>AP025092.1:212658-465008 GCA_036186865.1 Eustoma russellianum | reverse complement strand
TTTCCAGAAATTTGGCCCAAAGAACAAGTCTTTACGCAATTAGCAACAAGACTTACATATAACAAGCATGTATGATAGACAAGACAAGAATACTAATGTGTGATTCATATTTTCTCTTTGTAAGAACATAGGGCCAAAGGTATAAAATTTGCATAAAGCGTATAGAAAGATTACTTGCCTTGAATTCTAGATAAGCTTACGGATTTACTGCAGAATCTTGATGAGAATTGAACCTAGAATGGCCTTTATCCTTCCTTCTCCTTCCACTCTTCTTCTTCTTCCTCTCCCTTTTCTCTTCTCTCTCAATTCCTGCGGTTTTCCTTCTTCTTTTGTGATGTTAAAACCGTCCCCCCCTTATGGCCAATGGGGAGTTATACCAAAGTGTGGTGTAACTCCCTTAACTCCTAGTAGGGACCTTTTAAGTAATTACCCTTAGTTTCTTTTAATTCTACTTTTAACCCCTTTCTTTTGTTCTTCTATGTTTTGTGCAACTAAGTCTCATAAACTACATAATTAATTAAGTTGCACTTAAGGTTGACCTAGAGTGTTGAAAGTCGTGCTTAAAAGTCACGGGGTGTAACACCAAGGGACACCATGCCGTGATGTCAGCTCAGCAGACTAGTGTCTCTGCCAAGCAGCCAGGTAATGGATCTCATTATGATTTATGCATATGGATATTGGACTCTGGTGCTACAGACCATATATGTCATTCCTTATCTCTTTTCAGCTCACATCACCCAGTATATTCTGTATCAGTCAAGCTACAAAATAATAGTCTTGCCCCAGTCACTCATGTTGGTACAGTTAACATCAACCCATTCCTCACACTTAAAAACGTCCTACATGTCCCTTCTTTCTCCTTCAATCTGTTGTCATTAAGCCAGCTTACAAAAACCGGCAATATAGATCTGACATTTCACTCTGATGTCTGTCTCCTTCAGGACCATTCCAGCAAGAAGACGATTGGTTTAGCTGAAGTTAGACAGGGCCTATATCATATGAAAATTCAGAACAACACATTCCAGGCTCATGCTGTTACCTCAGAACCATCTCTTTCATATCTCTGGCACTCAAGACTTGGACACCCTTCTCACTCCAGACTTCTAGAAATTAGCAAATCTGACCCTCATGTATCAATTCCTTTACAGTCTTCAGCATGTACCGTATGCCCCTTAGCTAAACAGAAAAGAATTCCATTTAGCATTTCTCATTCAGTTTCTGATACTCCCTTTTGCCTTGTACACATGGACATATGGGGTCCCTACAAACACCCCACATTGTATAAGCAGCATTACTTTCTTACTATTGTTGATGACTATTCTAGATATTGCTGGGTATATCTAATGAAGTCTAAATCAGAAACTAGGAACATTATTGAAAGTTTCTGTACATATGTCAGTGTTCAGTTTGAGAAACATATAAAGATTATAAGGACTGATAATGGGGTTGAATTCAAGATGAACCCGTTTTATGCATCAAAAGGCATAGTCCACCAAACCAGTTGTGTGTACACACCATAACAAAACGGACTGGTGGAACGAAAACATCAGCATATTCTTAATGTTGCCAGAGCTTTGAAATTCCAGGCCCATGTTCCAACAATGTATTGGGGATTCTGTGTGCAACACGCAGTATATCTTATCAACTTGACCCCATCACCTCTTCTCAGCCATAAGACTCCTTATCAAAAACTCTACAACAAGAACCCTTCATACAACCACCTTAAGATTTTTGGATGCTTGTGCTTTGCTACAACTGTTAACCCATCCAAAGAAAAATTCACTCCCAGAGCCAGAAAAAGCATCTTTCTTGGAATATCACATACCATAAAGGGCTATATACTACAAGACTTGATCACCAAAGATGTTTTCATATCCAGAGATGTAACCTTCCATGAAACGTGTTTCCCTTTAAGGAAAAGATTGCAGGGGAGCTAACTCCAAATCTTTCAAATGCTACAGATTATCCTTCAATACCCACTTATTCCTCTCAGACTAGCCAGCCTTACTCTTATGACCTTCCTGAGCCACAAGTCCATATGCCATCCTCTGACCTTCATCATGACTTCACCCACATGTCTGAAAATCAAGCTCCAGCCAATGGTCCGTCCATCATACTATCACAGCCATACGATGCACCACAAGAGCCTACATCCCCAAGCTTGGTTTGTCCTATTCCAGAAGCAGATAATGCTAATCCATCTCCAGAAATAGCCATTAATTCCATTCATGTTGACATACCAATCACAAGACCAAATCGTACAAGGCAGCCTCCTAAATATCTTCAACAATATTATTGCAATCTTGCTGGTGCCCATCAAAATGATTCGAAGCTTATTTCAATATCATCACCAAAATTCACTACTCCTCATCCTCTGCACAACTATACTTCGTTTGAATCTCTAGCACCAAAGTACAAAGCATATGCAATGAACATAAGCAGGTACACAGAGCCTGACTCCTTTGCAGAGGCATGCCAGTCTCTTGAATGGCAGAAGGCCATGGATGATGAGATAGCAGCACTTGAAAGTAACAACACCTGGATTTTAACAAAGCTTCCTCCTGGGAAGAAGGCCATTGGATGCAAGTGGGTGTATAAGCTTAAGCACAAGCCTGATGGTTCTATAGAAAGACACAAGGCTCGGTTGCTTGCCAAGGGGTATACGCAAAAACTTGGAGTGGACTACCAGGATAATTTCTCTCCAGTGGCCAAGATGACCACAGTTAGGATGGTGTTAGCCTTGACATCTAAGCCTAGGTGGTATGAACATCAACTGGATGTACACAACGCATTTTTACACGGAGACCTGCATGAGGAGATATATATGTCTGCACCTCCTGGGCTGTCAGTAGGGCAGGATGATGTTGTTTGCAAGTTGCAAAAGTCTTTATATGGATTGAAGCAAGCAAGCAGAGAGTGGAATGCAAGGCTGACTGATTTTCTTGTTTCATTAGGATTTAACCAATCCAAGAATGATTACACCCTATTCACTAGATCATCTGGGAAGTCACTGTTAATATTGCTTGTGTATGTTGATTATGTGATTATAGCTAGCAAGAATTTGAGTGATATAGAAGAAGTGAAGAGAGCACTGGATTCAGAATTCCGTATCAAGAACTTGGGGGAGTTGAAATACTTTCTTGGGATAGAGGTGGCCAGATCACGAATGGGGACAGTTATCAATCAGAGGAAATATACGTTGCAACTTCTGGAGCAGGCAGGATTCCTGGGGTGCAAGCCAACGTGCACTCCCATGGAGAGTCATGTGAAATTGTTTCGGGGTGATTCTGAACCTATGGATGATGTCACAGGATACATGAAGCTTGTTGGCAAATTAATCTACCTCACCATCACAAGGCCGGACATAGCGTTTAGTGTGCAACAGCTAAGCCAATTCTTGGACTGTCCTACGGTAACCATTGGAAGGGCGTACATAGAGTGTTAAGATACATGAAAACTCTATTGGACAAGGGATTTTACTGTCTAGCTCTGGAGAGCTTAGACTAAAGGGATTCGTTGATTCGGATTGGGCAGGGTGCCAAGAGACAAGGAGGTCAATCACGGGGTATTGTATGTTTCTTGGAGATAGTTTGATATCATGGAAGGCCAAGAAACAAACCACAGTTTCACGCTCCTCGGCAGAAGCTGAATATAGAGCTATGGCAATGGCGGTATGCGAGGTACAGTGGTTGATTTACCTAGCTCAAGATCTTAAGATCTCACGGCAGGAGCCAGTTGAGCTATTTTGTGATAGCAAGAGTGCGTTGTATATAGCAGAGAACCCTGTATTTCACGAACGAACGAAACATATCGAAATTGACTGTTATATTGTGCGGGACAAGGTGTTACAGGGAACTATTAAGCTTATGCCAATTAAAACAGACTTCCAGCTCGCAGACATCTTCACCAAGGCTTTAGATCATAGGAGGATGGTGCAGTTGCTTAAGATGATGGGAGTACATAACATTTATAGCAAGCCGAGCTTGAGGGGGGGTGTTGAAGATGATGCTCATGTTCAACGTGATGATGGTGGTGCTCAACATGGTAGTACCCAAGGTGGAGATAGAAAAGGCTGAGCTTAATGACGAAGGTGATGCAATCCGGGTTAACAGTGGAGCTGGTATCCAATTGGTGGGTTAATGTACAGAGTCATCTTATTGGTTGCACGAAGGTGATGAGGATCGTGGCTGGTGAGCAGAAGATCGAAAGGAAGGCAGTTGGTTGGCAAGGTGGCTGGGAAACCAGCCAAGGGAGAAGGCAGCTCCAAACGCGCGGCAACAAATTTAAAATGGGTGATTTAACTAATGTGCCCTTGTAGGAAAAAGGTGTAGTTAGTTTAGAGTCGGGGCATTCTTGTAATTTTGGAGTAGGCAGTTATTTCTTCTTCCTCACCTTTATATGGTTCGTTCGACCATTTTGCTGAGATATGAGGAATTCTAGACTTTAGCAGTTCATTTTTGATTTTAATCCATTCTCATATTCTCCTCATGTTCTCTCCATAATTCTTCTCATACTTGTTCTGTGTTTCTTCGATTGTATCCATTTGTTTTTGTTCAATCGAATTCAGTGTTTGTGTGTTTCTTTTTGTTCGTTGGTTGATCACAGCACTTGCAGTGTGTTGTGGTGTATTATCTTGAAGGTATCAGAATTTTCACAAAACCCAATGATGCCTGTTGGCTCCCAAGAAAAACTGTGCACACTGTTGCTCAAGAGTGCGAATTACACTTCGCGGAAGACAGAAACAAGCCATAAGGTGCAGAGGCAATAAGGTAAGTACTGAACAAATAAGGACTAATCTTCCTGATGGGCCTAACATCTTCTGTTGCCAACTACCAAGTCGAAGATCAACATGTCGGAGGAGGTCCGCATAGTGGAATGTACGTGTAATACCTTTATACAGTTAAGAGCCCAAATACTTCATTGGTAGAGAAGATTGTCGCATACCAAATAGGTCCGTGAGGGCGGGTCGGTGGGATGTAGAAGTACGAGAAAAAAACACGACACTGCTCTTCTGCCAATTAACTGCTTGTTCCGAGACTTGTTCATAATGTGTTAAAAAAGCTTTAAACCACCTGAGATTTGACAATTTGCTTTCATGAAAAACAAAAAATCATCTGCATATGACAAATGAGATATCACAAACGGCAGGCGACCCAAGGAGAATGGTGTAAGTGTACCACGTGAAATGAGATTGTTCAATCCACGACTGAAACCCTCTTCAGCAAGAATAAATAATAGAAGCGGAGATAAAGGGATGGGCACTCCAATTATTAAAAGAGAAATAAGTGCTACTCAAATGACAAAATACAAAACACAAAAATACACATTCTCAGTCTAGCTTTTAAATGCTACCATAATTACAAGTTCAATTTTCTATGGATTTATCTTATTTTATTAGTAATTGCTCCCCTTTCGATGTGAAATACGTGAAAATTGTCCTGTGTGATGACTAATAATAAGAAGATTGGGGTAACTGGTTAACAAAAACAAACAAAAAGATACAGTTTGGATCTAGCTTTGCTACTATGCATTTGTATGTATGCGCATCCTATGGGGACATATTCGTCAAATGAAAACTCTTGAATGCTTTAAAAGGCACTCAGTAATTAGCCATTGATTGCACACTCATTTCAGTTCAAAAGGAGTTGGAAGATAATGAAGCTTGGTTTCATTCTCCTTTGCCTCTTGGTCATCTTGTCTGGTTAGTTTTTTTCCTCGTGGAGGATAAGCCTTTCACTATGTAATGGCTTTACTGTTTAAATTGTTTTCATGCATGTTCTTTGAGGGTTTGTTATTAGGTGAATTGTTGAATATCTCAATTACCTCTAGACGAACATAGGAACGAGTCTTTTTTACTGTTAGGGTATTTACAGTTTCATAGAATAGATTTTATAAAACATTTACACGGTAAATAATATAAATAATATCAGACTCTACAACCTAACATTGACGGCTCTATTCTACTAGATTGCAACAGAAAGCCTCTTCACGATTTATATTGTCAGGCTCACTATGTTTTCTATGCAGAGGCTGATGATAATCCATGCCCTTTTATGTTTTCTATGCAGAGGCTGATGATCCTCCATGCCCTTTTCCTGCAGTCGACTGTGAAAGTTTAGATATATGCAGCGATTATGAAAGTTGTCGATGTTTCCATGACACAGAAATACAACAATGGTATTGCCTGTCTGAAGATGAGTTTCCTTCGGGCTCATGAAAGAATGGTACTGCTTATCCTAAGAAGAGTTTCCAGAGGCCATATGATAAAGAAAACCTTTTTATTTTTATTTTTTGAGTGGTTGTGTAATAGTTTTTCTGAGGTAAGAAATATCATGCACAAGTTTTACTATTGTAAAATCTTACGAATTCATGAAGTGTATTGGAGTGTTGTTTAGTGTGTTACGAAACATATCAATCGGAAATAAAAAGCGATAATTAGTAAAAAAAAAAATTCGTATTTCCGAAGGACAGCCTTGAGTACGTGCCGGATTTTGTCTTGAATGACTTGCATTATGATATTTTGACATAGTCCTTCTGTCTAAGTTTCATAGTGATGAAGCCGGATTTTCACCCAGGATCAGAGATGATCCAAAATAACGTCGTTAAGCTTGTTTGAACTTGAGAAGGTGAGTATCTTCCTTAATGACCTGCACAGGGAAGCAAAGATCAGAGGTCCCGGGAGATGACCCAGGGTAAAACCCTCCGACGCTCAAGTCAGTTTGGGCCATTCTCACTGAGATATCTTTATGTTTGATGAGTTGAGAAAATCTCACAGTTTTTGGGTAAGGAACCTTCTGTGAATTAGCTCGTGGAGAGGAAAAAAATGTTTCGATCCCTTTTTCTCTGTCTGCGGTCTTTCTTTTGTTGCCTTCTTTCCGTCCCTTGCCTCTGACGGCGGATGTGACTCTTACTTGGGCAGCGAGACTATGACATTGTAGGTCTGCTGATGGGACCAGTAGGTCTGCTAATGGGACTGGTAGGTCTGCTGATGGGACATTGGCGTGTGTAAGTTGAGAAATCTGATGTGTATCCTTCTTTATACTGCACATCTGCCAGGTGGTTCCACACTAAATGAGGCAGAGTTGCGCTGGATTCCTTAGCTGAGGTGCAAAGAGGGGTCTAGTGTACTGCTCTGCCTGGCTAAAGTGATTTGGAATATGCTCCCTTTTAAGTAGAAGCCGAGGCTGGAGCTCGGGACTGAGGTGAAACCCTTTGGCGTATTGCTTACTATTCCAACAAGAAGTGGATGCTTTGGTAAGCAATACCTTGCTGAGCTGAAGTGTAGTATCGCCGAGCAGAGGTGCATTTCTGCCGAACTGCAGGAGTTATCTCCTAAACCTGGATTTGCCGTTGACTGTTTGTTGACTGACAGAGGGATATTTTTGGCTTATCACCTTGCCCTCAGATTTTGTGTGGCCGAGCTGACCAGAGAGGGCGGACAAATCTGTTCTGGTAAGTCGGTGACGTGTCCATCATTAATTGGACAGTTATCCTCATGATTGCGCCATGTCCCTCATTAGTTGCGCATTTATTCTCATAATTAAGCTGTTATCTCCCCCTTTTAATGTGAGCGCCTGTTTCAACGTATCCCATAATTATTTTTCCAGCGGTTGCAATGATCGAAAAAGAGGGGGAAAGCTGAACCGTCGCCCCTTTTTGAATTTTACTTGAAACATTGTCACTTTTCATTTTCCTTCCTATAAATAGGGTTACCTGCCCTCATTATCTCTTCTTCCTTTTCTCCTGCTCTTCAAGTGTTGCTCTGTTTTTCTTCTTCGTTCTCAAAGCCTTCCTCTAACCCAACTCCGGCGAACCTTCTGCTCTGCCTTCAAATCTCTGTAAGCTTTCTTTCCATTTCTATGGCTTTCGTTATCTCATCTTCCTCTGACTCCCAGAATAGATTAGCTCATTCTTACCCTGCTGATCTTGAGGGTGACTATGAGGTTCACTCTCACCTTTCTGAAAGGTCAGTTTCCAGCGAGGACAACCGCCTTCTGAGGAGGTTGCGCCGTGCTGGTGAACTTTCTTCGGTAGCCCCCACCTCCATGGTACCCTCGACATTTATTGACAGGGGTTCATCATCTCCAGCGGTGCAAAACTCAGTTTGCATTTTAAAAGCTGCTGATCTTTCCCGCTTTTGTAAAGTATACAGTGTTGATAGGAGCATTTTTCTCCCATTCTTCCTCTTTCTCACCAAACTGCTCATGATCCACCCGCTGAGTATGAAGCAGTTTATGAAGAATATTTCAAGTCTGGTTTCAGCCTTCCCATTCCAGCTCCATTATTTCACATCTTAGACTTTTACAACCTTAGGCTACCCTCAGATCATGCCCAACGGCTTAAAGGTAGTTCTTAGTTATCTGCTCTACCTGAGAGCTGTTGGGGAGGAATTTAACCTCTCTATTTTTAGGGGAATGTTTGTGTGCAAGCACAAAGATAGCTAGTTTTACTTTAGTAGGAGATATCCTAATAAAGAAATTAACCACGCCATCAACATCCCTACCTTCACTAAGAATTGGAAATGTCGTTTCTTTTTCATAAAGAATGTAGGGTTACCCGAAAGAAATTATTGGAAGTCCGGCAACGCAGATAACACGAGGCCAAGCGATAAATCCTTCGATGAAGCCTCCAGATTGTTGAACCTGCCAATAGCCGTAGACTGGAAAAAGATGGACAGATCGGTTATAAGAGCTGCCGACGTGGACCACCTGTTGCCAAAACACCATTTTCGAACCCTCAGCTCAGCAGCCTTAAAAATAGTTCTGGGTAAGTGACAGATGTTTTTTAATATCTTTGATTTCTCTTGATATTTCTCATGTGTTTTGATCAATCTGTTATTGAATCTTGTAGGAGCCATGGTGTCTGAAGCCATCAGTAAGTTGAAGAAAATGGTTCCCAAGAAGAGGAAAAGAGGGAAAGGGAAGCATTCTTCCTCTGAGCAGACTTCTGCCAAGACCCCCTCTGAGGTGCAGGTTCTTCCAGCTGATCACACTCCAGCCGAGGTTGGAGCCTAAGGTATGGCACATCCTTTGCTGATTGTATCAATTTTTCTGTTTTCTGTCTTTACTAAATTATTTCTGTTTTCACTTTGGCCCTTTGACCTCTGTTTTTTGTTGCAGCTGAAACTTCTATTGGCCCCATCCCTGCTGCAGCCCAAAATCCTGTTCAGGCTGCAGCTCAGGCAATAGATATGGATGGGGAATCTGAAGCCCCCGTCTTGTCCCTTCCTCCTCCTGCAGAGGCTGAGGCAACTACACCGCAGCTAAGATCTGCTCCTTCTGCTGGAGTTAACATCTCCGAAGGAGAAGATGCTGGAGGGGCTTCCCAACAACCTCGTGGAAAAGTCCCCCGGGAGGAAGGGGAACCTTCACATCAGCAACGTCATGGTTGGAGACCATGACTTTCTCCTTCTCTGATTCTGCTGCCTACCCTGGAGTAGCCAGAAAGTTAACAGAAATGGCGGTGCTGCCTAGGGACTAGGAACGCTTTGGTACCAGGGACTGGGATTCAGCCCTAAACTCATATGTGACCAGCATGTCCTTGGTAAGTTTCTCTTAGAATTTCTAACTTTTTCACTCAAGTCATTGAAAACTTTATCTAACTCATGTTGGTTGATGCAGTACCAAGTCCAAGAGTATGACATGCTCAGGAAATTAGAAGAAATGCGCCAAATGGTGGTCAAGCTGTCTGAGAGCAATGCCAACTTGAGAAAGGCTAATGACGAGTTGACAGAGATGGCAAAGCCCAATAATGCAAGGCTGGAAGAGATGGATGCAGAGCTGAGCGCGCTAAAAGCAATGGTGCACTCCTTGACCTCTGAAAATTCCAAGCTTAAGGAAGGCAAGGAGGAATCTGACACTTGGCTGGCCATCGTCAACTTGCAAGTGGATGAGCTAAAAGAAGTAGTTGCTAATATTGAGCTGGTGTCCACCAAGACTCAAGCTGAACTGGACTTCTACAGAAGGAGCTCGACACTTGTGAGCAGGATCTGTCCCATTGCAAGAATCAAGTGGAAGAGGAGCAAAGGAGCAAGGCTGAGCTGGCTCAGCAACTTGAAACAGAAAGAAGAAATAAAGCTGAGCTCACTCAACAGTTTGAGCTTCAAGCTGAAGAGATCAAGAAGACTGCAGTTGCTGAGTTCAGACAGTCTGAATATTTTACAGACAACCTCTTGAAGATGCAGGGCTCTGTGCTGGCTATTGACCAGACTTATGCAATAGACGCCTGCTCCGAAGTTTATCCAGCCTTGGACAAGAATTATCCTCAGATTGCTGACCTCTACAACCCTGAAGCTCAGAGCTTGTTTGATAATCAACTGGCGTTGTTCAAGAGTGGGGCTGATCTCAGAGACCCAGAGGATGAAGATTAGACTAGGACTTTTCTTTTTGCACCTTTCTGTAGTTGTAATAGCTATATTTTTGAAATGAAAATATCATTTCATACCGTATGCTCTTCAGCTTGCCTTGTTTTTATTTTCAAAATTCTTGCAAGTATCTGACTTCGGCTTTGACCCTTGGCTCTGTAAAGGGTTTCTAACATCATTCTTTATAATGCAAGCGCTTGACCTCGGCTCTGCCAATGGTTTTTTGTATTTTACTTCAGCTCGGCAAAGACTTTATCCATTATACTTGGCTCTGCCAAGGGTCTTATATTGCTTGCCTGGGTTGTAGCTCTGCTGAGCTTCAAATTTGCAATAGTTGAGACGCACGTTAAGCATCATCCAAAATGAAAGAGATCAACAAGATTGACTCCTTAGTAGATATTACTTTAAGTCCCGAGTCATGTACTGTGTCTCTTAGCAAAACAGAAAAGACTACCCTTCCTTATCTCACATTCTGTAACTCATTCCCCTTTTTCTCTCATTCATATGGATATTTGGGGCCCCTATAAACACCCTATCATGTACCAGCAACGTTATTTTCTTACTATTTTGGATGACCATAGTAGATATTGCTGGATATATTTGATGCAAGAAACGTCAAAAACTAAAGGTATTGGTGAAAGTTTCTGGAATTTTGTACATGTACAGTTCAACGCCAATATAAAAATGATTAGAACTGACAATGACCTTGACTTCAAAATGGTTTCATTCTTTTCTTCCAAAGGCATTATACATCAGACAAGTTGCATGTACACACCTCAACAAAATGACATTATTGGAAGGAAACAACAACACATATTGAATGTGGCTAGAACCCTTAAACTTCAATATGAAATTCCTACTCTTTATTGGGCTTCTGTATACAACATGCTATGTATTTGATAAATCTGACCCCTACTCCTATACTGAATCAAAAGACCCCTCATGAAATGCTTTATAATGATAATCATTCTTACAGTAATCTCAAGGTCTTTGGTTGTCTATGTTATGCCACCATCACCTCACCTTCTAAAGACAAACTCAGTCCTAGAGCCAGGAAAAGCATTTTTCTAGGACTATCTCAGAGTACCAAAGGACATATTCTTCAAGATTTAACATCCAGAGATATATTCATCTCCAGTGATGTCATTTTCCATGAATCAGTCTTTCCTTTCTTTTTTGATTCACTACAAACCTTACCTATGCATAAATCTACCCTTCATATCTCTTTTGAACATTCTACTTATCATTCTTCTATATTCAGCTGTGGCATTGATTTTAACTTCATGCCCACTGCCACATCTAGGGGCACACCATTCAACATTCAATCAATTTAATCAACCCTCTCAGTACACTCCCATTCCGATTTATTCCAATAATCAACCTTCCCTCAATGATCCCAACAATCAACCTTCTCCCAACAACCAACATCCATTAATCACAAAACAACCTCATACCTCTTCAGATAATTAGGTAACTAATAGTCCTAACCACAAGAGCTCAAGATCTATTTCCATCAACTCTATTGATATACGCTTCCTATGACAAGGCCTCACAAAACCTGACAGCCTCCCTCTTACTTGCAGCAATATTATTACAGTCAAGTGACAAACCAGCCAATACCAATATCAGACTCAACCAAATCAACTACATGTCTCAACATACAAAGTAGTCCTTGTCACACATCCTCACACTCTCTACACAAACACTTGACCTTTGATCTGCTAACACTTAAGTTCAAAGCATATGTTTTAAATGTTAGTGTATGTACAGAGCCCAAAACTTATGTAGAAACAGCTGGCTCTGTTGAATGGCAGAAGGCTATAGAGGCTGAGATAACAGCATTGCAAGACAATAAGACATGGACATTGGCAGCATTACCACCAAGCAAGAAGGCCATTGGTTGTAAGTGGGTGTATAAGATAAAGCATAAAGTTGATGGCTTAGTGCAGAGGTTTAAAGGAATGGTGGTTGCTAAAGGCTATACACAACATCTAGGGATAGATAATCAAGATACATTCTCACCTACGGCAAAGATGAGTACTGTGAGAATGTTGCTGGCTATAGCTGCTAGATAGAAGTGGCATGTGCATCAGCTAGATATGAACAATGCCTTTCTACATGGTGAATTACATGAGGAGATTTACATGCTCCCACCTCCAGGACTGATGTTACCCCAAGAGGGACTGGTTTGTAAGTTAGAGAGATCTCTGTATAGGTTGAAGCATGCCAGTAGAGAATGAAATTCCAAGTTGACAACCCTCCTGATCTCAAAGGGGTTCTTACAGTCTAAAAATGATTACACTCTATTCATAAAGAGGACAAATAGTTCATTACTGGTACTTTTGGTGTATGTGGATGATCTGATACTAGCTTGTGATGACTTAAGGGTACCATTGGCCAAGCACTTTTACTGCCCTGTACAGGTGATATGAGATTAAGAGCGTTTGTGGATTCTGACTAGGCTGGGTGTAAGGAAACTAGAAGGTCTGCCTCTGGATATTGTGTGTTTCTGGGAGAGGCACTAGTTTTCTAGAAAGCAAAGAAACAAACCACCGTGTCACGGTCATCAGCAGAAGCAGAGTATAGAGCTATCGTATCAGCTGTATGTGAGATCCAATGGTTGCTATATCTGAGTAGTGATGGCTGAAGGAACAAGAACCTGTGGAGATGTTCTGTGATAGTAAAAGTGCTCTTTATATTGCAGAAAATCTGGTCTTTCATGAATGTACAAAGCACATTGAGATTGATTGTCATATAGTAAGAAATAAGGTGTAGGACAAAATAATTAAATTGATGCCAGTGAGGACACAGTTTCAACTTGCAGACTTTTTCACCAAAGCATTGGACAGTAGGCGTCTGAATGATCTTTTAAAAAGGCTTGGGGTATGTAACATCTACAACAAGCGGAGCTTAAGGGAGGGTGTTGAAGATATGGCAGGCTTGGTCAAGGAAGAGCAAGAAGAAAGCAGGATGAGAGAGTTGAATGATAACAAATGAGACTGCAGTAATCCAGGAAGCGGATCATCTGGACCGTTGAATGGTGTTCATTAGTTGTGTTATGTATTAAGCACCTTAAGACAGAGATCACGTGATGGGTTGAAGGGGTAACGAGTTGGAGCAGAAGAATGAAGAAGGAAGAAGAGGAAAGTTGGCGGGAAGATTAAAATGAGAGTGAAATTACATTGTTGCTCTTGTGGTTTATATTGTATGGCAGTTAGTTAGAAAGGATTTCCTTGTAATTTCATGCATTCTTCTGTTAAACTGTCTTCTTCCTTGTATAAAGCTCGTTCGACGAAATGCAATCAAGAAGCAGATGATATTTTTGAGCGGTTGTCCTTTTCTTTCTCTCCTCCTTCGCACATTCTCTTGTATGTTCTTCTCCTTTAGTATCCAGTGTTTCAATTTGTGATCAATTGTGTTATGATTCGGAGTTGTGGTTTGATGAAGTTCAGTAGCTTGCAAGAACAGCTAAGAACTTCAGTTGATTTCGTTTCTCAATTTTCACATATTGGTAACTGGTTCACAAAAACAAACAAAAAAATACAGCTTCGCTGTTATGCATTTATATATATGCGCATCCTATGGGGACATATCCGTCAAATGAAAACTCTTGAATGCTTTAAAAGGCGCTCAGTAATGAGTCATTGATTGCACATTCATTTCAGTTCAAAGGAGTTGGAAGATAATGAAGCTTGGTTTGATTATCCTTTGCCTCTTGGTCATCTTGTCTGGTTAGTTTTTTTTTTCTCGTGGAAGATAAGCCTTTCGCTTTTTAATGGCTTTAATGCTTATATTGTTTTCATGCATGTTTAATTCTTTGAGGGTTTGTTATTAGGTAAACTCTTGAATATCTCAATTACCTCTAGACGAACATAGGAAAGGCCCTTTTTTACTGGTAGAGTAGTTTCAGATTTAATAGCATTTCCATCTAGTTTTATTCAGATATTGAGAGTATCGGGAGAGAAAAGCAAGAGAGGATGTAGAGAAAAATGGTATTCTTTTGCTGTTTAGCTGAAGTTCCGTGAACTGAAGCATGAAAGACCTTTTCCAACTATGTTTACATGGTGAGAACGGGTAGGAGATGTTGCACAGAGTGATGAATTGCAGGATCAAGAAATTGGCGTGATCCAAGTGAGAGTAGCGCCAATGAAGTATCGTCTGTCTGATCACAGCAGCAATTGAGGGTCAGGATGATCAGTTGGTTAATTGGCAGTTGGAGGATTCAGTTGCAATGTGTGTCATGTGGGTGCTGAAGGCGGTGTGGGTAGTAAATTACAGTGCCAGCAGGTGGCTGAGGGAAGGAGAAGAAGAAAGGAAGTTGGCGGTAGATATTTTTGAATGAGTGAAATGACAGTTTTGTCCTTTATGTAATGTTTGCTAGATAAGAATAAGAAGGGATAGTTTAGTCATTTCGCACTATTTCTTCTTTGTTTTTCGCTGTATAAGTTTGTTCATTGAACAGGCGGTTATGCCATAAGAAATTCAAGGATTATCTCAAGATATTTCCTCTCTCTAGTCTTTCGAATCTGCTTCGATTGAGCATTGTGTGTATCCGCTTAATCTTTGTGATCAATTTGACATGGTATCAGAACGTTTGTACTGATCACTGTATATTCCTCTGCTTGAATATTCTGGCGCATTCTCTTGATTGTAGAGTGTGCGTGATTCGTTTTTCAGTTTGATTAGTGTCTTTGAATTGTTTGATCTAGAAACTTCGATAGTAAATCTCTCATAGATATGGCTTCTACTTCGAGTAATCAAAGAGCTAGTACTTCAAATACTAGTAAGAATCCTACTAGCAATCTGTTTTACTTACATCCAAACGATAGTCCAGCGATTATACTTGCGCAACCTCCACTGAATTCTCACAATTATCACTCCTGGAGTAGGATGTTTCAGATGGCGTTCATCGTGAAAAATAAGATTGGTTTTGTGGACAGATCCATACAACAACCAATGGCGAATGATCCGCAGTACCAGGCGTGGAGACAGGTAAATTCAATGGTTCATTCTTGGATTATGAATAGTGTAATACCTTCTGTTGCGCAAAGTGTCATGTGGTATAACAGTGCATTTGAAGTTTGGAATGATTTGAAAAGAAGGTATGGTAGTGGATATGCATTTAGACTTTCGGATCTTCTTGAAAATTGTTATGTAGTTAAGCAAGAAGGTGATTCTGTGAATGACTATTTTACTAAAGTGAAAGTGTTGTGTGAAGAGATGATGATACTTAGACCTATACCAAGATGTGTATGCCATGGATGCAGATGTGATGTAGGAGTTAAGTTTCAGGAGTTTGTTGAAAGTGAGTATGTGATAAAATTCCTAAAAGGCTTGAATGAGGAATCTGATCCTGTTAAGTCGCAAGTTTTTGTGATGTCTCCTATGCCTAAGATTGATGCTGTGTTTGCAATGGCACTCAAATATGAAAGAAAATTAAATGGTTCAGTCAATCAGACTAGTTTTAACAACGGTCCAACTGCACTGTTAGCAGCAGAATTTGATGATACGAAAGTAGTTGCTAATGTTGGTATGATTGTTCAGTCAAATAGAGGTGGAGGTAACAGTTATAGAAGAGGTAGTGGAAGATTTTTCTCTGATGGCTCTAAGATGCCGGAGTGCACCCATTGTGGCATGATTGAGTATGTAGAACAGAGATGTTATCGAAAGCATGGGTTCCCTCCCGGCTATAAGCCAAGAAGTCAAGTAAACATGGCAGAAGTAGCAGCAGAAGGGTCTGAAGCGCCTCAGAATGATGGAAGTAATGAGCTCTGTCAGGCTCCATTGCTCACGCCAGATCAGACGCAAAGGCTTATGGCTATGCTGAATTTGAATGATGGGAGGAATGCTGGAAGTCAGAGAGCAGTAATGTCAGCTCTCTCTGGTAAGGATGAAGGTAAATGCCATTCTAATAGTTTGAATGTATGGATACTAGATTCAGGTGCCACTGATCATATAGTTTGTAATCCTAACATGTTCAATTCTTATAAGCCTATTCAGCATGTTTCCATAAAATTACCTAACAATCTATCAGCCTCAGCTACCCTTATTGGATCAGTCACTTTGAATCCATCCTTGACTATTCATAATGTTTTATATGTGCCTTCCTTTGCCTTTAATCTTTTGTCTGTCAGTAAGTTGGCTTCTGTTCCTTCTTTGCTTATTCAATTTTTTGGAAATTCATGTGTCATTCAGGATTCTATATCCCTAAAGACGATTGGTTCAGCTAGGCAGCTCAATGGCTTGTACTATATGCATGGAGCTCCAAAGCAAACAACAATATCTTCTACTTGTTTGTCTACTGTTTCTCAATCTGATTTGTTGTGGCATTACAGATTAGGCCACGCTTCATTGCCTAGAATAAAAGAAGTGCAGAAACTTGATAAGTATGTACATGTTCATGAAGATGTATGAGAATGTACTGTATGTCCTCTGGCCGAAATGAAAAGAAGTCCTTTTCCTGTTTCTGAGTCTTTTTCCAAATCTTCCTTTGATCTTTTGCATGTTGATCTTTGGGGTCCTCATAGATATGCAATTGTATATGGCCAACGCTATTTTCTTACTATTGTTGATGACTATTCTAGATACACTTGGGTGTATCTACTCAAACAAAAATCAGAAGCAAGAAATGCTATTCAAAGTTTCTGGCAATATGTATACAACCAGTTTGACGAAACCATAAAGTGCATCGGAAGTGATAATGGTCAGGAGTTTAAGATGGACCATTTTTTTATGTCTAAGGGCATCATACATCCAACCATTTGTGTCAATACTCCACAGCAGAATGGAGTGATTGAATGCAAGCATCAACATATTCTCAATATAGCTAGAGCCCTTAGATTTCAGTCACATGTTCCCATATGCTATTGGGGCTTTTGTATCCAATATGCAGTGTACATCATTAATATTCTACCTACTCCCTTATTGCAGCAATGCACACCTTATGAATGCTTGTTTCACTCAAAGACTCTATACAATAATCTCAAGGTCTTTGGATGTATGGCATACGCTAGCAATACATCTTCACAGAAAACTAAGTTTGAATCCAGAGCCATCCCTTCTGTTTATCTTGGACTACCTTACCATACAAAGGGATACTTTCTTTTGAATCTCAATACAAAGCAAGTGTTTGTATCTAAAGATGTTAATTTTGATGAACAAAACTTTCCTTTCGCAACCGCTTCACAAATATCAGACACAATATCAAACAACACATCAAGTTCTCACCAGTCAGTTGACATACTTGACCATTCAAACACAATACCGAACGACACATATCATACATTAGAGCATTCTAATGGCACTATCCCAGATTATTCTTCTCCTGTTAGTGTCACTTCTCCACCATCTTCTGAGAATTCTCATACAGTTACAGACTCTTCCAAACACACTGATGCCTTGAACAGTACTGACTTTACCGTCTCTCCCCTTCATAATGTTCAGCCATGTACTGGGATAGAAATTTGTCTACCTTTATCCCAACCTGTTCCTAGCTCTCAACTTCAACGCTCATAACAACTTCAACCAGATGGTCATCACCGGCCAGCCAGAGCTAAACACCCCCAAGCTATCTACATGACTACTAATGTGGCCTTTTATCCTCTTCTCCTGATATATCCAACTCACTTCAGCAAAAACATTCCATTTCTTATCCTATTGAGGATTACATTTCTTTTGTTGCATTGACACCTAAATTTAGATCCTATGCTCTTAATATTAGTTTGCTACAGGAGCCTGCATCATATCAAGAAGCAGCCAGATCTGCTCACTGGCTGAAGGCAATGGAGTTAGAGTTGGCAGCCCTTGAAGAAAACAATACTTAGTCCTTGGTATCCTTGCCTTCTGGTAAAAAGCCCATTGGATGTGGGTGGGTTTACAAAATCAAATACAAGCCTGATGAGAGTGTGGAGAGGTATAAGGCTAGGCTTGTGGCAAAGGGATATACTCAGCAGTTAGGAGTTGATTACACAGACACTTTTTTCCCAGTTGCCAAATTAACTACGGTTAGATTACTCCTGGCAGTTTCAGCTCAAAAACATTGGTATGTACATCAATTGGATGTCAACAACGCATTTTTACATGGTGACTTGAGCCAAGAAATATACATGACATTACCAGAGGGAGTCAATGCGTCCAGAAGTGATGTTGTATGCAAGCTTCATAAGTCACTTTATGGCCTGAAACATGCAAGCAGAGAATGGAATTTGAAGCTTATAAATTTCTTGTTGCACAGGGATACACACAAACAAAAAATGACTACACCATGTTTGTGAAACAGAGAGATTGTTATTTTTTGGTTCTATTGGTTTATGTTGATGACATAATTGTTGCTGGTAGTTCAATGACACAAATTACTGCACTCAAGAAGTCTTTACATCATGCCTTCAAGATCAAAGACCTGGGCCCTTTAAAATATTTTCTTGGCATCGAGGTGGCTTGCTCCCAGGGGGATGGTGATATCACAGAGAAAATATGCCTTAGAGCTGGTTGAACAGGCGGGCTTTTTAGGGGCAAAGCCTGCAACCAGTCCAATAGAACAGAACCTAAAGTTGGCCCATGGTGATTCAGAGTTTATAGAAGAAGTATCTAGCTACAGAAGGCTCATAGGGAAGTTAATATATCTCATTATAACAAGTCCAGATATTTCATTTGCAGTGCAACAATTGAGTCAATTTCTTGATGTTCCCACACAGTTGCATCTTAAAGCTGCGCACAGATTGGTAAGATACTTGAAAGGAACAGCAGGTCAAGGCTTGTTTTACCCTAGTTGTGGTGAATTGGAATTAAAAGGATTTACAGATTCAGACTGGGTAGGATGCATGGAGACAAGAAAATCTGTTACATGTTACTGTGTTTTTCTTGGTGATTCACTAGTTTCTTGGAAATCAAAGAAGCAAGGAACTATGTCTAAGTCCTCATCTGAAGCAGAGTATAGAGCCTTGGCAATGGCAACATGTGAAGTGCAGTGGTTGGTGTATTTACTGCAGGATCTGGGTATCAAACAGCTTAAGCCAGCCAAATTGTTTTGTGACAATAAGAGTGCTATATATATAGTGGAGAACCCAATGTTTCATGAGAGAACCAAACACATTGAGATTGATTGTCACATTGTGAGGGAAAAGTACCAACAAGGAGTTATTCATCTTATGCCAGTCAAGTCTGAGTTTCAATTAGCGGATGTTTTCACTAAGGCTTTGGACTTAGTAACACTGCGAAACCTTGACCACTGCTATGGGAGTTTGCAATGTATTCAGCAGGTCAGGTTTGAGCGGGGGTGTTGCACAGAGTGATGAATTGCAGGATCAAGAAGTTGGCATGATCCAAGTGAGAGTAGCGCCAATGAAGTATCGTCCGTCTGATCACAGCAGCAGTTGAGAGTCAGGATGATCAGTTGGTTAATTGGCAGTTGGAGGATTCAGTTGCAATATGTGTCACGTGGGTGCTGAAGGTGGTGTGCGTAGTAAATTGCAGTGCCAGCAGGTTGCTGAGGAAAGGAGAAGGAGAAAGGAAGTTGGCGGTAGGTATTTTTGAATGAGTGAAATGACAGTTTTGTCCTTTATGTAATGTTTGCTAGATAAGAATAAGAAGGGATGTTTAGTCATTTCGCACTCTTTCTTCTTTGTTTTTCGCTGAATAAGTTTGTTCATTGAACAAGCGGTTATGCCATAAGAAATTCAAGGATTCTCTCAAGATATTTCCTCTCTCTAGTCTTTCGTTTCTGCTTCAATTGAGCATTGTGTGTATCCGCTTAATCTTTGTAATCAATTTGACAGGAGAAGTCAGAAATCCTTTTGAAAGATTAATGTGTCGTGTTTTCGCATCTTTATGGATATATTCCTGACCGGTTTCTGTGTGTGGAGTGTTAGGATCAAGAACTCTCACACACTTTGATCCATGTATAAAATAGCTACACGGAGAATAATATAAGATACAACCTAAAAAACATAGTACAACAAATAATATCAGACTCTACAACCTAACATGGACCACCGGCGAAGTCCTGTTTCGCTGTGCCTTTTCTCATATACGGCTCTATTCTATTAGATCGCAACATAAAGCCTCTTCACGATTTATATGGTCAGGCTGACTATGTTTTGTATGCAGAGGCTGTGGATCCTCCATGCTCCATAGTCGATTGTGAGAGTTATGATATATGCACTGACTACGAAGGCTTACCCATGACGAGATTCCTTAGGGCTCATGAAAGTAGTCGGGCTGGGCTCAGAGAATCACATTCTTTGTATCAAGTTCAATGTCATTTTATTAAATAAATAATATCAACTATACCACTTTAATTTAGTCATTAAATAATCAACAACAGGATATGATATTATTCAACTGAAAAGACTTTTAACAATGAACATACACTTAGTTTTCTATGTCACTTTGCAATAAACTCTAACAACTTCCTTATAATCAAAGATCCACAAGATCTGACCTTTTGATATTTAAATCTTATTGTATATCCAACAAAATCATATTTCATCACTAATGTTATATTTGGTTTAGTGTACATATTTATACATTCCATTATTTGGGAACTAAGTCTAAGACAATAATTACTAAACTTATGTACCCATGTACATGTCACACTAAGTGCGAGTTTTACAAACTTTAAACATGCTCATGATTCAAAATCATTGCTTGTTAATCAAATTACACATGTTAATTATTGACTCAACTATTGATTCTAAAATCATGTCCAAATTGGCCATTTTTTATCTAGCATAAAAATAGATATCTCATTCTTGAAATATACTCTAAGAATAACAACTCGAGTAATAAGTCCAACTCACAACACTTATATTAAGTTTGATTATATGCTAGCATCAAACCTAGAAATCCATCTTAAATAATTTCTAAGTTTTTCACAAAACTCCTTAGCATTTTCAGCAATCCTCAAATGACTAAGACGAGAAATCATCATCTACACATATATACTATTATGAAATCACAAAAATAACTAGTCTAAGTTCTTTCATTTTCAAAAAGGTTCTCTATCTTCAAAAAGTGAAAGCAATTTTTTTGGATTCAAAATTTTTAAACTTTGCAGCTCAGAACTTATCATCAAACTCTGGACCGAATGTTGGAAAATGACTTCATCGAATTTTCGATGAAGATTTGCTCACTAGACAAAAACTTCAGAATCAGACCGAACACAGAGTCCAAATTCAGAACTCATCACGAAATGTTCGGCCTCACTCACGAATAAAGAAAAGCTCAAATTTGCTGTTAATAAGTAGACATTTGATATTCTTTCAAATGTTTTTACTAGGCTCATAAAGGCGTCAAAAGCAAGAAACGATAGATGAAGTTTGGACAAGCTAGAAATTATCCGTGAAAGAACCAAACAAGTTAAAAGTACTAACAATCAAATACCGATGAAGGAATTTGAATTGTTTGTCATGAGGAATGAAGAGAGAGTGGAAGAAATGAAGAAGAAAAGTTTTGGGGACCATTTAGACTATGCAATGCTAATAATAAAGCAATCGCCTAAGGGAATTTCTTTGGATTCAAAATCTGTTTATCTTTTGTTTGCCAAATGATACCTTTATGCCAAGTTCTGCCTATTAACACATAACCTCGAAATTCACATAACTTCTACTATTTCATAATAGTATATAACAGAAAAAAAATACAAAAAATGACAAATGACGCCCTCGTGCCTGTCTCATCAGGACAGGACCTTAAGTGATTGTAGTTGGGGATCAGATCGTCTCACCTACTTTTTACTCACCCCACGCGTCATTGTACGACACGTTACAGCAGGGGTGGGTGGTAAGACTAGATGAGAGTGACCAGCATCTAGCCTCACCACCCACCTCTGCTGCCACGTGTCGCATGGTGACGCATGAGGTGAGGGATTTGGGGTGAGGGGATCCTAAACCTTGTAGTTGACCTGCAATTAAACTCCGATTATTTTATGTCAGTAGACAATGACCTATCGTTAGAATAATAAAAAGACAGAAACGGACGGCCAGATGGCACGATGCTCCGTTAGACTGCAATTAGTATATTTCTTTTTGTATTTGGTCACCTAAAGTCATTTCCTGTGAGATAGCGATAGCTTTTGTCGCTAACGTTTTTGTATGCGTCCTAAGTATTTTTTTTACAAATTATAGGCAGTTGGCTTTTTCATTAAAAACAAAAGCTTTTTTTTATGTGATACTAATATATTTTTTCCTTGGCTAGTCAACGTTATTATATGATGTTCTTTATTTTACTATGCAAAGGTAATTGACTTGTTCATAACCAATTAAAAGAAAGATGTTGCTGGCTACCAGTTTATAATGAAAGTTCACTAATATAAATGTAGATAATGAATGACCAAGTATTGATTTCTCTGATCAATATTCTCAAAGCAAGGACCAACTCATAGCAAAAAGGATCACTTGGAACTTTGCTCGTGCGCTAGTTGAAGTGGATCTTAGCAAGGAGCTGTTGATCTCAATAGAGTTGGTGCTCTCTAATGGCACCACAATTGTTCAGAAGGTGGAGCATGAAAGGCTACCGATATTCTGTAGAGACTGCATGCAGCTCGACCACACTGCAGCCTCACATAAGAAGTCTGCCCAGCAAACTTCGACGAATCCTACCTCTGCCGACCTTTATACAGTTTAGGTTAGCTCCGCACAACCCAGGTCAGCCCAGCCACCCCTTTAACACTTGTTCTCTCCGTCCCCTCACCAGAAAACCCAGCAGACCTAAGCATAGCTTAGCTCAGCCTCAACAACCCAGTTCAGCTCAGCTGCAAAAGGTCACAACAACGCACAAAGGCCAGCCACAGGCCACCCAGCCTTCCACCAACTCAGCTCGGCCAACTGCCAGCTCAGCACCAACAACCCACATCCCACCTCAAACAACCCATAGCCCAGCTCAGCCACTCACCACCTCGGCCCAGTAGCCCACCACTGCCCGAACTAAGGACAGCTCGGCCAACCTAGAAATGGGCCTTGCTATACAGCAACATGGTTTTGTACAAACAAGGGAAGGAACCTCGGCCCAGCTTGAGGTCAACTCAGAGCACACAGACGAATGTTTACCTGGAGCAGCATGTTGAAAGAATTAACTCCTTGCTACAATATGGCTTCACAGAAGTTATCTCCAAATCGAAGGTCCAGGCCTTGAGGAAAAAACTTAAAGATCCTCATGGTAAGGCCAATGTACTGATGATCATCTGACCTCCATGATCATTAGCTTTTGGAGCATTAGGAGATGTAACAAGCCCCTAAAGCAAAATGGATCTGTAATTTTGTCAAAAAGCACAGTTATAGACGTCCTCGGATTATTAGAAACAAAATTAAACACCAAAATATATTTATTCTTGCGACATAATTTTGCAGGTTCGGAGTTTGTAAATAATTTCGACTCCGATGAAGGCAAGCGAATTTTGTTAAGATGGAATCCATTCTCTGTTGATGTTCAGGTTAGCCCAGCAGACCCATAGGCCATACACTGCAAAATTTAAGGTGACCGGGCTGGGCTTGCCAGCCACCCTTGTCTATGGGTTTAATAGGATGTGGACAGGCGTCCATTATGGAGCACCATTTTCAACCAAAGCCAAGCATTGAATAACCATTGGCTAGTCCTGAGCGATTTCAACTGCATCATAGGCAAAGAAGAGCGAAATGGAGGCAAGCCAACTACTAACTACGAAATGCAAGACCAGCTCAGCTGTTCCCGCTAGAGTGAGCTGATGGAGATCACCTCATCAGGATGCTTCCATACTTGGGATAATGGCTCTGTCAAATCTAGGCTGGACAGAGTCATCGCGAATGCTGCCTTCCTAGAGATATTCCCCATGGAAAAAGATACACTTCTTTCCTACAGGATGCCTCTATGACCACTCTTCTGGCGTACTCTAATTAGATCCATTCAGTACAGCAGTAAGAAGCTTCTTCAAGCTCTTCAACATGTGGGCTGAGCATGAGGACTACCTTCTTCTAGTCAGTTCGCACTGAAGACAAAGAGTACATGGCTCAATAATGTTCTAGATCTGTAAGAAGCTGAAGTCCTTAAAAGGTCCCCTGTTCCTAAACAGAAAATGCTTCTCACACATCTCTAGCCGAGCTGACCTGGCTGAGGAAAAACTGAAGAGCATATAGGAGTTTCTAGACAACAATTGGGGCACCCTGAATGGAAGGGCAAGCTGCAGAAACAAAGGCACCTTGCATTCAATGTAAAGGAGACAGAAAGAAAATACTTTGATCAGCTCGCCAAAAGTAAATTTTTAATTTCGAGTGGCAGGAACACAAAATTCTTTCACTCTATAATTAAAAGGAACAGATCGAAAAACATCATTACGGGAGTTCAGCTGGTTGACGGCACTATGTCATCATTCGTAGAGCAACCATCACTGCGTTTTGTTCAGTTCTTCACTGACCTGCTCGGCTCAGCTCAGCCTAGCCCGTACAGGCCATCAGTACTCAAGTTTTGAATAGAGGCTCACTGCTCTCAGCTCAGCATGCTGACTCTCTTATTGTTCCTATCTTGGGGGCTGAAAACAAAACAACTCTACTCTCTATTGGTAAAGACAAATCTCCGGGTCCTGATGGTTATACATCTCAGTTCTTCATCAGCAGTTGGGAGATAGTAGGGCCTGACCTTGTTGATGCGGTCCTAGAATTCATTAAGAATGGGGTGTTGCGAAGCTGTTAAACCATGCTATCATTGCTTAAGTTCCAAAATGTTCCTATGTCAACAAAGTTGTGGACTATATGACTGTTTCCTGATGCAATGTCATATACAAGATTGTATCTAAGATACTCGCCACCAGAATGACGTCAGTTAGGCGTTCCTTCATGGAAACATCTCAGGCCGGATTCCTTAAGGGCAGATCCATGATGGAAAATATATCCTTGGTGCAGGACTGATTAGGAAGAACGGGAAAAAGAGAAATGCTCTTAAATGCATGCTCAAAGTAGACATCAGAAAAGCTTTTGGCTCCATCAGCTGGTCCTTTCATAAGGACATGCTACTAGGTCTTGGCTTCCCTGCGGTCTTCACTAGTGCGTGACCTCTACCTCGTATTCTATCTTGCTCAATGGTAGACCTTATAAGCACTTCCAGAGCAAACGCAGGCTCACACAAGGGGGCCCTATACCTCCCTTCCTGTTTGTAGCATGCATAGGGTATCTCTTAAGACTCTTACGAAAATTACACCATGGCAAAGAATTCCACTTTCATGATGGTTGTGCTGAGCAGAACATCAGACACCGTAGCTTTGTGGATGACCCCATCCTCTTCTCCCGAGGTGATGTCTACTCCATGCAAAGAATTATGAAGGCACTGAATACCTTTGGTGAATGCTCAGAACTTAGGGACAACCTAGCCAAGTCTCAGTTCTTCCACACAGATATCTAGGCATACTCATTGCTCAGCACAAACTCCAGTGCACCCATTACACTCTTTTCATCAATAAACTGATAAACAAAGTGGGTCTATGGAATGCGAATAGTCTTTCACACGCTGGCAAAGTGCAATTGGTCAAATTAGTGCTGCAAGGCATAACTTGTTTCTGCTTGAGTGCTCTGCTTATACCAGGAAAAGTAAGGTCCCTTGTAAACAGAATTTGTCTTCAGTTCTTATGGAGAAACTCCACGCTTGTGGCAAGAAAGGCTTGGGTATCCTGGTCTCAGATCAACTTGACTAAAGAAGAAAGGGGTTCGGGAGTTCCTTAGCTAAAGGCGTGGAATCTAGCAAAGCTATCCAAGCACTTATGAGACATCCATCACAAGAAGGACTCATTCTGGGTACAGTGGATGAATCATAAGTACAAGCTACATAATGCATTATGGACAAGAACAGGCTGCACCACTGACTCACCCTTCCTACAGAAACTACAGGAGATCAAACATGAATTGCTCACCAACTCAGGATCTTACAGCTTGGCTGTAGGCGTTCTTACTTCCTGGACGGTGGAAGGTACCCTCAAACCTCATTTGGCGTACGACCACTTTAGGGAAAAAGTTAGGAAAGTCAATTGGGCCAAGATTGTCTGGGATTCAGCTGTGCTCCCAAACACTCTTTTACACTTTGGCTGGCTGGGCTGAACAAGTGCCCAACAAACTTGTATACTTGAATGATACTGCATGTTAGGACAAGAGACACTACCTCACCTCTTCTTCTCATCTCGTCCACTATGCAGGTTTGGAATGCCATCTCAGCATGGCTTGGACTTTCTGAGGGACTTAATCCACAAATTGCTGACCTGGAGCCCATGCAAACTAAAAGGGAAAGCACTCAAAGTCAAGACAACAAAAATTGCCTTGGCAGCTACGGTATATCACATCTGGCAAATGCGGAATAGATACAGTTTTGAAAACACAGCTTTTGTATCTAGGGACGTAGTACATAGAATACGTACTCATGTGTACAGAGTAACATATAAGCTCTTTTCCCATATTTTAGACATAGGCGATGCTACTATACTTTAAAATAGCTTACATTACTAAATTGTGCATGTAGATTGGCCGGCCATTTTACAAGTAAGGCTATTTAATGGGATACATCCCTTTGATGTCTTGTCATTCGAGTAATACAAATTTGCATTTCACTCAAAAAATAATTTAGATTTCTCATTCTTGAAACATACTCTATAAATAACAACTTGGGTAATAAGTGCAACTCACAACACTTATATTACGTTAGATTAAATGCTAGCATCAAATTTAGAAATCCATCTTAAATGTTCTTAAGTTTTCCACTAATCTCCTTAGCATTTTAAACAATCCTGAAATGACTAAGACAAGAAATCATCATGTACGCATACGTACTATTATGAAATCACAACAATAACATGTCTTAGCTATTTCCTTTTCAACAAGGTTCTCTATCTTCGAAAAGTGAAAGTAAACTATCAAATCTCTAATTCTTATATTTTTTATTTACTATAGAATGCTTTCAATATTATATACATGGAGTGAAAGCAAACTTCAACCCTCATAGGCTGAAAGAAATGTGAATGATACTACGTTGATATTTTTGTAAAGAAGGCCTTTCTTTATGATATTTTTCTTGAAGATTCAACTCCATAATTTACTGAAATGGAGACAAAGAATGCTGGGGGAATAACAATAGATTAATCATTTTTACTCTCATTTCCTTTTTGTTCTTCTTCTTTTTATTTATTAAATTGACCCACAATGATAACTTCTTTTTTCATCCACTTTTCTTACATGATTTTTTTCATTTCAAGCAATATCATCCTTTGCCACGACTTTTCTTTAAGATTATTGGAAATTTAGTATTGGAAGATATCGAAGGTGATAAATCAACAATTGAACCAATAATACCAGTAGAAATCCACAGAAAATAGAAGAGAATATCAAAAAAATAATTCTCAAGCGTTCTTGAACAACTTTTATGGAAGTATAAGAGAAGAAGAAAGAATTATATGGTATTATGACCAAAAATAAAGAAAATATTTGAGATGTAATAAACGTTGTTGTTTTTAAAGCGAAATTGTCTCTATCATTGCGCAAGGTTTACTACGTCGCAAATATCTCCACAAATATAATGGCTTATTCTTTTCGTTTGCTCAACGAGACAAAGATTGTACCATAGTAATTAGAAGAGAGAAATGGAAGAAATTGTGCAACTTTTCACAAGAGCATCCAAAAAAGTTTTCAAAGCATCATCATCATCATCATCATCATCTGTATCCAGTATATCCCAACTACACCAAGAGCTATCGCTAGGGTCTAGGGAGGGTAAGTGGCAGGCAAACAATGCCTCTGTCCCAAGGGATAGAGAGTTTGCTTACAGTGAGACCAAAAAAAAGTTTGCACAGCAGTTGGTAGTATATAGAAAGTATATAGGAGTACCTCAATGTATATGTTGAAAACTATATGATCCTTGTATTTATAGATTTTAATTCACAAAAAAGAAATTAATTTGACGCCTCTCTACAGAATTGAACTTTTAAATTTAATTTATGACCATTCAAGATTGAAAGAAGGTGTCTCAAGTTAAAAAAGTTGCATCAGTTTATCAAAAAATAGCAAACAATTATGCTAACTGCATCAACTGAACGTTCGATAGCGTTTATCGATTTTTGAATTCAAAATTTTTGAACGTTGCTGCTCCTAAATCATCACCGAACTATGGACCAAATATTCGGAGAATGACTTCACCAATCGGTGAAGCATTCGCTTACTGGACGAAAAATTCAGAATCAGACCAAACTCAGAGAACGAACATAGAACTCATTACGAATGTTCGGCCCCACACACGAATAAAGAAAAGCTCAAGTTTGCTGTTAATAAGAAGACATTTGATATTTTCTAAGCTCATAAGGCGTCAAATGCTAGAATGAAGCTTGAACAACCTAGAAATTATTTGTGAAAGAACTGAACTAGTTAGAAGTACTAACAATCGAATACTGATGAGGGAATTTGAATTGTTTGTCATGAGGAATGAAGAGAGATTGGAAGGAAATGAAGAAGAAAAGTTTTCGAGACAATTTGGACTATGCAATGCTAATAATGAAGCAATAGACTAAGGGTTCAACTTCAAGCTCATGTTTTCTTTCATCTTCAAAGATCTCAAGCCTTACATGGGCAGATATTTTTTTTTGTGTTTATTGCTTATTGTGAGAGTATTTAATTCTAAACAAGAGGAGCTTAATCTATTTAATGTCTTGCTTGTGGTTACACTTGTTTGAAAGTATAAAACCAAATATTTATTTCAACATTTATTTGCTGAAGTTCTTAGTTAGAACTTTTTGAAGTTGTGAAGAAGTAGAAAGATAAGTGCTTTTTCTTTTATTGTTGTTGTAGTTGTGGTTACTGTTGATATAGTAGAAAATTTATTGTCGTTGAGGTAGTTGTTGTTTAGTTTGAAGAAACAATTGTTGCAGTAGGTTGTTGTAGAACATGATTTCTATGATTTTGAAATTGCGGTTTACGAGTGTGTAACAAGTGCAAAAATATCTTTTTTTTAATGCATGTGGATTGATAGATGTAAAGGTGTGAAGCAAAGAAGAAAAAAGTGTGACACATGGATTGTTGTTTTGTTTGCCTAATTCATTTATGACATTTATTTGGATTCAAAATCTGTTGCTCTTTTGTTTGCCAAATGATACCTGTATGGCAATTTCCGCCTAGTAACACATAACTTCTACTATTTCGTAAGTAGTATATAATAAAAAAAAAAGTACAATACAAAAATGACAAATGACGCGCTAGTGCTTGTCTCGTCACGACAGGGCCTTAAGTGATTGTTGTTGACCTACAATTAAACTCCGATTATTTTATCTCAGTAGACAGTGACCTAGCATTAAAATAATAAAAAGATATAAACGGACGGGCAGATGGCACGATGCTCCGTTAAATTGCAATTCGTATATTTCTATTTGTATTTGTCTAGCTAGCGTTATTATATGCCGTCCTAAGTATTCTTGGCTTTTTCATAAATAAAAAACCTTTTTATTATGTGATAGTAATAGCTTTTTTCCTTAGCTAGTCGATGTTATTAAATGGACTTTTTGTTTTACTAAGCACAGGTAACTGACTTGTTCATGACCAATAAAAAAATGATCTTGCTGGCTACCAGCTTATAATGAAAGTTCACTAATATAAAAATATAGTTAATGATTATGGATATAACACCTACAAAGCAGTGTAGGGAGTGGATCTATCAGGTAGTCAAGAAGAAAAGAATGGCCAAGTTTTGCTCCCCAAATCTCTTCTGCTTTTTGCTTATCTTATCAGGTGAGTGCTTTAAGTTATAACACACAACTTTTTATTTGAGTTTTCTCCTCTCTTAGTTATAAGTTACTTCATGCGTCTGATTAAATTGAGTTTTCTTTTTGTGTTTATAGGCATAAATAATATCTTGGGAGCTGCAACTACCATCAGATTTGCAAGACATGTCCTCCCTCCAGAATATTTGCAAATGACACTACAGTCGGCTTGCTATGCCGATATATGTGTGGTTGAAGGTCAAGTGCTAGCCTGCCCTGATTTTGAAAGTGAGAGCTGCAAGTGTGATACTGAAATAGGGTTTTGCTGGCCAGAATAAGTCATACATATGGATATGGGGAATGGGGATGATGGTGAACTACGAGTGTAACAACGGGGAAAAAGTATCTTTAGGTGTGTGCTTCTTATGCACCAAAAACAACAAATTTTGATGCATTTATCTGTGCATTATAGACTCTGCACCAAAAACAACAAAATTCTAGAGCGTAGTTTGATGGGACTTGCTAGGGTTTAAGTTTGATTGTTTCTCTTTTGTGTTTGTTTTCTGTCTTGTTGTTTGGTGTATTTTAGTTTGAATTTCAGTTTTGATTATGGTTTTGTTTTCCTAGTAAAGTTTGTTTCTCAATTTCTGCCCAAATCAGTAGATACATTCGTTAAAAATTTCTGAGGAGTTAACAGTACTGCCTTCAAGTTTTATTTATTTTTAGCTTATTAAGTCAGCTATGTTCTATGTATCAAATATTCCGCACAAGAAAAGAAAAGAAAAGGAAACAACACGATTGTTCTTATATTAATTTTAGTCTCTCAACAAAAGGCAAAAAGAAATTAAACCTCACAAACCTTCTAAAATTTAACTTCCTATATCACGAGCACAATATAAACCTTCTAAAAAGAAAATTCATCCAACACAAGTCAATCTGACAAACAAGCTAAATGACCACAATATGCAATCTGGGCAACGAAAATAAGCCTAACCATTGAGGAGAGAGGTAAGCTCAGACACATCACCCCCACCCAAAAGAGTACCCGACTTATGAACAGTAGAGGTAGTCAGACTCCATTGTTATCACATGGATATTGGAGAACATAGAACCTGACATTGTGAACTAGTATATAGACTATCCCACTTCATGGAATCTATGGAAAGGCATCGAGTCTACCTACAGCAGCGGCAACGACTCTTTACAAATATATGATCCAACTGTTAAAGCCAACAGTTTGAGGCAAGACTCTCTGCCTCCAGAACGCGTCTACATCCAACTTCAGTCTGTATGGAAAGAAATATACATGAGGCTATCCAACCTCATGCACTACCCAAAGGACATGACCATGTATAATCAACTTCAGCAACAAAATCGATTATATCAATTTCTTCAAGCCATGTGGAGACTACGACACCGAAAAACACACATTCTAAAAACCAACACTCTACCCACGGTAGAGGACGCTTACTCCCAAATCAAAAGAGAAGCACACCGTCGGGAGATTATGAAAGGATGCGGAGAACCATAGACAGGGAACATTCCCACTGGCATTGAGTGTGACGCCCCGTTTTTCCATATCGTATATAATCGATTAAACCGTTGTGTCACGTTAAGTAGTATATGTAAGAAACGTGGTACACGTTAAATGAATAAAGTATACCCAATGTAACAAGTAATTCATGTGGAATAATTAAAGGAAATTACAAATAGGACATATATATTTGCAACACTTAAATAGAAGAAAAACAAATGATTCATGTGGAATAATTAAATGAAATTAAAAATAGGTTACATATATTTCCTACGCTTAAATAAAAGAAAAAGGAAAGGTTAGACATAGAAAAATGAATGATTCAAATTTTGTCCTATTCTACCTACCCAAACCCCTAGCCGGCCACCAATATGCAAGAAAGGGAGAAATTCAGTTTATTTCTTCCTCTACCATCATTAGTTTCTTACACCATGTTAAGTAGCCACCAAGTGTATCACTATCTCCCAAAAACCTTCATTTTGTTATAAGCCTTCCATCTTCAAGAAACAATCATTTCACTTTCTTCCCTTCATGCTTGGTCGGCCAACCCAAGAAAAGAAAAGGAAAGAATCTATTTTCACCATACTCAACCTTCAACCACTCATAAGATATGCACTCTTCCAACATGTCAAATTTCTTCCCTTTCCATGAATCTAATGATGAAGATACCCTCCCATCAGCCTATGCCACAACCGGTCATTCTATAAAACAAAGGGAGGAAGGATTGCTTAGACCAACTTAAGCCAAAAGCATATTTCACTTCCACTCCAAGAAGATTTCAAGTCTTCATTTTATCTCTTTCAAGACACATTCTTCCATTCTTTAAGCCCCTAAAACCGAGAGCACCAAGAATAAAAAGCGAAGAATTTCTCTAAGTCTATGTGAAGAAGAAGACATGCAAGTCTAGAAAATCTTCAACCAACACTTAAGGCATGAATCTACAACTATCAATTCTCGTGATCTCTCTTCCATCATCCTTCTAAATTGCTCAACATTTTTCCTTACCATGCACCAAGGCCAAGAGTTCCACAAGAATGGGAATGAGTTTTCTAAGTTGAAGAAGGAAGATAGCCTTTAGAATCTTCAAAGGTATGACCTTTATTAAGGATTGATGCTAGAAAACTATAAGTGTTCTTGTTTTAAGATGCTCAATTCATCTTCCTACTTAGCCCTCTAAGTCGTGTACTCCGCCAAGAAGAAAGGATGAGAATTCTCCAAGCTAGGAGAAGAAATCTTTCAATCTAAGATTTAAGTTCAAGAAAAGGCAAGTACTCCACTTAGATTCTTCATGCATATTGAACATATAAGTATCTATGTTCATATGAACCTTGGATCATTCATAAGGTATATTCAATGCTTTTAGTAGCATGGATATGCAAAAAGTATGTTTGCATGCAAGATATGTGATGTCTATGTTATGATGTATAAATATATATACATGAATATGACTAAGATAAAATGGAAAATAATCTTGCATGTGTAAATAAAGATGGGTAATAGACCCTTATGTGGTTGTATGTATCACTTAGTGAAAGAATATGGATGCATGTGTCATATCATGAAAAGTTTACTATGAGTCTAGCTTTGAGACATTTTCTTATGTATTTTCCATGATGATCATCATCTATATGTTTTTCTTGGTGTATTCGGTTTTTATGCATTTTGATGGTCTTGATTTAGCATGTTTATGATGAATCATATTCATGGCTATAACGCTTGACCACAAAAAATGTTTCTTAATTATCATCATGCATATATTATGCATGCATACACACGGTTGGGGGCTGTTTGTAACTATCCCCTTGACCTTGATCATCCATCTTCATAATGAAGTATAATCTTGATTATCATGGCTGAAGAAAGTAAGTTTTCATGGTTTCCATCATTCTTTATTTTGCATGTATTTTACATCATGAACATCATCATGATCATGGCTCTCGAAATCATAACTTTGATGGAAACTAGCATGCATCTGGTTAGTTAATAAAAAACCATAAGTATGATGCATGTTCTTGGAGTAAAAGGTATAAGTAAGATATGTTGGATGTTACATATAATTAGAACATGAATATATGTTAAAGTCAATTGCATATTAAAATAATTTATAACCAGTATTAGTATTGATTTGACAATCATGAGATGATTATTTATATGGTGATACAAATCAATTTCATAGATACTTGTCAAAGAACAATATATTGGATAGACCCATCATGAGATTACTGCATGGATTAGCGTCATAAATAAATCTCATGGTAGTTATGTTTTAATCCTTAGACTTAAGATTATCATAGTTTCTGACATAAGGACTACTATATTTTGACATGATCAAACATTACTCGTAACTGGATAATAATAAAGGTCATGATTGAATATGATAAAAATCATGTAGATGATATTGAACAATCAATATAGGATTTGTCTCTCTCTTGTGAAAGATATATCTTTTTGGCCCCTCGATAAGAAAGACTGTGAAATGCAAGGTCGTGCTCAAATGTATTGATAATGTGATCAATATCATTTGTTTTATCAGTCTACTTAAAGATCAAGTAATCATATGTTTGAACAATATCAGTATGATGCTGACCATGACTTATATTCAAACTAGATATCGTGTAACAAAAGAATTAATACATGTACTATTATTAGGCTAGTTGGATTGTACACGTATTAATTGGGTACTCGTAATGCCTTGCTAGAGGCCAAATATGATTTTTTGTTTTAATAGAGATTTAACCGACTGCTAATTAGTATGGACCAATTAAGTCACACATAAGAATGCGTATGGGATGAGATTAATACTAGTACTATTAATAATATTAATATTAGATATTATTATTACTATTATTATTATTATTATTATTATTATTATTTTCTGTTTTAAAATTACATTTATATATATATATATATATTATTCGATAATATTAACAGAATCCATATCTGATATGGATTTAGATAGGTCTTATCCAATCCTGACAGAATCCATATCTGATATGGATTTTGATTGGCCTTAACCAATCCGATTTGGAATCGGATTTTGAGGTTTATATATATGTATGTTGTTGTATCTCGTACAGAGATTACACAAGAAAACAGAAACCTTAACTCGTTTTCAGAGAAAACCGAGTTCCTTCTGGCGCGCCATTCTATAGAGTCAGCACTCCATCGGAAGCATTCGTGTGGATCCCGACAGAGGTTTGTTTATGAATTTCTTTCATCGTATTAAACAAACAACATGAGTCCTTGGTAAGAAGTCAGAGAATGAGTTTTCTGCTGCGCGTTTTTGATAGCAGTGATCTCGTTGATTTCCTAAAGTTACGTGTATGATTACTTGTTTGGCATCTCACTTACTTGTGAAATGGCGACATATTATGTTCTTTATTTACACATCTATTATTTTATCACCCGTCTCCCCATGTATGATCCACATGACGAATCCGGGTAAACTACATGCTGGGCGATTAGTGTTATCACTCATACTCGCCTCTATAACCATTACAGAGAACAGAGAGAACAATCTTGATTTTATAGAGGATGAGCCACGGGTATGCTACCCCTGATGATGCTAGTAGGCTGAAGTGTATCACTTAGACATTTTGCATTTGACGGCTATGTATTTATTATCTTTTGTGACGACGATACCTTATGACTTGTACGGAATTATGATGAAATGTGGTGTTATGCATGTCGATTGTAAATTTGTTTATCATTATGTTTCTTCCGCTATATCAAACCATGTTTTATGTCGACATGCGCATGAATGGTATCAAAGTATTGTACTTTTCGTATCAAAGTACAGTGGGCGAAGCGCTCTGAGACCATTGGTTTGGGGCGAGGCGCTACAAGGAGTAGCCTCGCCCCACAGACAAGACGACTAGTCCCATTGAAAGGAGAACTAATCACCAGGCAAGAGAGGGGGTGGTTAAAACAGGAGAGGCTTGCTCTACCAACATCATAATCCCGCTGTGAAGATGAAAAATCCATGTTGGAATACATGTTGACCACAATGAAGATACAATCCAAGACTCAACTATGGTGCAGATAAGGAAGACAGCGTTGTTGAAAAAGTCTGTTTCCTCATTCAGGAAATTCATCGAACAGATTCATACTTACGTTGAACACCTTCATTCTCACGGATTTCTCACTGATACTTGGATGTAATCACTTTATAATTATGTAGTTACATTGTTTAATTATTAGACTAAAGTTCAATCATCAGTTTAATGATAATGTAGACGTTTACACACTGGTTTTTGTCCGAAAAAGAGCGGTTGGAGATGTCCTAGGTAACCAGCCAACTAGCCATTGGCTCTTGGTGTATAAATTGACTCCATTCCAACTATTTAAAAATACAAGTGAATTTCTCACAAATTGTGAGCTTCTTTTGTGTGAATCATGTTATATTTCTCTATATGGTATCTGAGCCATTGAGTTGAGAAGAGATCATTGCAAATTAAAATCACTCATTGTTCATCTTCTTCCTCAGCTCCTCTGTTTCAATTGAAATCTGACAATGGAATAAGCTAGTAGTGCAGCACCATCTGTTCCTGGTCCTGTAACTCCAATCACCTCAACGAGCGCTAGTTCATTTCACTCATGATTAATTCAAATCCTGTAACTATAGCCAATTATTAGCTCAATGGCGATAACTATTTGGCATGGCTAAGAGCTGTCAAGATGTTCATAACTGAAAAGGGTAGGGAAGCTTACCTGCGACCTGAGACTATAGTTCCTGATGTGAACTCTGAGCAATTCAATGTATGGAACACTGAGAGCTCCATGATTATGCCATGGTTAATTAGCTCAATGACTACTAATGTAAGTGACAATTCCATCCTGTATGATTCTGCTGATATGTGGCAAGTAGCAAAGAAGATGTACTCTAAACTAGATAATGTTTCTGAGTTCTATGAACTTGATGTTATGCTTCATGATATAAAGTAAGGAGACTCACTAGCTAATATATACTTTGGAAAACTGAAAAGAATATGGCAGCATATGTGTTTGACACACATAAGTGGACAAACCAAGAAGCTGATAAAATGTATAAGAATATCACTGAAACCAAAAGAATCTTCAGATTCTTGGCTGGGTTAAATAAAGAAATTAAAGTTGTTAGAGGAGGGATCCTTGGTACTAAGCCACTTCCTTCAATCAATGATGTGTTCTCAGAAATTAGATAAGAAGAAAGTAGGATCAAACTCAAGGGGCTGCTATGGCAGTTGCCGCACCCCATGCTACTTCAAGTGATAAGATCTCTGCTAATGCTGTTATTAGGAAATATACCTCTCAAAGTCAGTGTGATAACAGAAGGGAACAGAAGCCCACGTGAAAGTCCTGCAAAAAAAAGAATAGGCCGCGCTGAGGAAAAGTGTTATGCCTCTTAAATTCAATGAGCAATGGAGGAACCCTGAACCATGGAGATCACAAGCTGCAATCCAAGGAAACTGGAGAAGATCCAGTGCAGTAGTGTCCAGCAACTATGTCACTTGACCATCTGAGGCTCTTATCCAATCTCAACTTGATGCCATTTTTCATGAAGCAGCTTCAACCAAAGCAACAGCCTCTTGAGATCAATCAAGAAGCTATCCAGGCTGCCATGGCGAGCTATAGTACAACTTCTAAACTTTTTACTACATGGATTGTTGATTCTGATGCTACACATCACATCACCTAGAATAAGAATAAACTAACTAACTTTGTGCCATTTGCCAATCTAGTTAAAGTAAAAGCTGTAAATGGAACTGGAATTAGTATCCTTGGTAGTGGAAATATACAATTGACAAGAACCTTAAGATTGAAGAATGTATTGTTCATCCCTGAACTAAGTTTCAACTTAATCTCTTTGAATAAAATTGCTGAAGATAATGTCTATGAAGTTAGGTTCTCATCTTCTGCCTGTTATTTTCAGGAGATCTTCTCCAAGAAGGTGATTGTCAGTGCTAACAAGGTCAATGGACTTTTCCTTCTTCAGGCTAAAGAATCAAGTACTCTAGGTAATCAACTAGTCCCGGCTCTTGTATGACAGCTAGTAGGAATACTGAGAGTATTTTGCTGTGGGGTAAAAGATTAGGGCATATTAACTTATCTTAAGAGTCTTATACCAGCATTGTTTGTCAATATTAATCAAAGTGATTTGTTTTGTGAAGATTGTCAGTTTGCCATAACCTGTAGAACTACCTTTCCTGCAAAATGTTATGAAAAAGGCTCTCCTTTCAGCCTGGTGCACTCAGATAATTAGGGAACCTTAAGGGTAGCCAACATCAATAGTAGCAGGTGGTTCATTACATTTGTAGATCATCATTCCAAAGTAACCTGAGTATACTTAATAAAACATAAATATAAAGTGGGTGATATGATTAAGAGATGCATATGTATGGTTCAAAACACATTTAACTCCTCAGTCAAGGTCTTAAGGAATGATAATGGAATGGGATATCTGGATAAATCAGTTAAAGAATGCCTGGGAACTAACGGAATCCTTCATCAAACCTCCTGCACCTACACTCTACGGCAAAATAGAGTGGCAGAAAGGAGGAGCAGGCATCTCCATAAAGTCACAAGGGCACTATGATGTCAGGGAAGGTTAATAAGCATTACTAGGATGAGATAGAACTTACTGCTACTCATCTCATTAACAGAATGCCTTTTAAAGTCCTCTGTTTTGATTCTCTCAAACATGTTATGTTCCAATCCTATCCTAATTCAAAGTTATTCTCAGAATTGTCTTTAAGGATCTTTGGGTGTCTTGTGTATAGACATATACCTGAGCAGTTCAGAAGCAAGCTAGATATGAGATCAAAGAAGTGTATCTTTCTTGGGTATGCTCGTACTTAAAAAGGATACAAGTGCTACTCTCATGTCTCAAGGAAAATGTATGTTCCCCTTGATGTAGTATTTGATGAGTCAAGTTCATATTACGGCTCAACTACGAAGGTTGATCATGAATCTGAAAATAATTTGTGGAGCATTGTTGAATTGCCAAGAACTGATCCCACCAGAGAAGTTGGCAATCCCACTGAGGTTGAGAACGTTTCCCTCCTCAAGAGGACTCACTTGAATCTAATCCACTCTCAAACTCTCCCAGAAGCATGGGAGAGACCAATGAGGTCACATCCTCCTAGATAGAGGTATCTCCTATAAACAATTGGCCAATTAACAACTACATTTTATATGACTGTCTTAATACTAACTTCAAAACGTTTATTACTTTTCTGAATGTCATAAAAGTTCCAAAAACTATTCATGAGGCCTTGGCAGAGCCTGAATGGAAGAAGGCTGTCCAAGATGAAATGTTTGCCCTACTTAAAAATAAAACTTTGGAACTGATTCCTGCTGTTGAGCGAGTGAGACCAGTCCGGTGCAAATGGATCTTTTCTGTAAAATATCACTCTGATGGCTTAGTTAACAGGTTCAAAGCAAGGTTGGTGGCTAAGGGGTTAACACACACCTTTGGCATTGACTATGATGAGACCTTTGCTTCTGTTGCAAAGCTGAACATTGTAAGAATTTTATTTACTCTTGCTGTTAACCTTGACTGGTCTTTATTCCAACTTGACATTAAGAATGTATTTCTTAATAGAGACTTAGAAGAAGAGGTACATATGCATATTCCACCTAGATTCATAACTGGAACAAATAGAAACATGGTATGTAGACTGAAAAAATCTCTTTATGGGTAAAACAATCCCCTAGATCTTGGTTTAGAAGGTTAAATTCTGTAGTTAGTTCTTTTGGATTTGTTCAGAGTCATAGTGATCACACCTTAGTTACTAGACATATTGACCCTGACAACATAATAACCATCTTAAAGTATGTGGGTGCCATAATTCTAACTGGTAACCATTATAATGGAATCATTGACATAAAGAAACAATTAGCCAAGTCATTTGAAGAAAAGGATTTGGTTCAACTGGGATGCTTCCTAGGTATGGAAGTATCAATATCACCTCAGGGCATATGCTTATCATAGATGAAATATATTCTTGATCTCCTACAAGAAACCAATATGATCAACAGCAAACCTGCTAACTCTCTATTGGAACCAGGAGATAAGCCAAGAGAGGTATGTAATTCTGAGAAAACTGATAAAAAACAGTGTCAAAGACTGACATGCAAGTTGATTTACTTACTACTGGTCTTGAATTCATATTTGGTCTGAGATGGAACCGCCGCCACTCTCCAAATCATTTGCGGCTATGGTATCGTCTGCAGTTGCAGGCAGATTCCCATCGCGTGAGACGGGACACTATAAAGGATACCCTGCTGTTTCATTTACGCAAGATGAAATTGCCATTGTTGCAAATCGCTTCAAGTACGCCCTGGTTGGAGCCTTTTGTCATGGCCGGCAATCTATGGCAGGCTTGCGCGCCTCGATTGACAGAATTGGGTTCAAAGGTTCAGTTAATATTGGTCTCCTTGATGAGGGACATGTACTGCTAAACTTTGTTAACAAAGATGATTATACGCGATTCTTTTATCATCGTCATTGGTGTTTCCAGGGATATGATATGAAGGTCACGAAATGGACTCTTTCTTTTGATCCATGTCTGGATACCCCAATTGTCCCGGTGTGGGTGGCACTTGAGGGTCTTCCAATTCATCTCTACGATTATCGTACGTTATATGAGATTGCAAAGTTGATTGATACCCCGTTAAAGATGGACTCGGCTACCTTAAGTTTTCATCGTTCCTCTGTGGCGCGGTTTTGTGTTGAAGTGGATGTCACCATGGATTTACCATCTAAGATATTTATAGATTGTGGAGAGCATTCTTTCTTTCAAGTAGTTGTATATGAAGATCTCCCTAGGTACTGCAGCAAATGCCGTCGGTTTGGCCATTCAGTGGGTTCATGTGGAGAAGGGAAGGTTCATGCCCCAGCGCATCCGATGAAGAATGCAGGAAAGAGTGAGGTTTGGATTCCTAAAGGAAATATTCAGAAAGAGGCTGGAGAACAACCTGTTGGAGATTCTAATCCTAATCAGCATCTGGTCCAGACTGGAGAATTACATGCAGTTTCTGAGGAGACTCTACAGAAGGAATTGGTTGATGTTGGGGCACGGGATGGTGATGACATGGAAGAACTACAGGAGGCAACAGCTCAACCCATTCTTGCCAAAGAATCACAGAACCTTGCGACTACTGCAGAAACATCTACATTGCAGATTTTCTCTCTGTTGACTGCAGATTTAAGTCCCGTACTATTAGTGCCGCCAACATTGGATGTTCAAGAGCAGCAGGATGAGCAGCAGATGGATACATCCTACTCTGCTACACTATCTATCTATACCGATGAATCTAATTTAGGAGAGGGAGCAGTATACATATCTCCTCCGCCCTTGGAGATTTCAGACGCGAATGTACAACATGTTCAAGAGGTGAACCCAACCTCTGAAGTGGCTCCGGAAATCTAAATTCAATCCATTCAAATTGAATTGCCAGTGCTACTGGCGATACTGCCAGCCAGTGACCATCCTTCCTTCCCCGATTATGATCCTTTAATTGAACAATTTTATCAAGATCACTTTCGGGAGGAGGAAGATGATGTTGATCTTGCAGTAGGTTCGGACAATGAAGCATCTCGCTCATCTAATCGGCGTAAAAGGAATGACTATGATGATATACGGGAGAGTTTGCTCATTGCGGCAGACGATATGGATTGTCCCATGACATCGACTGGTGGCGGGACTATTCCTGGTGGACTATCTCGGAAAAAGCGCAGAGCTCGGAGGAACCTTCCACCACCTCCACCGTCATCAATGGTTACTAGACGGGGAAGTCATCATTCTTTTGAACTATAGTGTGATTAGCATGCCTCATGTTCCGCGAATGATCATTTGATTTCCTTTTTTCTTTTTTTTTTAGTTTGTAGTAAAGGCTACCCTTGGCCATTTAACGCGGGATATTTATCAAATAAATAAAGACCAGAAGGTTTCCTTCCGTTTATTAAATATATATATATATATATATATATATATATATATGATACTTAATTTAAAAAAAATCAATATGTATGATCCCTTAGTTGAGCATTATAATTATGCATTGAGAATCCTTAAGTATCTAAAAGCTGCTTCTGAACGGGGACTTTTCTTCAAGAATTCTCAGAACAAGAATATCAAGATTCTCATTAATGCTGACTAGGCTGTTCTTAAAGCAAAAAAATGGCCTCACCATTTACCTGGTCATCTATGTTGACGATATGATTACCGCCGGAAATCACGATGAGGAATTTGCAGCACTAAAACAACACTTTTTCAAGAATTCGAAATGTAAGACTTGGGAACATCAAGTATTTCTTGGAAATCGAGGTCCTCAGGTCAAAAAGAGAGATATTCATATCATAGAGAAAATATGTTCTCGACCTCCTAGCAGAAACAACGTTAGTGGATTGTAAACCGGCTAAAATATCAATGGTAGTTAATCATGGGCTTCAAATAGTACGAGGAGCAAAACCAGCCAACAAGAAGCGATATCAGCGACTGGTAGGAAAATTAATATATCTATCACATACGAGACCTGACAAAGCGTACTCTATTGGGGGTAATAAGCCAATTCATGCATCAATCACAAAAGAAGCATATGGAGGCAACATTAAGGGTTATGCGATATTTAGAAGGGTCTCCTGGAAAGGAATAGTTTACCGAAAGCATGGTCATCTCGAACATAGATGATGGTTGGGCAGGAAACCCAAGTGATCGACAGTCAGAATCCGGCTGCTTCACCTTGGTTAGCAGGAATCTAGTCACATAGAAGAGCAAAAAATAGAAAGTGGCAGTTCTGTCCAGTGCAGAAGCTGAATTCTGAAGGAAGCTAGAGGGCTAGCTGATGTACTATGGCTCAGAAATGTGTTGAAAATAATGGGGTACCCTCTGAAGACAATGTCAAGAATGATGTGCGACAACAAAGCTGTGATAAGGATTTTGGTAAATCTAGTACAACATGACTGAAAAAACATGTTGAAGTGGATAGACATTTTATAAAGGAGAGATTGAAGAACAAATGATTTGTCTCCGGTTTGTAAGATCATAAGAATAACTGGCTGACATATTTACAAAACCCGCATCAACTGGAAAATTTTGTGATATTCTGAGCAAGTTAAGCATCAAAGATCTGGTGACTTAACTTGAGAGGGAGTGTGAGATCTACAACAAGAAGTGTATATGGAACCCACACTAGGGTTTACTAATGTGTTCAGAAATGGAGAAGTGTGTAGACTGCGAAAAGCATCATATGCCTTGAAACAATCATCCCGAGTATAGTTTGGACGATTTACTATGGTTATGAAGAAATACGGATATTGCTAGAATAATGCAGATCACACTCTGTTCTTAAAACAAAGAAATGGTCTCATCACTTGCCTGGTCATCTACGTTGATGTATGACTATCACTGGAAATCATAACAAGGAATTCGCAGCAAAACAACATTTGTTTCAAGAAATCAAAACGACAGACTTAGGAACACTCAAGTATTTCTTGGGAAATGAGGTCCTCAGGTCAAAAAGAGGGATATTGATATCACAGAGAAAATATGTTCTCGAACTCTTAGCAGAAACAACACTAATAGATTGTAAACCGGCTAAAACACCAATGGTTGTTAATCACGGGCTTCATATAGTACAAGGAGTAGAACCATCCAACAAGGCGCGATATCAGCGTCTGGTGGAGAAATTAATATATCTATCATATACAAGACATGACATAGCATACTCTGTTGGAGGTTATAAACCAATTCATGCATCAACCACAAAAGGAGCATCTGGAGGCAGCATTAAGGGTTGTACGATATTTAAAAAGGTCTCCTGGGAAAAGAATAGTATTCCGAAAGCATGGTCATCTCAAAATACAAGCCTACACAGATGCTAATTAGGCAGGAAACCCAAATCTTCACCTTTCACGTGGAAGAGAAAAAAACAGAAAGTGGTAGCTCTGTCCAGTGCAGAAGCTGAATTCTGAGGGATCGTTAGAGGGCTATCTGAGGTGCTATGGCTCTGAAAGGTGTTGATAGAGATGGGGTACCCTTCCAAGAGAGTGCCAAGAATGATGTACGACAGCAAAGCTGCAATAAGGATTTCGGAAAATCCAGTACAATATAACCGAACAAAACATATTGAGGTGGATAGACATTTTATAAAGGAGAAGCTTGAAGAACAAGTGATCTGTCTTCCGTTTGTAAGATCGGAAGATCAATCAGCTGACATAATTACAAAAGCCACTTCTGCTGGAAGATTTCGTGATCTTCTGAGCAAGTTAAGTAACGAGGATTCGATGACTTAACTTGAGAGGGAGTGTGAGTTTATGTTAAAAAGGAAAAAAAAATTAGTGTAATGATATTGTAATATCTTTGATTGATACTATCATTAATTCGTAGTCATCCCAAATACCCTTCAATCCATAATTTTTAGCCTCGATGTACTATTTAAGCAGTACAAACTGCGTGCTTATGTATGAATGAAAACCATTTTCATAACAAAATAACAATAACAATAGTATATCAAAATTCCAGCAAATTTCTGACAGAACCCATACAAGCCTTCTTTCTTCGGTTTTTCTGTTCCGGAAAAATTCTTTGAAGAAGCAAAAAAAAAAGCCAAATCTCTGGTGATGTGGTTTCATTGTCCCACCTACATAGAGATACATGAAGGTTGTAAAATAGGAAGTTCAGTAGCCTCTTAGATGGATGGTTACTACATATATGTTTGGAAGGTGTCCACTGTTGGAGAATTTAAGGTTTGGGCTTTGACCCATCGTTGGAGGTTGGAAGATTTGGGCTTTGGCCCGTTAATGAATGTTGCAAAACTTGGTTGTGTTCACTATTGGTGGTGCTGTTGTGTCGTGGAAATCCACGAAACATACCTGTATAGCTCGGTCCACTATGGAAGCTGAGTTCATAGCATTGGACAAAGCTGGGGAAGAGGCTGAGTGGCTTCGGAATTTCCTGGAAGATATTCCGTGTTGGCCTAAGCCGATCGCTCCTATTAGCATACACTGTGATAGTCAGTCAGCTATAGGACGTGCTCAAAGCAGCATCTATAATGGTAAGTCACGACACATACGTCGAAGACATAACACCATTAAGCAGTTGATCTCTAATGGCGTGATTTCCATAGATTATATAAAATCAATGGAGAATCTTGCGGATCCTCTTACAAAAGGTTTGCCTAGAGATCAGATGTCAAGATTGACAAACGGAATGGGACTGAAGCCCATAATGCATGAATCTTTGTAATGGTAACCCAACCTTGTTGACTGAAGATCCCAGAATCTTGGTTCAATGGGACAACTAAGTTATGAAGATTCAGTTAGCACTTACTCATTCTGTCTGATAAAAAGTGCTGTCTGCAGAGAATTTAGGGTAAGCTAAGGCTTTTAATGATGTCCTATATCTTGATGCGTCAAGTGGAGTATGGCAGAATACTCTTGATAGGAATCACCTATGTAAGTGTGAAGTGGGGCCGCTTCTATGAGAAAGTCTATGAGGCAAGATTTCTCTAAAACACTTTCTGAAACCAGGTTGTTCATGGCCAAAATGAACACAACCATGAGAACCAAAAGGGTGTTAAAGGAAATATTGTGTGAGTATCGTTGTCTTGGTTCACAACAAAGGCTGACTAGTTCAAGACATCAAGTCACTATTTGGCCGAGTGAGTCCGATGGTACATCACTATGAAAGGTTCAAAGCCAGAAGCTACCTCTTCTGATGCAATATTTTCTTGTCTGACTTCTCCTCAGAGTCTGCATATGCATTTGCATTAATTTCTATTCATGTGGGGGATTGTTGGAGAATTTAAGGTTTGGGCTTTGGCCCATCGTTGGAGGTTGGAAGATTTGGGCTTTGGCCCATTAATGAATGTTGCAAAACTTGGTTGAGCAACGTATTTTGAGCTTAATGAGTTTCCGATAATGATAATCGAAAACTAATGAATCCTTAATTATCTACGTGGCGAGTAGTTAATTTTAGGATGTGGAATCACTCAATTATGATGTTGTGTGAATGTGAAATTAATGCTCAAAGTGGATGGAAAATGTTGTGGATGGGTGACGTGTCACCCTTATGGAGGAATATCACGTTGGATGTGTCCATGTGGTGTAAAAGAGCTTCTGACGGACATCGATCGATGACATCGATCGATCGATGTCACTTCGACCGATCGATATCATCGATCGAAGTTGATCAGAGAGCTTCGATGTTTCTGTCTCACATCAGTCGATCACTTCGATCGATCGATGTTGACTTCGATCGATCGATGTATCGATCGAAGTTGGACAGAAAGGTGAGGAACGATTCTGACGTACATCGATCGATACATCGATCGATGTCGAACAGCGTGCAGAATCTCTTCAGTTTGAGTGGTTATGTTTCAAATATGAAACTAACACTATCCTCCTGTTTAAAATAAGATCAACCTGTTTTGATCTAACGGTGGTGGGGAGGCAGCTTTGATCTAACGGCCGGGATTTAAACTGTCTTAACCGCTTAACCGAATATGGTTTCCATCTAACGCTCCAGGTTTAAACCTGCTAATCTATCTTCGATCTAAAGGCTGAGATTAAACCTTCCTAATCTAGATAGGAGGTTTTAATCTAACGGTCTAAATCAAACTTCGGTTTTGATCCAACGGTCACGGTACCTTGTTCTCTAACCGACTCCCCTATATAAAGAGGGCAAAGGGGTGCATTCATTCATAACATTTTCCAAGCTTTCATAGCATACTAAGTTCGTAGCATCCGAGTCTTGCATATCGTCCGGGAGAAGTCAGGACATTCGAAGGTTCAAAGTAGTTCAAGTTCATCAGTGCCGCTCAACTGAACAGGTACCCGTTGTATCCTGGGAGACGATTGCTCACACCGGTTGGGCACAGTATACCGGAGCAATACGTCTTAAGGACAGAGTCCTCGACTCGCCCCGGGTTTGATTTATTTTATTTTGCAGTTTCATATGCACACATTGTATGACTGCGTCTTGGTACATGATTAATTGTCTCCAAAAATCTTAAGACGTACTTCAATTCAATTAATTTCTGTACCGTTTTAATTTGCGCAAAAGCAGTTTTGTACTGATTTGCAGTCTACTTCTACTCCTTTCTTAAATCTGATTCTGTTCTGATCTATTCGTTTTGATCAACTGAACAGAAATCTGATGGAGAACGCAAGCTCAGGCTCCGTTCATGGCGCAGACATTCAGAGCTCTGCTCCAATGGCACCAACTGCTGGGGTGCCAAGACATGCTCCTCCTGCGCAGGGTCCTGCAGTGGCCCAAGTGGAGAAACCGGAGAAGTTCAGTGGGAGCTTCTTCAAGCGCTGGCAGCAGAAGATGCTGTTCTTCTTGACTGCTGTGGGATTGGCAAACTTTCTGACTGAGGACCCGCCTATGGTGGATCCGTTGGAGGACCAAGCCCAGAATATGCAAAACCAACATTTGTTGAAGGTTGGAACTTCAACAATTATGTTTGTTTGAGCCATATTCTGAGTTGTTTGGACAACTCCTTGTATGGTTTGTACTGTACGTACAAGACCGCAAAGTCTTTGTGGCAGGCTTTGGAAAAGAAATATCGTACGGAAGATGCCGGCACTAAGAAATTTATTGTCGGCAAATTCCTGGATTTCAAAATATCTGATTCTTGCACTGTTGTTTCTCAAGTTGAGGAACTTCAGACGTTGGTTGCCGAGATGGAAGAGGAGGGCATGTTGCTCAGTGAATCTTTCGTTGTGGCAGCAGTGATTGAGAAGCTACCTCTTTCGTGGAGGGAATTCAGAAGCTATCTCAAACACAAAAGAAAGGAGATGACATTGGAAGATCTAATTGTTCGACTCCGCATTGAGGAGGACAATCGTAGATCTGAAAGAGTGCCACAATCTAGCTCTGGTCAGGCTAAGGCCCATGTTGCAGAGGCCAAGAAAAAGAAAGGCCAACTCGGGGTGAACAAGAAAGGCAAGCAGATCGCCAAGAAGTTCACCGGGAAATGCTACAACTGTGGCATTCAGGGGCATGTCAGCAATGAGTGCAGAAAGCCCAAGAAGAAGCAATCCAAGGCAAAGGCGAACATAGTCGATGCATTGGATGATCTGAATCTCTGTGCGGTGGTCTCAGAGTGCAATGCTGTGGGGAACGTACGCGAGTGGTGGCTTGATACTGGCGCCACTAGACATGTTTGCTCCAGCAGAGAGATGTTCACGGAGTACCAGCCCGGGAACAATGAGCAACTTTACAAGGGAAACTCGGCCTCCTCGAAGATTGAAGGCGAGGGAAAAGTTGTTCTGAAGCTCACATCAGGGAAGCATCTGACTCTGCAGAATGTGCTGCACGTCCCTGATATTCGGAAGAATTTAGTATCTGGATCTCTTCTAGTCATGCATGGTTTTAGACTAGTGTTAGAGTCCAATAAAGTTATTCTTTCGAAAAATGGCATGTATTTGGGGAAGGGGTACTTGTCAAATAGGATGTTTAAATTGAATGTCATCACTATTGTACCCAAAAGAGATTTGCCCGCAGAGGCTAATAAAATTGCTTCCTCTTCTGCTTACATGCTTGAGTCTTCTTGTTTATGGCATTTTCGTTTGGGACATGTTAATTACAAGTCAATACAACGTATGAGTAATCTTGACTTATTGCCCAAACTGGACTTTAATAATAAAGGAAAATGTCAAATATGTGTTGAAGCGAAGATGGCAAAGGCGCCATTTCCTTCAATAGAAAGGAACACTGAACCTTTGAATTTAATTCATACCGATGTGTGTGATTTAAAATTTGTGCAAACGAGAGGTGGTAAAAAGTATTTTGTAACTTTTATCGACGATTGCACACGATACTGTTATGTATATTTGCTAAGCAGCAAAGACGAGGCCCTTGATGCTTTCAAGGATTATAAAAATGAAGTTGAGAATCAACTTAGCAAACGAATTAAAACAATTCGTAGTGATAGAGGTGGCGAATATGATACACCGTTTAATGAATTCTGTTCAGAACATGGCATTATTCATCAAACGACTGCACCATATTCACCTCAATCTAATGGTATTGCTGAACGCAAGAACCGTACTCTTAAAGAGATGATGAATGCTATGTTGATAAGTTCGGGTTTACCTCAGAACTTGTGGGGGGAAGCAATCCTCTCAGCCAACGTCATTTTAAACAGAATTCCATCTAAGAAGATGGATGTAACCCCTTTCGAGCTTTGGAAAGGCTACAAGCCTAGTTACAAATACTTGAAAGTGTGGGGGTGTCTGGCGAAGGTTGCTATACCGAGACCAAGACAGGTGAAAATTGGGCCTAAAACGGTTGATTGCATATTCATCGGTTATGCAACTAACAGTAGTGCATATCGGTTCTTGGTGCACAAGTCGGATATTCCTGACATACATGAAAACGTTGTCATGGAGTCAAGGAATGCAGTGTTCTTTGAAGATGTCTTTCCGAGGAAAGACAAAATTCAAGAAGAAACAAGATTTGGTAAGCGAATGCGTGAGGCGACTCCTCAAGGAGATGAGGAGCTTCGTCACAGCAAGCGTGCCAGAATGCCAACTTCGTTTGGACCGGATTTTCTAACCTATATGGTAGAAAATGAGCCAAGGAACTTTTCCGAGGCTATGTCTACTCCAGAAGCTCCATTCTGGAAAGAAGCAGTGAATAGTGAAATAGACTCAATTCTTCAAAATCACACTTGGGAGTTGGTTGACCTTCCACCTGGAAGTAAACAACTTGGTTGTAAGTGGGTTTTCAAGAAGAAACTGAAAGAGGATGGGTCTATTGAAAAGTATAAAGCCAGGTTGGTAGCTAAAGGCTATCGACAAAAGGAAGGCTTTGACTTTTTTGACACCTACTCACCAGTGACTAGGATCACTTATATAAGGGTGCTAGTTGCGATTGCTGCAGTCTATAACTTGGAAATCCATCAGATGGATGTAAAGACTGCGTTTCTGAATGGTGAGTTAGATGAAGAAATCTATATGGAACAACCTGAAGGGTTTGTGGTTCCAGGACAAGAGTCTAAAGTTTGTAGACTCGTTAAATCCTTGTATGGACTTAAGCAAGCGCCCAAACAGTGGCACTTGAAGTTTGATCAAGCTATGTTAGCTAACGGTTTCAAGATCAATGAGTGTGACAAGTGTGTCTATATTAAGAGCTCACAGAATGCTTATGTGATAGTGTGTCTCTATGTAGATGACATGCTAATCATGGGAAGTACTCGGGACATAATCTTAAACACAAAGAAGATGTTGACGAGGAACTTTGATATGAAGGACATGGGAGTTGCCAATGTTATTCTAGGAATTAAGATTTCTAGGGTGACTGAGGGACTCATACTGTCACAAACACACTATATTGAATCAATCCTGAAACGGTTCAATATGGATGATGTGAAACCGGTAAAGACCCCGCTTGACTTAAGTATACACTTAAGGAAGAATCGAGGCGAACCTGTAGCTCAGTTGAAATACTCTCAGGTGATCGGGAGTCTAATGTACATAACGAATTGTACAAGACCAGACTTAGCTTGTTCGGTAAACAAGTTGAGCGGGTTTACCAGTAATCCAAGTGATGATCATTGGAAAGCTCTTAACAGAGTGATGAGGTATCTAAAATACACAATGTATCTTGGATTACATTATACGAGATATCCAGCAGTGTTGGAAGGATACTGCGATGCAAATTGGATATCAGATAGTAAGGACTCGAAGTCCACCAATGGATACGTGTTCACTATTGGTGGTGCTGTTGTGTCGTGGAAATCCACGAAACATACCTGTATAGCTCGGTCCACTATGGAAGCTGAGTTCATAGCATTGGACAAAGCTGGGGAAGAGGCTGAGTGGCTTCGGAATTTCCTGGAAGATATTCCGTGTTGGCCTAAGCCGATCGCTCCTATTAGCATACACTGTGATAGTCAGTCAGCTATAGGACGTGCTCAAAGCAGCATCTATAATGGTAAGTCACGACACATACGTCGAAGACATAACACCATTAAGCAGTTGATCTCTAATGGCGTGATTTCCATAGATTATATAAAATCAATGGAGAATCTTGCGGATCCTCTTACAAAAGGTTTACCTAGAGATCAGATGTCAAGATTGACAAACGGAATGGGACTGAAGCCCATAATGCATGAATCTTTGTAATGGTAACCCAACCTTGTTGACTGGAGATCCCAGAATCTTGGTTCAATGGGACAACTAAGTTATGAAGATTCAGTTAGCACTTACTCATTCCGTCGGATAAAAAGTGCTGTCTGCAGAGAATTTAGGGTAAGCTAAGGCTTTTAATGATGTCCTATATCTTGATGCGTCAAGTGGAGTATGGCAGAATACTCTTGATAGGAATCACCTATGTAAGTGTGAAGTGGGGCCGCTTCTATGAGAAAGTCTATGAGGCAAGATTTCTCTAAAACACTTTCTGAAACCAGGTTGTTCATGGCCAGAACGAACACAACCATGAGAACCAAAAGGGTGTTAAAGGAAATATTGTGTGAGTATCGTTATCTTGGTTCACAACAAAGGCTGACTAGTTCAAGACATCAAGTCACTATTTGGCCGAGTGAGTCCGATGGTACATCACTATGAAAGGTTCAAAACCAGAAGCTACCTCTTCTGATGCAATATTTTCTTGTCTGACTTCTCCTCAGAGTCTGCATATGCATTTGCATTAATTTCCATTCATGTGGGAGATTGTTGGAGAATTTAAGGCTTGGGCTTTGGCCCATCGTTGGAGGTTGGAAGATTTGGGCTTTGGCCCGTTAATGAATGTTGCAAAACTTGGTTGAGCAACGTACTTTGAGCTTAATGAGTTTCCGATAATGATAATCGAAAACTAATGAATCCTTAATTATCTACGTGGCGAGTAGTTAATTTTAGGATGTGGAATCACTCAATTACGATGTTGTGTGAATGTGACATTAATGCTCAAAGTGGATGGAAAATGTTGTGGATGGGTGACGTGTCACCCTTATAGAGGAATATCACGTTGGATGTGTCGATGTGGTGTAAAAGAGCTTCTGACGGACATCGATCGATGACATCGATCGATCGATGTCACTTCGATCGATCGATGTCATCGATCGAAGTTGATCAGAGAGCTTCGATGTTTCTGTCTCACATCAGTCGATCACTTCGATCGATCGATGTTGACTTCGATCGATCGATGTATCGAACGAAGTTGGACAGAAAGGTGAGGAACGATTCTGACGTACATCGATCGATACATCGATCGATCGATGTATACATCGATCGATCGATGTGATCGATCGATGTCGAACAGCGTGCAGAATCTCTTCAGTTTGAGTGGTTATGTTTCAAATCTGAAACTAACACTATCCTCCTGTTTAAAATAAGATCAACCTGTTTTGATCTAACGGTGGTGGGGAGGCAGCTTTGATCTAACGGCCCTGATTTAAACTGTCTTAACCGCTTAACCGAATATGGTTTCCATCTAACGCTCCAGGTTTAAACCTGCTAATCTATCTTCGATCTAAAGGCTGAGATTAAACCTTCCTAATCTAGATAGGAGGTTTTAATCTAACGGTCTAAATCAAACTTCGGTTTTGATCCAACGGTCACGGTACCTTGTTCTCTAACCGACTCCCCTATATAAAGAGGGCAAAGGGGTGCATTCATTCATAACATTTTCCAAGCTTTCATAGCATACTAAGTTCGTAGCATCCGAGTCTTGCATATCGTCCGGGAGAAGTCAGGACATTCGAAGGTTCGAAGTAGTTCAAGTTCAGCAGTGCCGCTCAACTGAACAGGTACCCGTTGTATCCTGGGAGGCGATTGCTCACACCGGTTGGGCACAGTATACCGGAGCAATACGTCTTAAGGACAGAGTCCTCGACTCACCCCGGGTTTGATTTATTTTATTTTGCTGTTTCATATGCACACATTGTATGACTGCGTCTTGGTACAGGATTGATTGTCTCCAACATCCACCACAAGGAAAACCAGTATTCCTATCCCAATTGGATGGAAAACTTCTGGCACAGACAATAATATAACACCCGCTCTGCAGCTACCTACAGATTCAAACTTACATTACATTTCATGAGCAATCCGCCACACAAATAGTAACTGAGCTCTGAGAGCCCTTCCGACAAATACTTGCAGATGGCCTTTGTCTCCAAACATTAAAATTTAAATAATTGGCACTTATGTCCCATATAATACCGGCACATGGTGTCTTTTCCAAAACCTTAGGATTTCACCAGAATTCCTACAAACACAATTATTCCATAGAACAGTGGCACATGTTTTCATAAATTTAATGATTCAAAGTGTAGATCATTCACAAACATTCTTATATTGGTTAGAAAAATATAGAGGAAGATAAATTTTGAAATAAATAGAAAGTTTTTAATATATAAGTACCAAAAACTTAAAATATTTGATCTATAAATTTATAATTTTTCCTTCAATATATTCTTAGATGTATGGAATCTTGAATTGGCAAACTCAAACATAATTCATATCCCAACGAAATGCAGTCCTTTTTTTTTAACATTTCCTCTTAGATCAATTCAACAATGCTATGCATTTTTCTCTAATACCAAGTCAATATCATGAGTGCTCTCGGAATTGCCGTCGAGGCCTGGCGTTTTCAATCCTGTCAATACCTTCTTGTATGAGAGTATCGAAAGCTATTATATATGCTTCACTTCCAACCTGTTGAGGAAACGAAGGCAATGCTGCACAGTAATGGTGAAGAGGATGAAGCAAAAATGAGCAAACCAAAATGGGCTGAAGAAAAGCTAGAAATGAACGATTGAACACATGGAACTTAAAGTTGAAGCGAGGAGGTCAGTTGGTTATAGACAAGGAGTGGAACGCGCTGATCAGAGGTGGAGCTGAAGGAGCTAATGCGCAGAGCAGGGAAGGAGAAGAAGACGTGCGGGAGATCGTTTAAAATAGAATGAAAGGACAAGAATGACCTCGTAGTTAGAACTCTATAGTATAGTGAATAAGGGCAATGTTGTAATTTTGCATATTGTAACTAACTTTCAGCTTGCTGCATCTAGTTAAATAGCAGCAAGCTCTGTAACCGCTGAGTGTGAAAAATTTTGGTCCATTTCCGTTTTTGCAAAGCTTCTGGTGCATCTCAATGTCTTCATTCTTCAATCTTATGAGTTGCTTCCAATTACTTGTTTGATTGCTTGATGATTTAGCATATTAGTTGATCAAATTTTACATGGTATCAGAGCGACTTTAGTTCTTCGTGTTGTGATTGCGTTTGATTGGGTTGATTCGTGTATTTGTTCTTGAAGTTTTCTGTCTCAACGGATCTGGTTGATTTCCGTTTGATAATTGAGTCATTGTTAGTTGTTTGATATACGATGAATGTTAATTCAAACGCTTCATCTTCAAGAGGTAATCAGTCACAAGGTTTAGATTATCCTCAACAAATCCTTTCTATCTTCACCCAAACGATAGCCCCACGATTGTTCTAGCACAGCCAGCTTTAACTCCACATAACTACCACACATGGAGCCGCACGTTTGATATGGCATTGGTAGTCAAAAATAAGGCAGGATTCATTGATGGAACGATTGTTAAACCAGCGCCAACATATCCTGAGTTTTCTCTTTGGAGACAAGTGAACACGATGGTTCAATCGTAGATCATGAACTCTGTGTCTCATTCAATTGCACAGAGTGTAATGTGGTTCGATAGTGCTTTTGATGCGTGGAATGACCTAAAACTGAGATATGGAAGTACAGATCCGTTTAGGCTTTCAGATCTACTGGAAACGTTTTATGGAATTAAGCAAGAGAATCCCAGTGTTAATGAATATTTTACAAAATTGAAGGTTGTTTGGGAGGAATTAATGTATGTGAGACCAATACATGTATGTGTGTGCAGAGGCTGTAGATGTGATGTAGGAGGTAAGATGAAACAATTTGTGGAGAGTGACTATGTCATCAAGTTTATCAAGGGGTTGAATGAGAGTTTTGATCAAGTTAAGTCATAAGTCTTTGTCATGACGCCATTACCAGATATAAACATGACGTTTTCTATGGCATTGAAGTATGAAAGGAATGTGGTGTCTGATGCAGGAATGATATCCTTTGAAAACAATCCCACAGTCTTAATGTCTGAGGAACAAGTGAATGAAGGTTTTGCTGCAAATGCATATACTGGAAGGCAGCAGACTGGAGGTTACAGAAGAAGAAATGGCAGGTTCTATGCTGATGGTACGAAGCGTTTTCATTGCACACACTGTGGCATGATAAGGCACACTGCTGAGAGATGCTATAAGAAGTATGGATTTTCACCGGGCTTTAAACCTAAAAATCAAGCTAATATGGCTGAGGTTGCAGACGCAGAATCACAGATATCTCAGACTGATCAGCAGATGAAGGTATTTCAGTCATTGATGTTGACACCACAACAAAACCAGAAGCTTATGACCTGGCTGAACAGAATGGACGATAGCCAAGAAGGAGATATGGTTCCTGCTAGCCCCAGTACTGTCTTGTTTGCCAAGGTTGAGAAATTAGCAGGTAACACTGTAACTAATACTTTAAGTACATGGATTTTAGATTCAGGGGCTACTAATCACATCACATATAGCCTGTCTTTGTTTTCTTCATCTGAGCCTATCAGTCATATCTTCATAAAACTTCCAAATAATATGTCTGTTCAAGCCACACATAAAGGCATAGTGGTGATAAACAAGTTTCTCACACTGACTGATGTCTTGTACGTGCCATCTTTCTCTTTTAATCTACTTTCTTTGAGTAAGTTGGCTTCTAATCCTAGACTAACTATTAAAATTAATGGACCTTTATGTTTGATTCAGGATCAATTGTTCAGGAGGATGATTGGTTTAGCTAAACTCTCTCATGGACTATACTACCTCGGTGGTGATGATTTACTGACACAACATACTGCCTTTGTCTCTACACATGAGTCACTCTCCCTATTATGGCACTATAGTCTTAGACATGCATCTCATGCAAGAACGAAAGATGTTCAGAAGCAAGATCCCTCTATTCCAGCAGAACCTCTTCAAACACCTTGTGCTATTTGTCCTCTAGCTAGATTAAATAAACTTCCATTTCCAATATCTTGTTCTGTCTCTGAAAAACCATTTGACTTGATTCATGTAGATGTATGGGGTCCTAATAGACATCCCACCTTGTATGCTCAAAAATATTTCTTGACTGTAGTGGATGATTGTACAAGGTTCACATGGGTATACTTGGTGAAATCCAAAGAAGAAACAAGACGTATTCTGCAGAGTTTTTGCTTATATGTCCATACTCATTTTGAAAGACATGTGAAAACGATAAGAACAGACAATGCAAAACAGTTTCCCATGAATGAAATTTATATGGTGCATGGCATAATACACTAAACAGTTGCGTATATACTCTAACACAGAATGGATTGGTGGAAAGAAAACATCAGTACATTCTAGTTGTAGCCAGGTCATTGCAATTCCAAGCAAATCTGCTTATGTCTCTCAGTGGTTTCTCTATGCTTCATGCTACATTCCTCATCAATATTCTTCCTACGCCAGTTCTTCAACATAAGTCACCCTTCCAGCTTCTTCATAATACAACACCCTCCTATCACAATCTAAGGGTCTTTGGTTGTCAAGCTTATGCCTACAACACAAATCCTCATAAACATAAATTCTCTCCCAGATCCATACCATGCTTATTCCTAGGAATTGCACAAAACACCAAGGGCTACATTCTACAGGATCTAATTACAAAGGACATTTTCATCTCTAGAGATGTCCAGTTCCATGAGCTATCATTTTCATATGCTGATAAAATGTTGATGCAGACAATCATTCCTCTCAAGTCCCTGTTCATCAACTCTTTCCATCAACTGACCATACCAATTCCACGCCCTTACCAGTGTCCCCTTCTGCTTGACATGATCAACTATCTACTGATATCTCATCACCTTCATCAACTGATCATGTCTCACCTACTCAATTATCTCCTGATCCATCATCTTCTACTTTATTATCCCCCACTGGTTCACCTACTCCTTCACCACCTAGCTCCTTGACTCCTCAAACTGCTTCTACTCTGCCAGTTCTCATTCCTGAAATCCCTTTGACATTTCCTGCATCCAATACAACTCAGCCCAGAATCAGAAAGAAACCTACCTACCTCAATGATTATCACTGTAATCAAATACGCACTGGCACTTCTTCTTCCATCAATAACAACATTTTGTACCCAATTGAAAACCACTATTATGTGAATCATTTAGCTCCTGAATATAAAAATTATGTACTTAATATTAGTTTGCAGCTAGAACCTGCTACATATCAACAAGCAGTAGAGTCAGTGCAGTGGTAACAGGCTATGGCTCAAGAATTGGCAGCCTTGGATGCTAACGACACTTGGACCTTGGTACCTTTACTACCTGGTAAAAGAGCCATAGGCTGCAAATGGGTCCATAAGATCAAGAGGAGGGCAGAGGGCAGTATAGAAATGTACAAAGCAAGGTTAGTGGCTAAGGGCTATACGCAATTACCGGACATAGACTATGAGGACACCTTCTCCCCTATAGCCAAAATGACAACTGTTAGGCTGCTCCTGGCTATGGCTTCAATTAAGAAATGGCACCTTCATCAAATGGACGTCAACAATGCACTAAGACATCTATATGGCACTACCAGATGGTGTTGAATCATCTTATCCTAATACAGTATGCAAGCTTAACAAATCACTTTATGGCCTTAAACAGGCCAGCAGGCAGTGGAATGCCAAGCTCACATCCTTCCTCCTCTCTGCTGGATTTACACAATCTAAACATGATTACACTATGTTTGTCAAGCACTCCTCCAGTTCTCTCATTGTCTTGCTGATTTATGTTGATGACATAGTAGTTTCCAGTGACTCTCTCCCAGCTATCGAGACTTTGAAGGACACTCTCCATAATACATTCCAAATCAAAGATTTAGGCCCTTTAAGATTTTTTCTAGGCTTACAGATTGACAGGTCTCAGGGGGGCTTGATGGTATGCCAAAGAAAATACACACTTGAATTGCTAGAAGAGACAGGAAACCTGGCATCTAAGCCTTCCAAAACTCCCATGGAACAAAACCTCAAACTTTCTCATAATGACTCAACATTGGTCTCAGATGTAACCTCATATAGAAGACTGATTCGAAGGCTGCTGTACTTGACCATCACCAGACCTAATATCACCTATACAGTACAACAGTTGAGTCAGTTCTTGGACAAGCCAACTGAGTTACACCTATCAGCAGCATATAGACTTTTAAGGTATTTGAAGAATAGCCCAAGAAGAGGCTTGCTGTTTCCTAGCACAGGGAATTTAAGGCTGAAAGCATTCTTAGATGCTGACTGGGGAGGGTGCTCAGAGAGCAGAAGGTCCGTGACAGGTTACTGTGTGTTCATAGGGAAGTCATTGGTGTCTTGGAAAGCCAAGAAACAAACTACAGTTTCCAGATCATCATCTGAAGCGGAGTATAGAGCTCTTGCCTCCACCACGTGTGAGGTTCAATGGATTCTCTATTTGTTAAGGGATCTGAGAGTGATGCATAAGGAGCCAGTTGAGATTTTCTGTGACAATAGAAGTGCAATTTATATTGTGGAAAATCTTGTGTTTCATGAGAGGACGAAACATATAGTGATAGATTGTCACATCGTAAGGGATAAATACCAAGAGGGTACTATTATACCAATGCCTATCAGGACAGAGCTTCAATTAGCGGATTTACTCACAAAAGCACTTGACTCAAAAAGGTTAAACAGTCTGACTGATGCTATGGGGATGTATAACATATATGATCAGTCAGCATTGAGAATGGGTGTTGAGGAAACGAAGGCAATGCTGCACAGTAATGGTGAAGAGGATGAAGCAAAAATGAGCAAACCAAAATGGGCTGAAGAAAAGCTAGAAATGAACAATTGAACACATGGAACTTGAAGTTGAAGAGAGGAGGTCAGTTGGTTATAGACAAGGAGTGGAACGCACTGATCAGAGGTGGAGCTGAAGGAGCTAATGCGCAGAGCAGGGAAGGAAAAGAAGACGCGCGGGAGATCGTTTAAAATAGAATGAAAGGACAAGAATGTCTTCGGTAGTTAGAACTCTATAGTATAGTGAATAAGGGCAATGTTGTAATTTTGCATATTGTAACTAACTTTCAGCTTGCTGCATCTTGTTAAATAGCAGCAAGCTCTGTAACCGCTGAGTGTGAAAAATTTTGGTCCATTTCCGTTTATGCAAAGCTTCTGGTGCATCTCAATGTCTTCATTCTTCAATCTTGTGAGTTGCTTCCAATTACTTGTTTGATTGCTTGATGATTTAGCATATTAGTTGATCAAATTTTACACGACCACCTTCTTCTTCTTATGATTGCTGCTGCGGTTGTTATTGTTATTAATATTATTATTATTGAAAAGAAGTGTTTTAAAGATATATACATATATACACATATGAAATATTTATTTATTTTTTTTCCAAAAACAAGACACAAAAATACAGTCTCATTCTAGCTTTTAAAAACTAACATGAATACAAATTTTATTTTATATGGATTTATCTTATTTTATTAGTAATTGATCCCTTTCGATGTGACATGCGTGAAAATTGATATGGATTTATCTTTTTTTTATTAGTAATTGCTCCCCTTGCGATGTGACATACGTGAAAATTGATATGGATTTATCATATTTTATTAGTAATTGCTCCCCTTTCGATGTGACATACGTGAAAATTGATATGGATTTATCTTATTTTATTAGTAATTGCTCCCCTTTCGATGTGACATACGTGAAAATTGTCCTGTGTGATGACTAATAATGAGAAGATTGGTAACTGGTTCACAAAAACAAAGAAAAATATACAGTTTGGAGACTTAGCTTTACTTTGGTATTATGCATTTGTATATATGCGCATCCTATGGGCACATGTCCGTCAAATGGAAACTATGAATGCTTTAAAAGGCACTCAGTAATAAGTCATTGATTGCACATTTATTTCAGCTCAAAGGAGTTGGAAGATAATGAAGCTTGGTTTCATTCTCCTTTGCTTCTTGGTCATCTTGTCTGGTTAGTTTTTTTCTTTTTTCCTCGTGGAAGATAAGCCTTTCACTTTTTAATGGCTTTACTGTTTAAATTGTTTACATGCATGTTTAATTCTTTGAGGGTTTGTTATTAGGTGAATTGTTGAATATCTCAATTACCTCTAGACGAACATAGGAACGAGCCTTTTCTACTGGTTGAGTAGTTTACGATTTTATTGCTTTTTCATATAGTTATATTCAGATACTGAGAGCATCGGGAGATAAAAGCAAGAGAGGATAGAGAAAAAAAATGGTACCTTTCGCTGTTTAGCTGAAGTTCCGTGAACTGAAGTATGAAATGCTTCTTTCAAGTATGTTTACAAGGTGAGAATGGGTAGGAGACGTCAGAAATCTTTTGATAGATTAATGTGTCGTGTTTTCGCATCTTTATGTATATATTCCTGATCAATTTCCATGTGTGGTATCTTACGATCAAGAACTCACACACGCTTTGATCAATGTAAAATTCGAACCAAAAAACAGGAACAAGAGAGAAATAGACACCGGAGAACGTGATTTACGTGGTAATATCTAGTGGATTAAGCTCCATGGCGGTTTTTCGGTTATTTATATTAATGACTAGCATATTTACAGTTACAGAGAATACATGCTAAAAATAGCTACACATAGAATAATATCAGGCTCCAATTAAACTCTTTCGCTGTTCCTTTCTCTTATGCGACTCTATTATGCTATATCACAACATAAAGCCTCTTCACGATTTATATTGTCAGGCTGAGTATGTTTTGTATGCAGAGGCTGAGGATACTCCATGCCCCATGGTTGATTGTGAGAGTTATGATATATGCAATGACTACGAAAGCTGTGGATGTTTCTGCGACAGAGTAATGGAAGAATGCTATTGCTTACCCGAAGACGAGATTCCTTAGGGCTCATGAAAGTAGTCAGGCTAGCTGGAGGTCATGAGATCAGGAAAATCTTTTCCTTGAGTGTAATAGTTTTTCAAGGGCTGATGTAAGAAATATGATACTGTAGCGCCCCGCTCCCGAACCCTAGCATCGGGAACAGTGCACCCGCCGTATCTCACTAAGGAGGATACAAAGCGTCGAATCAATTTCCAACATGTCCGAAAAGGCGTAGAAATTTTTCGCGGAAACGTAATATCATTCATTAAGTTCTAGGAATAAAAGATAATATCTCAATAAAATACTAAACCACTACTAGCAGCAACATCAATGTGTCAACAGTCTAATCCGGAAAGTAATTAATGAAACCCCAATAAAATAATAACAAATGACCGCAAGGTCGTCTCATGTCCTAGATGCGGCCATCAGTCTGCCCACTCCACTGTGTCAGCCCCGTCCTCAACAAAGACATAATCGTAGGCCTCTACCTGCTCACCTGGAGGGGGGGGGGGAAATAGGGGTGAGTGACTGGGAAATCACTCAGTAGGCACCTGCCTCCAAGTAGTACAAGACAAACATACAATAATGATATAGCACATAGCACGTAGGACATGATATCACATAAGCATATGAGAGAATGCGGAAAAGTAAATCACTCCAGGTAAAGAATGCGCAACATCGTGATGCATGTCCCACTATGCATGTCACACGCAACAAAGTCATGTCACACAGAATGCCGATATCCATACCGTGCAATGCATGAACCCGGGTCCTACTGAGTGGCTGCAGGTCGTACACCCCACAGTCACCATACTGAGTGTGTGTGGCCGCGCCACCGCACACCATCCTGAGTGTCGTGGCCCCGCCACCGAACACCATACTGAGCGCCCGTGACCCGTACGTCACGACCCGCCATCAATGCAATGCACGTGCCATGAATGCAAAAACACAATCGCCTGAGGCCCTTGGCCCATCCTCACCATCCTCCGACACTCAAACCTAGGTTCATTTATTGCCCAAATAATGACAACATGTTGTTCGGTACTGTACACATTTTTTTCGTGGCTTAGATACATTTATTTGACATTTTCTCTCTTTTTTTTTATTTCTCTTAATTATTTCTATTTATTACCTAAGTAACTAAATTAAACAAAGTATAACGATTTCAGAATTTGTTGAAAATGATTTAACTTCAGCACTTCCTAATTTTTGGGATTTAATTAATTAAAATATTCTGATTTTATTTACTTTTTCCTCCTATTTACTATAATTTTTAATTAATTAATTATAATGAGAAAAAACACAATAATTTATATTCAAAATCAGTTTTCTTTTTTTTTAATTTGGCCATTCGGTGGTGGTCCCAAATCAGTACACCATTCTTAATTATTTTTTTTTCCCACAAATTCACAAATCCACACACACATATACGTTTGTATATAAAGCAAACAAAAATTTATTTAAGAAAAGCAGTGCGATATCAACCATGGAACAAACCTACTACTAAACTCAGACCACGGCATTCCGTTTTATTTTAACTACTAACTGGGTTAGGAAACATTCAACTGTCAGGTACAATTCATGTTAAGAAGTGGGATCTTGATAAATAAATTTAGGGGTAAACATATGAAAACCTTAAGCATGTTAACAGTGTGCTATTTTGGTTATCAAATTTTTTTTTTCCTAACATCAATCCAAGGAACGCAAACCATACACGCATCACAGAGTCTTCAAATCTTCATGCCTTTTCACAGACAACTAACATGCTATGAAATTCAACAATTAAACAATAAAAAAAAACCAACATATAAAATACCACTAAGCATGCTTGAATCATACCAATTTGGAGGGGGAAAAGGAAACCTACCTCGATTGCAGTTAATATGAAATTGATAAAGAAGCAACTAGATTGCAGACGATTTTCCTGCAGTTCTCTCAATTTTTCCTTCCTCTACTCTCACTTCTCCTTTTCCTTTCTTTTCTCTGCCAACCCCTGCTTCTTGTCTTTTTCCTTTTCTGTAGTCTCGGTGGTGGTTTCCTCCCAGATGAATTGAAATTAGTTTATATTGAAAGCCAAGAAGATTGGGGGGTTTGTTACCCCCCACGTTATCCACGATCTACACCCTCTTTTTTTTATTTTTTTTTAAATTTCAACTCACTTTTCCCACGGCAGCCTTGTACATATATATTTTATGTTTATTATTATTACTTTTAATTACTTACTCTATATCGCTACTTTATATTTAAATACAAATACATCCATATATATAACTACGAAATTACTTGCACATAACGATACGCTATGATAAATTTGATTTCGAGAGGCCGTTACACCCAACGGCTACGTTAGTTTCAAATCAACACGTAACGGTTAGTTCAAAAATTTTTTGGGTGTAACATCCTACCCACCTAACAAAAAGTTTCGTCCTCGAAACTTGATGAAATTTAATCGTAGAGACCGAGGAGACTCGACATACCTTAATCGAAGAGTTCAGGGTAGCGTTCTCGCATCTGATCCTCCAGCTCCCAAGTTGCTTCATTCTCTCTATGATTGCTCCATTGCACTTTGACGTATGGAATGATTCTTCTCCTCAGCACCTGGTCCTTGCGGTCGATAATCCGAACAGGAGTCTCTTCATATGATGTGTCCGGTCTGATCCTTAAAGGCGGTGCATCTAGTACGTGACTCGGGTCTGGGACGTACTTTCTCAGCTGAGAAACATGAAAGACATTGTGCACCTGAGCTAACGCCGGGGGTAACGCCAAACGGTAAGCTAACGGACCAATCCTTTCGAGCACCTCATAGGGTCCAATGTACCGAGGCCTCAACTTACCCTTCAGCCCAAATCTCGTAACACCCTTCATAGGCGATACTCTCAAATAGACTTTTTCTCCAACATCAAATTTCAACGGACGCCTCTTCGAGTCAGCCCAGCTCTTACTTCTATCTTGGGCAATCTTAAGCCTTTCTCGAATCAACTTAACCTTTTCTTTGGTTTGCTCAACCAACTCTAGACCAGTGATACCGTGCTCTCCAACTTCATCCCAAAGGATAGGGGACCTGCACTTACGACCATAGAGCGCCTCAAATGGTGCCATGCCGATGGCGCTGTGATGACTGTTGTTGTAGGAGAACTCAATCAACTTGATCATACTATCCCAGTTCTCCCTGAAGTCAATGGCGCACGCTCTTAACATATCCTCCAACGTCTGTATGGTCCTCTCTGACTGTCCATCTGTCTGCGGATGAAACGCGGTACTCAATCGTAGCTCGGTCCCCATTCTCTTCTGACACGCTGACCAGAACTTGGAAGTGAACTTCGAATCACGGTCGGGCACAATACTGACTGGAACGCCATGTAACGTGATGATGTTGTCGATATAGAGTGTAACCAACCTCTCTAGAGCCACATCATTCGGTACTGGTAGGAAATGAGCGGACTTAGTCAAACGGTCCACGATTACCCAGATCATGTCATTGCCATTTCTTGTCCTCGGGAGACCCATCACGAAATCCATAGTTACATGCTCCCATTTCCACTCAGGAATCTCCAAAGGCATCAACAACCCTGCTGGTCTCTGGTGTTCCGCCTTGACCTGCTGACATACTAGACATCTCTCAACAAATTCAGCTATATGTCTCTTCATACCGCTCCACCAGTAATGCTTCTTCAGGTCATTATACATCTTGGTGGCACCCGGATGAATTGACAACTTCGAGTTATGTGCCTCCTTCAATACCGTTCGTCTGAGATCCTCAACCTCTGGTACGCACAGTCTTCCCTGAAACCACATACTGCCATCGTCATGGATCTGGAACCCATCAACTTGACTTGTCATCATTCTCTCTCGTAGCTCACTAAGGGTTACATCTCCCTTTTGCGCCTCTTTGATCTGTTCAACCAAAGATGGAGTGATCATCAACGCCGCTAGAACACTCGCTGTGGAGTCCACAATGTCAAGATCCAATTCCGCCATATCTCTCTCCAACGGCGTCTGTCTGGCATGACTAGATTTTCTACTCAGAGCATCTGCGACTCGGTTCGCCTTTCCTGGATGGTAGCTGATAGTCAAGTCGTAGTCCTTTATAAGTTCAAGCCATCTCCTCTGACGCATATTCAGCTCTTTCTGGGTGAATAAATACTTTAAACTCTTATGATCCGTGAATACTTCGCACTTCACTCCATAAAGATAATGACGCCAAATCTTAAGTGCGAAGACTACTGCCGCTAACTCCAGGTCATGCGTCGGATAATTTTGCTCGTATGGTTTCAACTGTCTCGAAGCATACGCGATGACCTTGCCATTTTGCATGAGAACACATCCTGCAAGGAAACAGTTAGGCCACCGTTGTAATGCGTATAATTCAATTCTAGAAACATATACATTACCTAATCCGTTCTTCGATGCATCGCTATATATGACGAACCCTTCTGAGCCTGAGGGTTGAGCAAGAATAGGGGCCGTCGTCAATCGTCTCTTAAGTTCCTCAAAACTCTGCTCGCATTCAGCGGTCCAGACAAACTTTGACTTTTTCTGAGTCAATCTGCTCAAAGGCACTGCTATCGACGAAAATCCTTCAACAAACTTCCGATAGTAGCCGGCCAAGCCCAGAAAACTCCTCACTTCGGTCACATTGGTCGGTCTAGGCCATTCAGTAATGGCCTCAATCTTCTTGGGATCTACAGAAATTCCTTCCTCTGAGACCACGTGGCCTAAAAACGCAACACACTTCAGCCAGAACTCGCACTTACTAAACTTAGCATATAACTTCTTCTTCCTGAGAACGTCCAGAACCTCCCGCAGATGCTTTTCGTGGGATTCCTCATCCAGAGAATAGACTAATATATCATCGATAAAAACCACCACAAACTTATCAAGCTGATTCCTGAACACCGTATTCATCAGATCCATGAAGGCTGCGGGAGCATTAGTGAGACCGAATGGCATCACCAAAAACTCATAGTGTCCATATCTAGTGCGAAAGGCAGTCTTTGCTACGTCCTTGGCTTTTATCCTCAGTTGATGGTATCCCGATCGAAGATCAATTTTGGAGAATACTTTAGCGCCCTGGAGAATACCAACGTTACGAAATTAATTGGAGAATTAATAATATAAATTTGTGAGTTGTATTGACTAGAGGGGTACCTTTAACTGATCGAAGAGGTCCTCGATCCGAGGTAGAGGATATTTATTCTTGATAGTAATCTTATTAATCTCCCGATAATCAATGCAAAGCCTCATGCTGCCGTCCTTCTTCTTCACAAACAAGACCGGAGCTCCCCAGGGTGAGACGCTGGGTCGGATGAACTTCCGGTCCAGCAACTCCTGCAGCTGCTCTTTCAGTTCCTTCAGCTCAGCTGGAGCCATTCTGTACGGTGCCTTCGATATCGGCTCAGCACCGGGTAGTAAATTAATCTCAAATTCTACCTCCCGATTGGGCGGTAGTCCTGGCAGCTCATCGGGAAATACATCTTTATATTCATTCACTACTGGTATCGAATCTATCACGGGTACCTCATTTTCTGTGCCAATAGCATACACTAGAAAACATTGATTACCTTTCCTTAATGCTTTGTGTGCCTGCGCTGCACTCATGTAGATCTTCTTGGGCGCCTTATGTAACTTGTAGTCTCCTTGAAAGGTGGTTTCCTGCTTACTCTGTGTCTGCATGCGGACCTGCTTCTCACTACAGTCGATCTTGGCCTCATGCTTAGCCAGAAAATCCATGCCCAGAATAACATCAAAATCTTGCATCTGGATCGGAATCAGAGTCGCCGTGAACTCCAACTCGTTAATCTCCATCGAACAATCTCTGCACTGATAGTGCGATATAATCACCTGGTCACCAGCGGTTTGGACACGGTAAGGGATCTCTAGTCGTTCTGGTGGGATATTCAGATTCTTGACAACCCTCCTGGCGATAAATGAATGGCTGGCCCCACTATCGAAAAGGACGTAAACTGAGACCTTGTTAATCAATATCTCACCTAACACGGGTAGGGTTATACATATAACACATAACCACAAGACCGAAAGGTATTTAAAACAACTTCGGATTTATGATGCTTAATTAAAGCGTACCTGCTACGACATCGCTGGTGTCCTCGGCATCGGCGTGCGACATGACATGTACTCGGGCGTTCGTCTTTGGCCTCCCCTTCTGCTGTGTCTGGCTCTGCTGTGCTGGGGGTGCCTGTCCCTGCGCGGGGCAGTCTCTGGCAAAGTGCCCCGGTGTGCCGCATCTGTAGCATACATTCTGGGTCCTCCAACACTGACCCGGATGGAAACGCCCACAATGGACACATGGTGTAGTGGGTGCCACTGTCCTCAATGGCTGTGCATCAGTCAATGCTGGTCCCTCGATGGCTAATGGCTGAGTAAACTGTCTCTGCTGCGGTGGTCGAGAAGAGCTCCCCTGCTGCTGGCGGCGGGGTACCTTCAGCCATCTCCCAGGTCTCCCGGAACGGTACTCTTCCCGTGGCCGCTTCGTCCGGTCATCTACCGCACTCTTCCTGAGGTCACCCTCAACATCCCGGCATACCTCCAGCAAATCCTCGAAAGTCCTCGGTCTAGCACAAATGATCAACGACTGAATGCGAGGGCTCAGTCCGGTCTTGAATTTAGACATCTTTGCCCTCTCGTTATCCATAACGGAGGGCATATATCTTCCCAGCGCATGAAATCTCTCTGCATACTGGTCCACGGTCATGGACCCCTGAGTAAGTAGCTGGAACTCAGTCATCCTCCTCTGTATGGCACTCTCTGGAATGTAGTGCCTCTCATACTCTTCTCGAAACTGAGTCCAAGTCACCGGAGGGGTCAACCGACGCTGCACGTTAGTCCACCATCCCCTCGCATCACCCTCCAGAAAGGAAACGACTACCTCCACCTTCAGGTCATCAGGGACCTGTAATAATCTCAACTGCTCGGTCATATTTTGGAGCCAAATCTCAGCCTCCTCTGGCCGTGTAATGCCCCTGAACATCGGTACTCGGGAGTGCTGCATCTCCCTATAAAAGAAACGAAGTCCCGGGGGTGGTGGTGGTGGTGGGGGCTGCTGCTGTTGCTGCTGTTCTTGCTGTTGCTGCAGGTGAGCCATCTGCACCTGCTGCTGAGCCACCAGGGTAGTCAGGGTGGCTAGAGTATCAGCAATAACTTGGGGAATGGCCCCCTGACCCAGATGGTCATCTCCATCACGCCTTCTATTTCCTGCTGGCTCACGTCTTGGTGGCATTTTTCCTGAAGTTCGAGTTCATAAAGGTACGCATGTCAGTCACAAATAAAGTAAATAGTTGATTGCGGGGTAAGCAGTAATTAATAAGAAAAGCTCTCCATCGGCACACACATCCCTTAACCCGATCATAACTTAGGTCTACTTCATTTATTAGGGTATACTAGTCGTTTTTTTTAGGAATGATCATCACTTGTGCCTAGGTGATCTAGTTAATCATGCGTTTCCGAGGCGGATCTAAAGCCTTGGCTCTGATACCACCTGTAGCGCCCCGCTCCCGAACCCTAGCATCGGGAACAGTGCACCCGCCGTATCTCACTAAGGAGGATACAAAGCGTCGAATCAATTTCCAACATGTCCGAAAAGGCGTAGAAATTTTTCGCGGAAACGTAATACCATTCATTAAGTTCTAGGAATAAAAGATAATATCTCAATAAAATACTAAACCACTACTAGCAGCAACATCAATGTGTCAACAGTCTAATCCGGAAAGTAATTAATGAAACCCCAATAAAATAATAACAAATGACCGCAAGGTCGTCTCATGTCCTAGATGCGGCCATCAGTCTGCCCACTCCACTGTGTCAGCCCCGTCCTCAACAAAGACATAATCGTAGGCCTCTACCTGCTCACCTGGAGGGGGGGGGGAAATAGGGGTGAGTGACTGGGAAATCACTCAGTAGGCACCTGCCTCCAAGTAGTACAAGACAAACATACAATAATGATATAGCACATAGCACGTAGGACATGATATCACATAAGCATATGAGAGAATGCGGAAAAGTAAATCACTCCAGGTAAAGAATGCGCAACATCGTGATGCATGTCCCACTATGCATGTCACACGCAACAAAGTCATGTCACACAGAATGCCGATATCCATACCGTGCAATGCATGAACCCGGGTCCTACTGAGTGGCTGCAGGTCGTACACCCCACAGTCACCATACTGAGTGTGTGTGGCCGCGCCACCGCACACCATCCTGAGTGTCGTGGCCCCGCCACCGAACACCATACTGAGCGCCCGTGACCCGTACGTCACGACCCGCCATCAATGCAATGCACGTGCCATGAATGCAAAAACACAATCGCCTGAGGCCCTTGGCCCATCCTCACCATCCTCCGACACTCAAACCTAGGTTCATTTATTGCCCAAATAATGACAACATGTTGTTCGGTACTGTACACATTTTTTTCGTGGCTTAGATACATTTATTTGACATTTTCTCTCTTTTTTTTATTTCTCTTAATTATTTCTATTTATTACCTAAGTAACTAAATTAAACAAAGTATAACGATTTCAGAATTTGTTGAAAATGATTTAACTTCAGCACTTCCTAATTTTTGGGATTTAATTAATTAAAATATTCTGATTTTATTTACTTTTTCCTCCTATTTACTATAATTTTTAATTAATTAATTATAATGAGAAAAAACACAATAATTTATATTCAAAATCAGTTTTCTTTTTTTTTAATTTGGCCATTCGGTGGTGGTCCCAAATCAGTACACCATTCTTAATTATTTTTTTTCCCACAAATTCACAAATCCACACACACATATACGTTTGTATATAAAGCAAACAAAAATTTATTTAAGAAAAGCAGTGCGATATCAACCATGGAACAAACCTACTACTAAACTCAGACCACGGCATTCCGTTTTATTGTAACTACTAACTGGGTTAGGAAACATTCAACTGTCAGGTACAATTCATGTTAAGAAGTGGGATCTTGATAAATAAATTTAGGGGTAAACATATGAAAACCTTAAGCATGTTAACAGTGTGCTATTTTGGTTATCAAATTTTTTTTTCCTAACATCAATCCAAGGAACGCAAACCATACACGCATCACAGAGTCTTCAAATCTTCATGCCTTTTCACAGACAACTAACATGCTATGAAATTCAACAATTAAACAATAAAAAAAACCAACATATAAAATACCACTAAGCATGCTTGAATCATACCAATTTGGAGGGGGAAAAGGAAACCTACCTCGATTGCAGTTAATATGAAATTGATAAAGAAGCAACTAGATTGCAGACGATTTTCCTGCAGTTCTCTCAATTTTTCCTTCCTCTACTCTCACTTCTCCTTTTCCTTTCTTTTCTCTGCCAACCCCTGCTTCTTGTCTTTTTCCTTTTCTGTAGTCTCGGTGGTGGTTTCCTCCCAGATGAATTGAAAGTAGTTTATATTGAAAGCCAAGAAGATTGGGGGGTTTGTTACCCCCCACGTTATCCACGATCTACACCCTCTTTTTTTTATTTTTTTTTTAAATTTCAACTCACTTTTCCCACGGCAGCCTTGTACATATATATTTTATGTTTATTATTATTACTTTTAATTACTTACCCTATATCGCTACTTTATATTTAAATACAAATACATCTATATATATAACTACGAAATTACTTGCACATAACGATACGCTATGATAAATTTGATTTCGAGATGCCGTTACACCCAACGGCTACGTTAGTTTCAAATCAACACGTAACGGTTAGTTCAAAAATTTTTTGGGTGTAACAGATACGCAAGTTTTACTATAGTAAAATTTTCTCATCAATCTTTGTAAAACCATGGATGTACGAGTTATGGTTTGGTCAATAAATTTTTTTTTTTTTTTTTTTTTTTTGTAGCTGGTACTTACAATGATGTTCATCAGTGTAAGCTTGTCCTGATAAATGTAATTCACATCATAAAAAATATTTGTTTACAACAAACTATGACTAAGTCAACACTTAGTATTCATACGTTACGAATTCGTGAAGTTTGATATGTCACAAAACATAACAATTTGACTATAAAAAGCAATAGTTTGTCAAAATTCCATCGGAATTTAAAATTTCCGACGGACTGGTGACTGGAAATACTTCGCCGGATAGGATCTCGGTGATAAACTGCACCCACTGGTTTTTGACAGAAATTTGAGACGGGCGGTTCCTCATGGACTTTTGGCGGGTTATAGCGGCGACGTTCTGGTCGATATCATTGATTAAATTTTACTGGCGGATTAGTCTACGGAATTTACTGGCAAATTTAGATGAAATATAATGGAATAAATCAAAATGATTTACTAAATTAGATGCACTTCTGATATTGTAAAGTAGCAGTTGATTGATACAGCTTGATACAATAAGTCATCTGAAATCAACCTCTGTGTGTTCATAACACATGGGTATGATTGCATACATCCGACCTTCTATACCCGGCGAAAACAATGGGTAATATTGTTGTTATATGTTAGCCCAGTTCTGTCTAAATAGTCTCTAAAACTGTTTAGACGGATATCAACGGATATTGTGGACGAACTGTCGACGCATTCTTTGGCAATTAAGCGACGCTATGGCAGCGAAATTTGTAATTCCATTGCGCAAATGTATTTAAATTTTTTGATAAATTACCTTCGGCTTTTTCAACTGTTGTCTAAAATCTGTCGGTAATATTAAATAGGGAAAATTACACTTAGACCCCTGCGATTTGGCTTAATTCCAAAAACCTCCCCTCTCGTTTGGAATTATACATTTACCTCCCCTATAGTTTGGGTTAAAAACGCACCGGCCAATTTCCGGCAAAACCACAGGGGTAAACATGCCAGAAATCAGCCGGTGCGTTTTTAACCCAAACCATAGGGGAGTTAAATGTATAATTTCAAACGAGAGAGGAGGTCTTTGGAATTAAATAAACTACAGGGGGTCTAAGAGCAACTTTCTCTAAAAAGACAAATTTTATGTTTCATTAAATTCTATTCAATTTTATATGCATATGTGTGTGTATATATATATATATATGTTTATGTATATATATAGACACACACACATATATATATACTATTTATTTTCTATTCAGTTATATTCACTTAATAAAACACATACGTGAAAAATTTTATGTTTTATTAAATTCTATTCAATTTTATATGCATATATATATATACATATATATATATATATATAGACACACACACACACGTATATATATACTATTTATTTTATATTCAGTTCTATTCACTTAATAAAACACATACGTATTAACGTCTTTAATATAAAAAGGACAAATTTTATTTTTCATTCATTTAGATTCAGTTATATAAGCATATATGTATATACATGCATATATATATATATATATATATATATATATATATAAGCATTCATGCATTGAATATCATTATTATCTCTAATTTTCATTAGGCAAGCGCAAAGGAAAAGTTACACTTAGACCTCCTGTGGTTTATTTAATTCCAAAGACCTCCCCTCTCGTTTGGAATTATACATTTACCTCCCCTATGGTTTGGGTTAAAAACGCACCGGCTGATTTCCGGCATGTTTATCCCTGTGGTTTTGCCGGAAATTGGCCGGTGCGGTTTTAACCCAAACTATAGGGGAGGTAAATGTATAATTCCAAACGAAAGGGGAGATTTTTGGAATAAAGCCAAACCGCAGGGGGTCTAAGTGTAATTTTCCCTATTAAATATCTTTTGAAATATTAATTTTTATTTTTTTGTGCTTACAGTAACTGTCGTATAAGAACATATGAAAGATAACCCGTACAATATGAAGTGCCACGTACTCTTTTTTTGTTTTGTTATCTTTTGCAGTAATAACCGTTGGAAATAAAACACATAAAAGTGTTTCAGAAAGTGCTGCATATTTGTAAAAAAAAATTGTAAGAAGACTGATTGGAGAATGGTGTGAAATTTAGTTTGGATCAGTTTTGATCATACCTTGAATTCAATATTTGCTCGGTCGTCATACATTGAAATCTGAAGTCACCAAACAACCGGTGATATTCACTGAATGTTCCATGCAGAATTCAAAGTTCACTGACAAGTTTGGTCACAATCTGAGGTTGACAAAATGCTTCACCAAACGCTCAGTGAATTTCACTGAACATTTGGTGACAAAGTTCGCTGACTGACAACGTTCTTTTTTCATAAATTGATGCAACTTTTGCATCTTGGTACATATGCTTCAAGCTTGAACATGCATAAACTAACTTAGGAAGTTAAATTCTTGAGAGAGATGTCAAATTTACTTCTTTTTTAAATTGAACTCTTATAAATAAAATGATCAAAAAAGTTTTAGAGATATACTTTGAGATGCTTTTGAAATACCTTAGATACTTTTGAGATTCTTTAAAACAATCTTTGAAAAAACTCATACATAAAAAGATGTGTTAGAGAGAGAAAACTCTCTCCCCTCTCACTAAAAGGGGTCTTCCATCTTCTCTGTTGCTCTGTAACTTGCCTTGTCCATTCTGAAATCTGTTTCTTCTCTTCGTCCTGCTGGCAAGCTTGATGGGACGGCATAAGCTATCCTCAAGGAAAAAATCAAACAAAGACAAAGGTTCCTGCAAGGATGTGGTGGTTTCAAGGAAGAGCCACAAAAAAACACTTCCTGAAGAATCAATTGAGGATAATCTGAGTGATTCCTTCTCATTTCATGGAGATTCTGACGGAAATGACGCTTCTCCTGAAGCTGCATGTTACATCAAGGACCAACATAAGGAAGTTGTTGTTGCATGTAATATTGATGAGTTGCAGGTTGTTATCCCGGTGCATGCCAATCCTGTGCTGGGGGACAACTCTACATCTCCACTACCTTTAGTTCTAGATGTTTGTGGGGATGCTGGGGATGGTGATGTCGGATCTAGAAAGGTCCTGGATGACTTCTCTTCAGTGGGTGAGCATGGAGGCCCAACCTCAGATTTGAATTCTTGGGAGCATGAGCGGGCTGATATGGATGTGACCTCTCAACAGGTACAGTCTGGGCCTCTGGTGAGAGAAAATAACAATTGTACGGCAAGCTTGTCTTTTGTGGATGATCAGAACAAGTTGCTTACCTTGGGTAATACGCTGGTATTACCCAGCAGACTAATCCTTTGAATTGCACAAACAAGGAAACCGAGGAACAGAGAAAGGGTCTTCGGCAAAAAGATGGGACTTCCCAATTCAAATCTTGGAATTCACTTTTCCCTACCAACAGGAAGGATGCATGCTGCATGAAACTGAAAGAACAAGAGGATGCTCGGTTTGGAGTGGTTCATCTGAATGTGGACAACCTTATTCTTGAGGATGAGCTTCAGACCTGCCTCATAGGTTGTTTCACTGGCAGATTTCCAGGCAAGCAAGCAGTTTTCACCTTATTAAAAGCCTGGAAGGTGAAACATAGAGTGGAATTTCACCCTTCCGGTTGGATTATCTTCAAGTTTCAAACGGTCCAAGACATGGAGCAAGTCCTCTCCTCTGGCCCATATTTCATCTATGGTAGGGTCTTGATTCTCAAAAAATGCCTCTGTTATTTGATTTTGGGCCAGAGAAAATGGCCATTGTACCAGTGTGGGTGAAGTTTCCTAATCTTCCTGTGAGTCTTTGGAAGGAGGAGTTTCTATCAAAGATAAGCCATCAATTGGGGAAGCCACTCATGGCTGACCTTCTCACTACTAGGAGAGAAATATGGAGTTATGCCAGAGTTCTAGTTGAAGTTGATCTGAGCAAGCAACTTCTCAAATCTTTAGATGTCCACCTATCTAATGGAAAATGTCTCAAGCAAGAAGTGGAGTATGAGAGGCTGCCACTTTTTTGCTCTGCATGTATGCAAATTGGCCACTCTGCTACTGTGCATTTGGCTAAGGTCACTGCTGGGGTTGATGAGGGCCTGGGGGCAAGGAACTCTAATAAGCATGTTCACACCACTAGGGGCCCTGGGATGGAAGGTGGAAGGTCTGTGGTTGCACCCAATGTTAATAACTTTGGAGATACCATTGCCAATCAGAATGTGCCCTCGCATAGAGGGTGTTCAGAAATGGTTGTTTCTCAGGATATGCAGCGGTCAGTGCCCACATCTCACATTAAGGATCAAGGAATTGATGTGCAGGATTCCTTCTTGGTTGCTTTTGACCCACCACTACCAACAGGCAACGTTACTAATGTTCACTCACATTCCAGTGTCTATGAACAGCATCATGTATAGAGGCTTAAAGAGCTTGGTAATGATAATGAATTCACAATGGTTTTCTCTAAAAGGAAAGCCAAACAACAGAAGAAAATTGATGTGGAAAAAAGAAAGTTTGCTATGGAGTGTCCTGGAAGGGATCATTTCTCCACCCCCTCTCAATGATCATAAGTTGCTGGAATGTAAGGGGCTGTAATAAGCCCACTAAGCAAAAAGGCTTAGTGAATTTTGCTAGGAAACACAAATTGCATATTTTTGCTCTTCTTGAAACCAAGCTTAACTCTAGGATGTTTTCTCAGATGTTGGCTCATTTTAAAAATGGGCAGCATGCTGAAAATTTTGGCCACCATCCTGGTAAAAGGATTCTATTATTATGGGATCCCTCTTTTGTCTCTGTCAATGTCATTTCAACTTCAGCTCAGACTGTGTTTTGTCTTGTTAAATGTCTTGTTTCCTCCAGGACGTTACATATTTCATTTGTATATGCCTATAACTCTGTTATTGATCGAAGGGATTTATGGAGCGATTTGGAAGCGCAATACCAGACTGCTCAAGCATCTTGGGTAGTTCTTGGTGATTTCAATTGTGTTCTAAAGGATGATGAGAGAGTTGGTGGTAGGGCAATTACTACCCTCCAATTGCAGGACCAACTTAATGGTTTCATGAAATGTGATCTTGCTGAACTTGAATACTCAGGTTGCAGATATACCTGGGACAATGGAGCTGTTAAATCCAGATTAAATAGGGTGATGGTTAATCCTATCTTTCTGGAAAACTTCCCCAATGCTGATGCTACTTTTTTGAATTCTGGGTGCCTCTCAGATCATTCCCCATGTATATTTCGTTTATGGTCTGTGGTGCAGGGTGCTTTCACCTTCAAGTTCTATAATATGTGGGCTGAGCATTACTGTTTTCTTTCTACTGTTCAACACTCTTGGCAGATTGAAATTTCAGGGACTGCATTGTTTAGGCTTTGCAAGAAACTAAAATGCTAAAGCAACCCCTCAAGGTCCTAAACAAAAAAGAATTCACCCACATCTCAGCAAGGGTGGAAAGAGCAATTACAGAGCTTGACTACCTACAGGAATTAGGAAATGGGCCTAATGCTCCTGCTGATATTGGACTAAGGATTGGGAGCCAGAAGAAGAATGTAAATGCATTGCTGAATGCTGAAAGACTGTTTTTCTCACAGCTGGCCAAGGGATCTTTTCTTAATCTATCAGACAGAAACACAAAGTTTTATCATGCTTTGATCAGAAGAAATGTAGCAAGGCGAAGTATTACTTCCATTCAGATGTCTAATGGCTCTATGTCTACTTCTCTTGATCAGGTTAAGGAACAATTTGTTGCTTTCTACTGTAACCTTTTTGGTTCTGCATCACAGACTATTCCTATTCAGGATTCTATAATTATGGATGGCAAAACTCTCTCAGCTACGGGCTCTCTATCATTAGTGGCTCCAATTACTGATGCTGAGATTAAGGATTCTTTATTCTCCATTCCTAAGGATAAGGCTCCTGGGCCTGACGGATATTCTTCTCATTTTTTTAAAATGGCTTGGACCATTGTTGGTGATGATGTCCTCAATGCTGTGCACGAATTTTTCAATAATGGAATGATTCTAAAACAGTTGAACCACACTATTATTGCTCTGATACCCAAAGCAATTGATGTTACAAGAGTGCAGGACTACCGGCCCATTTCCTGCTGCAATGTTGTATATAAAGTCATTGCAAAGATTCTTGCCAAGAGGTAGGCTGCTGTCATGGGGGAATTCATGGATCACTCACAATCAGGTTTTCTTAAAGGGAGATCAATGATGCATAATATCTACCTAGTTCAAGAACTGTTAAGGGATTATGGTAAGACAAATGTTTCTCCAAGGTGTATGTTTCAAATTGACATTTACAAAGCTTTTGATAGTATCAGTTGGTCCTTCATAGAGCAGGTCCTCATTGCTCTCAAATTCCCTGCCACTTTTATAAATTGGATTATGCAATGCATTGGCACTACTTCTTTCTCCATTTCCATCAATGGTTCGCTGACTGGATACTTCCAAGGAAGGAAGGGACTCAGACAAGGCTGCCCCCTGTCCCCTTTTCTGTTTGTCATTGGTCTTGAATACCTTTCAAGATCTTTGAATCAGTTGAAGCTGGTTCCAGATTTCAACCACCACCCCAAATGCCGGGAACAAAATCTTACACGTCTTAGCTTCACTGATGACTTAATATTACTGTGCAGGGGTGATAGCATGTCTGCTCAGATGATCCTTAAGAAGCTTAATGACTTTGGACTTGTGTCTGGCCTCAAGATTAATCAAGCTAAATCCAGGATTTTTCTGGCTGGTTGCAGCAACTTAATGCATGAGCCTCATATATCTTCCTTCACTCCTGGCGTGTTGCCTTTTAGATATTTAGGAGTGCCTGTTGCTGGACATAAATTAAATCTTCCATATTATTCCCCTCTTTTGTGTAAACTCATACAACATATGAATCATTGGAAAAGTCTCACCTTTCCTACGCAGGCAAACTGGTCCTCATCAAATCAGTGTTGTCTGGGGTCCTTTGTTTTTGGTTAAATGATCTTCCTGTTCCTTCTTCTGTGCTGGATCAGATCAATCGTATTTGCCTGCATTTTCTATGGGGTAACAGTACTCAGGGTCATAAAAGAGCATTGGTATCTTGGAAGCAAGTATGTATGCCAAAAGTGGAAGGGGGGCTTGACTTGATGCAGCTTAAGGGTTGGAATAGAGCGCTCTTGGTGAAGTATCTGTGGGATCTCCATCTTCAAAAAGAGCTCCTGTGCATAAAATGGGTGAATGAAAGGTACAAAATCCAGTCTTCGCTGTGGGTCTTGAGCAAAAAGCCTTTCTATTCACCCCTGCTCAGCTCACTGCTTAACATTCGGGACGTCATTCTTTCTAAACAAGGTGACTTACGGGGAACAATTACACTGGTGGATCATGGACGCAGGATGGCAGGTTTTGTCCTAAGCTTGCATATCAATTCTTTAGGGATAAACTTGATGTTGTTTCGTGGCACTCCATGGTTTGGGACCCGATAATCACTCCCAAACATAGCTTCGTCTTGTGGCTGGCGGCAAAAAACAGGCTCAGTACAAAAGATAATATGCCTTTATTGAGGGAGGATAGTTGTTTGTTTTGTTGCTCCAAGGAGACTATGAGGCACATCTTCTTCAAATGTGGCTCTATTAAAGATGTTTGAAAGGAGGTGGCTTGGTCGATGAATCTGCCGGCATCTTTGCAATGCTTGCCTAGGATTCTCTCGTGGGGGCAAAAGTTTTTAAGAAAGAAAACCAACAGAAACAAAGCTTGCAAAATTGCGATTGCTATGGCGGTTTACTTTGTGTGGCAATGCAGGAACAAAAAACTACATGAAGGAAAATCTTTTATTGTTGGGGATGTGATACATAGATTGCAAACACATGTATTTAGAGTCTTGAATACTAGATACATTGTCTAGCTTACTAGGATCTGGGAGCACTTGCTTGCTCTTATATCTTCTTTTGGCATGTTGTTCGTTGTATGGGTTGCATCCCCCTGATGCTTTGATCTTGGTTAATACAATTAACATTTTAACCAAAAAAAAAACAATCTTTGAAAAACCTTTTGAGTCTTTTGCGAAAACCTACCAAATTTCTTCCTTGTCTTTCCCTCTTTCATTAGTATTAAACACTTCAAATAGACAAGTTAAATCTTCTTCTCGTAGAGAAAAGAAAAAGAAGAAACTGTTATATCCTGTGAGGCATTTGCCGCATAGTGTATCTTGCTCAATGGTGGAGGCAAAACTGTTTTAAGTACAGTAATATTTGTTACTTCTCGGCTATTTCCGTCTTCATTGTTCCATTTTCTTTGTATTTGCTTACCATATTTTTGTAATCTTTTCTACATTTTTGTACTTTCACAAAATTAATTTAAGAATCTTAGAGAATTATTTCATTGATGTTCTTTTTCATTTTCTAAGGACTTCAACTTAGTAATGTTATCTTCAATGTGTTCCAAGTATAAATTTTCAACAATCTTAAAGCAAATTTTGTTGTGGAGGATAATATTACTCGAAATGAAGAAACTCATAAAGGAAAAATAGAAGGAAAAGGTTCTCATTATGGATGAATATGATAATCAAGAACATGTAAGAGAGGAAGCATCAACACAGTCTTTGGTAATGAATGAAGAAGAGAAAACAATGAGAATATCAAGTTGATGAAATAAAAAGAAGATCATTATAGTTATCATCTTCTTTGAGGTAATAATGTTGGTAGTGTAACGAAGTGATGATAGACGTTAGGCCTATCAAGTATATTGCAAGCAGTGGACATTTATTTTTTGTATTTCAAGAGATAAAAAGTGATTAATAAATTTTCTTCATAAGACACAAGAAACTCAGATAGTTAGAAAGTTTAGGGATCGTGATGAAATTTTTTTGAGTCCAAAGAATTAAAAACACTGCTCTAACAACATGTTCGACTTTTGAATGAAACTCTTTTTTATTGATTTTGTTTGTATACAATCAAAGCAACAAAATTCTTCTAGTGGTAAATGTGTTCCTCAGAAATCCTTAAGACAAAACTGGTAACTAAAGACCTGAGTTACCATCCTTTAAGCAACCAACATATTTTCTTTCTGTAACGTTACTAATAGTATTCACCGTTTGCAGGGAAAAAATTATTAGAAATAAGCGTTTTATCTTGGTATGCTTTGCCAAATTTCCAATTCTTTTCCTCCACATGCTTTATATCGATTTATTCACATGCAGAAAATCTTTTGTCGCTAAATATGATTAATAAATCACAAGAAAAATTTTTGTGCCGTGCAGAATAATACCAGAGTTTTCTTCTATCTTTGAATCTGAAATTAAATATGTTAAAATTGCATCTAGAAACAGAATTCGTGGAGCACCAGATCACGTTTGAGAGGAGAGAAAACTGAGGAGGAAATTTTACTGCTAATTTTGTCAATCAATTGGTACATTCTAGTTTGCAAACTATATACTAAAACGGTTAACAGAGGAAAGGAAGAAGAAGTTTAAGAGATTACAAGTTTGCCCCTTCTGCTGTTACTAACTACTTTACTTACAAGGACATAAACGTCATTTCACACGTTTTAAACCGTTTGGCGCGTAAGTCTCTTCTTCCTCACTAAGCTGCGTCCTGCTACAGCATGATCCCTCAGCTGATCCGCTAGTTCACTTGCATTCTTCTGCAATAATCGCTCCAACCAACTCGCCAGCTCATCATCCAATCAACTCAGATTCTGATTCCCCTTTTTATTTAACATATTCCGTTTATTCTTGCTCGCCCCACCATATACAACTTGCTGCACATTATTCTCATCAACAACATCTTCAACACCTCCCCTCACACCTGACTTACTATAGATATTACACATCCCCATTATAGAAGTCAGATGTTGCAACTTCTTTGCATCAAGAGCCTTAGTGAATATGTCTGCCAACTGCATCTCTATCCTGATGGGCATAGGATGAACAACGCCTTGAACAAATTTTTCCCTAACAATGTGACAATCAATTTCTATATGCTTTGTTCGTTTATGAAACACAAGATTTTCAACAATGTAAATTGCGCTCTTGTTGTCACAAAACATCTCCACAGGTCTATTATGATCCACCCCCAAATCCTTTAACAAGTACAGAAGCCATTGTATCTCACAGGTGGCTGAAGCTAATGCCTTGTACTCTGCTTTTGATGAAGATTTAGAAATAGTAGTTTGTTTCTTGGCCTTCTAAGAGATCAAGGAATCACCCAAAAACATACAATAGCCCGTTATAGATCTCCTGCTTTCTACACATCCTCCCCAATCTGAGTCAGAAAAAGCCTTTAGCTCCAGTTTACCTTGGCTTGGATAGAATATCCCCTGGCCTGCTGTTCCCTTTAAGTATCTCAATAGTCTGTGTGCAGCCTTAAGATGCAATTCAGTAGGTTGATCCAAAAATTGACTGAGCTGTTGAACTGTGAACGCAATATCAGGCCTAGTTATGGTTAAATATAGCAACTTGCCAACCAATCTTCTGAAATGTGAAACATCTGATATCTGCTGAGAATCCTTGTGGGTAAGCTTTAAATTTTGTTCCATGGGAGTCTTGGTAGGCTTAGCTCCAAGAAAACCAGCATGTTTCACCAGCTCTAAAGCATATTTTCTCTGGCATATCATTACCCCCTGGTGACCTGGCCACCTCTATACCCAGAAAGTATTTAAGAGATTCAAGATCCTTAATTTTAAAGGCAACGTTGAGAGCATGTTTGATACCTGTAATCTGAGGAATAGAATTGCTGGCACCAATGATGTCATCCACATACACAAGCAAAACCATGAAAGAATCAGAGGCAATCCTGGTAAACATAGTATAGTCATTCCTAGATTGAACAAAACCTTCAGAGACCAGAAAAGATGTAAGCTTGTTATTCCACTCTCTACTTGCTTGTTTGAGCCCATAAAGTGACTTATGCAACTTACACACAACATTGGGCTGATCAAATAACATGCCTTCGGGTAATTGCATATAAATTTCTTGAGTAAGGTCACCATGTAAAAATGCATTATTAATATCAAGTTGATGTACATGCCGATGCTTGAGAGACGCTAGAGCGAGTAACAATCTTATTGTAGTTAACTGGGCAACAGGAGAGAATGTATCAGTGTAGTCTACTCCTAGTTGCTGAGTATATCACTCGGCTACTAGACGAGCTTTATGTCTCTCTATGGTACCATCTGGGTTGTACTTAACCTTATAAACCCATTTACAACCAATGGCTTATTTACCTGGGGGTAGAGAAACCAAAGACCATGTATGATTAGCTTCCAAGGCAGCTAACTCCAATTGCATTGCTTTCTGCCAATGAGGTGAGATGGTTGCTTCCTGGTACGAACAAGGCTCCTACTGCAAACTTACATTGAGAACATATGCTTTATATTCAGGAGATAATGCCTCATATGACATGTAATCTTGCTGAGGGTAAGGAGTAGGATTAGCAGACTCAGACATAGGAGCTTGAGTAAGGAGATGACAGTAATAGTCTTGGAGGTACTTGGGTGGATTGCGAATTCTTGAGGAGTTATCAGAATTGGCAAGTATTGGAGGAAGGCACACTTCAAGACCAGTACAAGGATGTGTTTCTGTGAGATCTTCAACTAAGTGAGAAGGATTCTGATTAGAACACGGTGACACGCTGCCTTGAGAAGGCAAGCTGGCAGTAGTGTGTGTGTCAGGCTGAGTGTCTGTGGTATTGGGATTTTCATGATAGGACGCTGAAGGTTCAGGAGTCCCAAATGGAGAGAGCTCAGAATATGGTTTAAAAGGAGGCTGAGGATTGAAGGGGGTTGAGTTGGCAGGTTCTTCACTATGATTAGGACCCTCAAAAGGTCATGAAATTGTACATCTCTAAAAATGAAAACAGCTTTGGTGTCAAGACTCAACATGAGAAATCCTTTTACATTGTGGGGCACACTAAGATATACAGATGGGATGGATCTGTGAGCAAATTTAGACTTCCCAGTGGAAGTTTCTTTAGCAAAGGCTAAGCACCCAAAGACTTTTAAATGATGATAAGAAGGAACTGCTTGATGTAACATTTGATAAGGACATCTGTGACTGAGAAGTGGAGTAGGACGGATATTTATAAGGTAGATAGCGTACTGAACACAAAATCCCCAATAACCTATGGGCATGTTTGACTGAAACTTCAATGCCATGGCTGTATTTAATATGTGTTGGTGTTTCCTCTCAACCACTCCATTCTGCTGAGGAGTATCAACACAACTGGTTTGATGTAGTATGCCTTTACTCATACAAAACTTAGGCATATTGAATTCTTGACCATTGTCTGATCTCAAAACTTTGACATGCTTATTGAAGTGATTTTGTACATAATGGCAAAAGCTTTCAATGATAGTTCTGGCTTCTGACTTTTGTTTGAGGAGATAAAGCCATGTGTATCTTGTAAAATCATCAGCTATGGTAAGGAAATATTTTTAATTATATACAGTGGGATGTCTATGGGGTCCCAAATATATCAACATGTATGAGATCAAAAGAGGACTTTGAAACAGATTCAGACAATGAAAATGGACTTCTTTTCATTTTTGCTAATGGACACACAGCACAAGAATATAACTGTTCAGGTAATGTAACACAAGAATCAAATTTCTGTACATCCTTTATTCTAGACACAGATGCGTGACCTAGTCTATAATGCCATAAAAACGAAGGTGAATCTGAGAGTGTGACTGCAGCTGACAAGCACTTTGAATGATGAGAAGAATGAGCTTTCAGCCCCTTTTAGGTAGTACAGAACTTTGTTCAATTCAGCTGAACCAATCTTCATCATTGAGACTTGGTCCTGAATGACACAAGAAGTGCCCAGAAATTGAATAAGTATAGACGGTGAAGAAAGAAGTTTACTGACTGAGATAAGGTTATAGGCAAAACTAGGCACAAAACAGCACATCATGAACAATGAGTAGAGGATTGATGACAACTGAACCAGAATGAGTAGCTAATGCTGATGTTTTATTTGGTAGCTTAATTGAAATTCCACTGATAGGTTTATAAGGATGAAATAGACTCAAACTACATGCAATATGATCAGTAGCTCCTGAATCTAATATCTATATATTCAAACTGTTAGTGCAACAATTACCTAGGTCATTACCAGACAAAGCAGACATCACAGCTCCTTGGTTTCCAGGAGGTTGCATTGAAGCCACAGCAGATTGACTAGGATTTTTAACATTCAATAAAGAAAACAATCTTTGTGTATGTTCCTGAGTCAGAACAGGTGCCTGATAACCTTGTCCATTCTGATCATGCTGCTGTGCATCATACTGTGCATCTTGAACATCTGCCATACTTGCCTTTGGTTTGAATCCGGGAGGAAAACCATGTTTCCTATAACATCTTTGCTCCACATGTCCAACCATGCCACAGTAAGTGCACTGTGGTCTCCTTGATTCATCAGGGAAAAATCTACCACTTCCTCTCCTATAACCATTACCTCCTCCACGACTATTGAAGGCATTCACAGTAACATTCATGTCATCACCATTCTCAGTCATCATAGCAGTTGGATTATTAGTAAATTGTCCAAAAGCAGCATTACCACATAATTTCCTTTCGTATTTCAAAGCCATCGAAAACACAGTGTCTATGCTAGACAATGGAGTCATAACAAACATTTGAGACTTTACTGCATCATAATCATCATTTAAGCCTTTTATGAACTTGATTACATAATCGCTTTCCACATATGTACACATACTAGTAGTGACATTACATGTGCAAGCACGGCAAGTGCACTTAGGAATTGGCCGCACAGCCATCATCTCTTCTCAAACTACCTTAATTTTGGTGAAGTAATCATTCACAGAGTCTAATTCCTGCTTTATACTGTAAAAATTTTCAAGTAAATCAGAGAGCCTAAAAGGATCAAAACTTTCATACCTTCACTTCAAATCGTTCCACACATCCGCTGCTGTATCATACCACATTACGCTTTGAGCGATTGACAGAGACACGCTGTTCATGATCCATGAGTGAATCATGGAATTAACTTGTCTCCAAGAGCCATACTGAGGATCATTAGGTTTAGGAGGTTGAATTGAACCGTCAACGAATCCTATCTTGTTCTTCACGATCAATGACATGGAAAAAACTCTACTCCATATATGATAGTTATGAGAATTCAATGGAGGATGTGCAAGGATTATTGCAGGACTGTCATTCGGATGAAGATAATAAGGATTGACCAGTGGATTTTCTGGCGCTTGTGCACCAATCCGTGGAGCATTCACCATTGATCACGCAACAATTCAAACAACAGAATAGAAATTACAAAACGATTTCAGAGAATTCTCTCTCTGATACCTTGTTAAAATTGCAACTAGAAACAGAATTCGTGGAGCACCAGATCACGTTTTAGAAGAGAGAAAACGGAGAAGGAAATTTTACTGCTAATTTTCCCAATCAATTGGTACATTCTAGTTTGCAAACTATATACTAAAACGGTTAACAGGGGAAAGGAAGAAGAAGTTTAAGAGATTACAAGTTTGCCCCTTCTGCTGTTACTAACTACTCTACTTATCAAGGACATAAACGTCATTTCACACGTTTTAGACCGTTTGGCGTGCAAGTCTCTTTTTCCTCACTGAGCTGCGTCCTGCTACAGCGTGATCCCTCAGCTGATCCGCTAGTTCACTTGCATTCTTCTGCAATAACCGCTCCAACCAACTCGTCAGCTCATCATCCAATCAACTCAGATTCTGATTCCCCTTTTTATTTAACATATTCCGTTTATTCTTGCTCGCCCCACCATATATAACTTGCTGCGCATTCTTCTCATCAACAACATCTTCAACAAAATAAAAAAGAAAATAGAAAAGACAGATACAACAACAATAATCATACCTATTATATCCCAACGACAACAAAAACTATTACTAAGGTCTATAAATATTAAAAAAATAAAAAAATAAAATATGTCCTTCCTGAACTTCATGGGGAGGGAATTAAACCCCGTAACATCAAATTCTTCAGAAAAGCCAAGGGTAAAGTTTAACGACTTCAAAGCTCAAAACTTCATAAGCAAATAAGTTCCATCAACTTGAAACACTAAAGCGTTGTTTAAGTATATTAAAAAGCATTGTAGTAGCTGGCAGGTTAAATAGTGAATAAATAAGACTGCAAATTTTTGTACATTGCTGCAGGATGTGAAAAATAAATAAATAAATGATTTTAGATTATCAAGTAGAGCTATCAGAGAAAGACGACAACTCTTTGAGGCATGGCTTAGAGAGTCCTACAAATATCGTTCAAACTTGTTATTTTAGTTACATTTACATTCTCATTACTTTGGTTGGATTTACATTTGTCAAGAGTTAACCATGAGTGATACAGGGCTGAAAGTCTTGGCTTCCAAAGAGCGTGTTGTCGAGCATGACGAGGGTGGAAACCGGGTTTTGTGAAGATCGCATATTCGGCAAACAAAAACGGATGAATTTTTCAAAAGGCGGCCAAGAATGGAAGGAAGGCTGGACCTTGTGGGGGCCAGCCCTGGTTTAATCACAAGGAGCCTTAAGATATAATGCGACATTCATCGACGATTCCACTCGAAAGGTCTGGATTTATTTTCTTAAACATAAATCCGAAGTATTTGAAGTTTTTAAGAAGTGGAAGGTGAAAGTCGAGAACTAAACAGGCAATAAGATAAAGTTGTTGAGAAAAAGGGGTTTGAGTTATTTCAAAATGCATGATTTAAATAATGTGTTACAAAGAAATGCATGACATATTTTATGACATAACACATTGTTGCATGAAAGTTGCCTTATATAGTTCATATATAATGTTGTCGTACTAACGAGCCATGAAGCTTTAAAGCTTACATCAAATGGCAAACATTTGTCGTGTTTGAACTATTTTCAGGTGCCACCATTAATGAACTAAACTAGTTCATTAAGTGAAGTACTTAGTTAATTAAACTAAGTAGTTCATTAAAGGAAGCAATATTTGGACAAGGCACAAAGGCCACAAGGTGAAGAAAGTAAAGTCTTCCACTCTCCTCCCCACACATAAATACATGCCATTTATATATATGTATATATATTTTCAAACTTTTTGAAAAAGGCACATACACATTTATTCCAACGTACTACCGACACGTTATATATTTTACGTACGTATGTTAACGTCACACCACCATACTTAACTCATATTTATGATTATATTTAGGTCTTATATCATATGATATAAGTCATGGTGATGACAAATTAAATATGACACGTTAAAAGGTTCTAAACCGAAAATTGTCGTATCGGGCGAATACCAAAACTTCGCCAACGTGTCACGTACTAGCCATAAATAGATGGACAGCCCCTACACTTCAAAATTAGCCATAAATTTCTTGGCTTACATGGTATGTGCAGCCATAAAATCATTCCATGTTGTCACACACAAATCACCCCATATTAAGGCCAAATTGTGGAGATTCCAATTTCAATTTTGTCACATGTCTAGGCGCCACTTTAATCAGCCTTATGAGCTGAATATTAAATTTTAATTTATGTATATTATGTGTAACATAATATATATAACATGTGCAAAAATTTGGAATTTAATTAGAGAAAAATCGGGTAATCGATAAACATCGAAAATTCGGTTTTCTACGTACACAACACATGAAATGTTTTTGGAACATCATACACCATGTATCTAGACACTTTTTACGTATTTCATACATCTCAAAGTGTTCTAGAAAATTCAATTAAGGGCTGATTGGAATATACCATGTGTGTATTATTAAATGTGCACTATTTTACAAAGTTTGCAAAAATAAAATTCAGCACATGCACAAATCTATTCCAACGCCTATTCAAGCTGAGTTGGAGCATATGTGGAACTTTTTTGGCATCTTGATTGGCCAATAATGAAGCATACAATGTTGGTGACAAAAAGAAAGGAGCTATACAAGGTAACATTTCAAACTTTGTCACATTTGTGACACATGCTGAAAATTCAGCATGTGTAGCTATAGGATGGCCAATTTTCATCTCTAAATGAGCAATATTTTACTTCTTGAATTAAGTGAATTAATTGGGAGATTGTATGGAAGTGTTTTAAATATTTTATGGAATAAAGAAAGTGATATTCTTGAATATCATACATGCTGAAAATTTCAGCATGTGTGTAATGTATGTTGGCCAATTTTTAGGCCTTATTGGTGTCCAATTTTTATTCCAAAATTGATGAAAATATTGTGTACTAAATGGTGATTAAATTCTTCTTTGATTTCTTGGATTAAATCAAAGTAACCTTGGAAATTTTTTGAATAAGAAGCAAGTGTAACACATGCTGAAATTTCAGCATGTGCAAGAGCATTATGGTCAAAATTTTGCATTCTTTTGGAAGAAAATTGTCTTGCTAATTTTATGTGATGATGTTGGAAGTTATGGTAACTATTTTATGATGATTTTGGCACATGTTTTAAGTGTTATTCTCAGATTTGTCTAGTCATCAAGTGATGACAACATCCAACCAATCAATGAGTGCCAAGTAAGCAAAAGTTTAATGATCATCCAATGAGAAGATGCCAAGAAAGCAAAGACATGTCACAATGATATCATATACTCTTTCAAGGATTTAGAAGATAATTTTCAAGAGGGGGAGAGCAACATAGGGGGCGGCCATAATGATTAAAAGGAGAGAAGAAGAGCAAACAAAAACAAGACAAGCCTCACAAGTTCAAAAGTGCAAAAAGAGTCTTCCATCTCTTCTTCTACATTTTTCGTTCTTTCTTATCTCTTAAAGCCTATTGTATTCATATTCATACATCTTGAATAGGCTTCTTATAGACCACCACATATTCTTTATCATTGTAAAAGATTGATCAAGGTGTGATCAATCTTGGACTTGCAATGTGGTGGTGTTCGTGATCATTGTATTCTACATACAAGGTTTGTAAAGGGTTGGAGTTGGTGTGTAACTCCATCAACCCTGTGGTAAGGTGTTTTTGTGTTGTGTGATTAGTGTGAACCGAGGAAGGTGTCCTCGAAGACTAGAGTAGGTTGTTGATAACCAAACCAGTATAAAATTTTTGGTGTCATTTACTTTCAGCACTTACTTTCAGTTTTAGCACTGTTTATCGTTTTTTATCATGCTCGTAAAAATAGTAAACGGATTTCAATAATCACGAAACTTTCAGGAAACATAGCCATACGTTTTAAGGTTCTTTTGGCACAAGTTTAAACCCTTTTGGACAAGTATAAGTCATTCAAACGTCCAAAGTTCTGAGACTAGTGCAGTCGGATTTTCGGTCTTGCAAAGGTTGAGACTTTGATTGTATTTGACTAACTTCCCAAAAGAATTTTTCAAAAATGTTTCAACCCATTTAAATAAAACTTATAAGGGGTTAGTCTATAAATTATAAAAGCATTTGGAGTTATGTACAAATAGGAATTAATTTTTCAAATTACACTACCGTTTCTGGCAGATTTGCGCAATCTGACCACCAATGAATTTTCAAGGGGTTAGAGGTTGAATTTAAATCTGAAATTTTTAGGAGATACTCATACCATCTGAGGCTAAGTTCTCTCCAAATTTCAGAATTTTTAAAGACCTACAACCTAGTTTTAAAAACGTTTTAAAACTGGTTCTGAAAACAGAAACTGTTTTTAGAAGTTGAGTTCTTGAGTTTAAACAAATTTTAAAAACCACACTTTCCGCACCAACTATTCAACCCCCATTCTAGTGGTGCCTTGCAGATCCTATAATTGGTATCAGAGCGCAGGAACACTCACAACAAAAGGATCCAACGATCAGTGTGAGATGGCAACCACTAGTCACGAAACCGAGGAAAAAGATATGTCAAGCCAAATGCCTCCACTATTTGAAAATGAGGTAAATTCTGATTCTGACTCGGATTCTGAACTATCTTATGATGATTTATATGTTGAATATCTTGAATTACATAAGTTTGCTAGAACTCTTGCAAAGCAAAAGAAACGGTTAATTGAAGACAAGAAATTGTTAGAATCTTCTAACACAAATCTTGTGTCTCAATTAAACGATTCAAAAGAAGAGTCGTCTTGCATCATAAATTCATTAAGGTCTAAAATTTCATCATTGACATCCAAGAACATTGAAATGAAATCCGAGATTTCAAACTTGAAATCAAGGAATACGGATTTAGAGAAAATGATGAAACAATGTGATTCGGGATCTAACATGCTAGATCGCATTATTTTATCACAAAAACATGACAGCGATAAAACCGGATTAGGATACATTGAGACAAACGAAGCATCATCTAAACCATCCAAGTTTGTTTTGTCTAAGAAAGTAGACACATCGAAGGCATACGTAGCGCCTAAAGTAACGAAAAGACTCCCTCTCCCCTCATCTCGTCATATCTCTTCTTCATATCATACGAGTATAATTATGTGTCATATAAATATGAGAAGAAGACTAGTACACCACTCATCCAATCTCATCGTGCTTCTTATCATACAAAGAGAAATCATGTGCCATATAGAAAGACACTGATACATATGCAACATTCATATCATAAAAATGCTTCTAGATCACTCCCCGTGCATGAAAACCAAAAACGAAAACCATACTATATGCATGATGAGATTCTTGGCCAAAGGCCAAACGCATTTGCCTCAAACGTATATTATGTTGCGTTTTCATCACATTTCTCACCTTTTGGAAGACCTGGAAAGTCCACCCAAATTTGGGTACCAAAAGGGACATTCTCAAAGGGTTGAATAAATAACCCTAAAGAACGCACTTTTAAAATTATTCGAAATGCATGATTTTTTTATTTTTACATGCGCTTTTGATTGTCTTTCCAAAATAAAGGGGGGATAGAATGCATGATTTAAGGGGGAGAGAGAAACATAAATTTCACAAATCACGGGGGAGAGAATTCATAATTCAAATTTGAATTTGTGCACGATTGAAGGAGGAGTGATAAGATTTAAATCATGAATGTAGGTTATTTTGAAAATCATCAAAAGGGGGAGATTGTTGAGAAAAAGGGGTTTGAGTGATTTCAAAATGCATGATTTAAATAACGTGTTACAAAGAAATGCATGACATATTTTATGATATAACACGTTGTTGCATGAAAGTTGCCTTATATAGTTCATATATAATGTTGTCGTACTAAGGAGCCATGAAGCTTTAAAGCTTACATCAAATGGCAAACATTTGTTATGTTTGAACTATTTTCAGGTGCCACCATTAATGAACTAAACTAGTTCATTAAGTGAAGTACTTAGTTAATTCAACTAAGTAATTCATTAAAGGAAGCAATATTTGGACAAGGCACAAAGGCAACAAGGTGAAGAAAGAAAAGTCTTCCACTCTCCTCCCCACACATAAATACGCGCCATTTATATATATGTATATATATATTTTCAAATTTTTTGAAAAAGGCACATACACATTTATTCCAACGTACTACCGACACGTTATATATTTTACGTACGTATGTTAACGTCACACCACCATACTTAACTCATATTTATGATTATATTCAGGTCTTATATCATATGATATAAGTCATGGTGATGACAAATTAAATACGACACGTTAAAAGGTTCTAAACCGAAAATTGTCGTATCGGGTGGATATCAAAACTTCGCCAACGTGTCACGTACTTGCCATAAATAGATGGCCAGCCCCTACATTTCAAAATTAGCCATAAATTTCGTGGCTTACATGGTATGTGCATCCATATAATCATTCCATGTTGGCACACACAAATCACCCCACATTAAGGCCAAATTTTGGAGATTCCAATTTCAATTTTGTCACATGTCTAGGCGCCACTTTAATCAGCCTTATGAGCTGAATATTAAAGTTTAATTTATGTATATTATGTGTAACATAATATATAACATGTGCAAAAATTTGGAATTTAATTAGAGAAAAATCGGGTAATCGATAAACATCGAAAATTCGGTTTTCTACGTACACGACACATGGAACGTTTTTGGATCATACAACATGTATCTAGACACTTTTTACGTATTTCATACATCTCAAAGTGTTCTAGAAAATTCAATTAAGGGCTGATTGGAATATACCATGTGTGTATTATTAAATGTGCACTATTTTACAAAGTTTGCAGAAATAAAATTCAGCACATGCACAAATCTATTCCAACGCCTATTCAAGCTGAGTTGGAGCATATGTGGAACTTTTTTGGCATCTTGATTGGCCAAGAATGAAGCATACAATGTTGGTGACAAAAAGAAAGGAGCTATACAAGGTAGCATTTCAAACTTTGTCACATTTGTGACACATGCTGAAAATTCAGCATGTGTAGCTATAGGATGGCCGATTTTCATCTCTAAATGAGCAATATTTTACTTCTTGAATTAAGTGAATTAATTGGGAGATTGTATGGAAGTGTTTTAAATATTTTATGGAATAAAGAAAGTGATATTCTTGAATATCATACATGCTGAAAATTTCAGCATGTGTGTAATGTATGTTGGCCAATTTTTAGGCCTTATTGCTGTCCAATTTTTATTCCAAAATTGATGAAAATATTGTGTACTAAATGGTGATTAAATTCTTCTTTGATTTCTTGGATTAAATCAAAGTAAACTTGGAAAATTTTTGAATAAGAAGCAAGTGTAACACATGCTGAAATTTCAGCATGTGCAAGAGCATTATGGCCGAAATTTTGCATCCTTTTGGAAGAAAACTGCCTTGCTAATTTTATGTGATGATATTGGAAGTTATGGTAACTATTTTATGATGACTTTGACACATGTTTTAAGTGTTATTCTCAGATTTGTCTAGTCATCAAGTGATGACAACATCCAACCAATCAATTAGTGCCAAGTAAGCAAAAGTTTAATGATCATCCAATGAGAAGATGCCAAGTAAGCAAAGACATGTCACAATGATGACATATACTATTACAAGGATTTAGAAGATAGTTTTCAAGAGGGGAGAGCAACATAGGGGGCGGCCATAATGATTAAAAGGAGAGAAGAAGAGCAAACAAAAACAAGACAAGCCTTACAAGTTCAAAAGTGCAAAAAGAGTCTTCCATCTCTTCTTCTACATTTTTCTTTCTTTCTTATCTCTTAAAGCCTATTGTATTCATATTCATACATCTTGAATAGGCTTCTTATAGACCACCACATATTCTTTATCATTGTAAAAGATTGATCAAGGTGTGATCAATCTTGGACTTGCAAGGTGGTGGTGTTCGTGATCATTGTATTCTACATACAAAGTTTGTAAAGGGTTGGAGTTGGTGTGTAACTCCATCAACTCTGTGGTAAGTTGTTGTTGTATTGTGTGATTAGTGTGAACCGAGGAAGGTGTCCTCGAAGACTGGAGTAGGTTGTTGATAACCGAACCAGTATAAAATTCTTGGTGTCATTTACTTTTAGCACTTACTTTCAGTTTCAGCACTGTTTATCGTTTTTGATCACGTTGTAAAAATAGTAAACGGATTTCAATAATCACGAAACTTTCAGAAAACATAGCCATACGTTTTAAGGTTCTTTTGGCACAAGTTTCAACCCTTTTGGACAAGTATAAGTCATTCAAACGTCCAAAGTTCTAAGACTAGTGCAGTCTGATTTTCAGGCTTGCAAAGGTTGAGACATTGATCGTATTTGACTAACTTCCCAAAAGAATTTTTCAAAACTGTTTCAACCCTTTTAAATAAAACTTATAAGGGGTTAGTCTTTAAATTATAAAAGCATTTGGAGTTATGCACAAATAGGAATTAATTTTTCAAATCACACTACCGTTTCTGGCAGATTTGCGCAATCTGACCACCAATGAATTTTCAAGGGGTTAGAGGTTGAATTTAAATCTGAAATTTTTAGGAGATACTCATAACATCTGAGGCTAAGTTCACTCCAAATTTCAGAATTTTTGAAGACCTACAATCTAGTTTTAAAAACATTTTAAAACTGGTTCTGAAAACAGAAACTATTTTTAGAAGTTGAGTTCTTGAGTTTAAACAAATTTTAAAAACCACACTTTCCACACCAACTATTCAATCCCCCCTTCTAGTGGTGCCTTGAAGATCCTACAAAAGTGTCTATGGGCGGATAATAGTAGCGAGTATAATGGAACAAACTATAAGGCGTATTGTGCAGAGCAAGGAATACGACTTGTGGAAACTATCTCCAATCGGCCACAACAAAATGGGACAGCCAAACGGATGAACTGCACCCTCAATTAGCGGGCTAGAGCGATGTTGCTCCATGAAAAACTCCCAAAACTTTTCTAGGCATCGGCAATAATACGGCAGCCTATATAATCAATCGAAGTTCCTCAATAGTCTATATCTCGAGCTACCCGAGGAGAGGTGGACGACTAAAAAGATATCCTTGTTGTACTTGCGCGTCTTTGGATGTACAGCCTACGTTCATGTGGATTCCGTGAATAGGGACAAGTTAGACGCAAAGGCGAAGAAGTGCGTTTTTGCTGGATATGGATCAAATTATTTTGGTTATAGATTTTGGGACGAAAAGGCTGAATATAATTCGATCAAAAGATACTATCTTCAACGAAGATGATAAAGCTTTCAATCCAAAAGCGAATGATATGAGTAGGCCTGCAAATGAACCGAGCCCAAAACGAGCTATTCGGGTTCGATTTGTTAAAGGCTCGGCTCGATTTTGATTTTTGCGAGCTTGAATTCAAATTCAAATCATATTTAGGGCTTGAAATATTTAGCGAGCTGAATTCAAGCACTCAAGTATTCGGTTCGTAAGCTCCACGAAGGCTCGATAAGTAGGCTCGATACTTGGCTCGAATATGTCCATACATATTCCCTCTTATTGATCCCCACGGTACATCCCTAACCATGTAATCCCCACCATCCATTAAGCTTGTGAGTTAGATTCGAGTTAACAAGTCAAGCCAAGATTGCGAGCCACATCCGAGCTCACAAATCAAGCTCGAGCCTCTTCTAAGTTTTGAATTCGTATTCGAGCAGCATCTAAATCTCACCACGAACTCGAGCTGGAGCTTGATCCTGATGAAAATAATTCGAGCCAAAACTCGAGCCTAGATAGGTTCGCTCAGATTCGGTTCATTTGCAGCACTATATATGAGGGAGATTTATTTAGACAAAACACAAGTGTTTGGACAGTGAGGTCAAAACCAAAAAGGCTGAGATTGAGGATACTAATGAGGCCAAACAAGATATAGAAAGTTTGCAAGAATCGGTACTTAGGAGATCTACTAGCATTCGCAATCCAAACACACAATACTTATCCTCTCTAAATTACATACTCTTGACCGACTCAGGTGAGCCTGAAGATTACAATGAGGTTGTAAGTTTGAGTGACGCGGTCAAGTTGGAGCAAACAATGAAGAAGGAGTTACGGTCGCTAGATAAAAACAACACTTGGATAATAACTAGGTTATCGGAAGGAAACAGAACATTGAAAAATGAATGGGTCATTCGAATCAAAAAAGAGGCAGATGGAAGTAAGTGGCAAAATGTGAGATTGATGGTCAATAGTTTCTTGTAAAAGGAAAGAGTTGATTACATTGAGATATTCTGCACCGTTGTGAAGCTTACATCTAATGGGATTGTTCTCAACATAGTTGTGTATGAGAATCTTCGCCTTGAACAACTTAATGTGTAGACGACCTTCCTTCGTAGTGACTTAGAAGAAGAAATTTATATGAAGCAGCCTGAAGGTTTTGAAGTCAAAGGACAAGAGGTTCTCAGGTGTGATTGAATAGAAGTCTATACGGTTTGAAACAAGCTCCAAGGCAATGGCATGAACGGTTTGATAAATTCATGAGTAGCCATGGATTTAAACAAGAATATACTGATCATTGTTGCTATTTTAAGTCTTTCGGTAGCTCCTGCTTTATTTTGTTGTTGTACATCGAAGACATGCTTATTGGAGGAGCTAACATGAAAGAGATCAATGCGTTAAAACAACATTTATCATAAGAGTTCGAGATGAAAGACTTGGGTCCGTCAAATCAAATTCTTGGCATGCGTATCCTTCGAGATCTATTGGGAGGTTCGTGTAGGATCTGCAAGGCACCACTAGAAGGGGGGGTTGAATAGTGGGTGCGAAAAATGTGGTTTTTTAAAATAGTTTTAAACCAAAAACCCAACTTCTAAAAACAGTTTCTGTTTTCAGGACTAGTTTTTAAACATTTTGAAAACTAGGTTGCAGGTCTTCAAAAATTCTGAAATTTGTATAGAACTTATACTCAGATGTTATGAGTATCTCCTAAAAATTTCAGACTTAAATTCAACCTCTAACCTTGAAAATTTGTTGGTGGTCAGATATGCCAGAAACGGTAGACTGATTTCAAAAATTAATTTCTATTTGTACGTAACTCCAAATGCTCTGAAAATTTAATGACAAACCCCTTATTAGTTGTATTTAATTGTTTTGAAACAGTTTTGAAAAAATCTTTTGGGAAGTTAGTCAAATACGTTCACAGTCTCAACCTTTGCAAGCCTGAAAATCAGACTGCATTAGTCTCAGAACTTTGGACATTTGAATGACTTATACTTGTCCAAAAAGGTTGAAACTTGCGCCAAAAGAACCTTAAAACGTGTGGCTATGTTTTCTGAAAGTTTCGTGATTTTTGAAATCCGTTTACTATTTTTATGAAAGTGATCAAAAACGATAAAAAGTGCTGAAACTGAAAGTAAGTGCTGAAAGTAAATGACACCAAGAATTTTATACTGGTTCGGTTATCAACAACCTGCTCCAGTCTTTGAGGACACCTTCTTCGGTTCACACTAATCACACAACACAAAAAAACACCTTACCACAGGGTTGATGGAGTTACACACCAACTCCAACCCTTTACAAACCTTGTGTGTGAATACAATTCACACGAACACCACCACCTTGCAAGTTCAAGATTGATCACACCTTGATCAATCTTTTGCAACAATGAAAAGAATATGTGGTGAACTATATGAAGCCTATTCAAGTATATGAATGTAAGTACAATAGGCTTTTAGAGAGAAGAAAGAAAGATGTAGAAGAAGAAGGGAATGGAAGACTCTTTTTGCACTTTTGAACTTGTGAGGCTTGTCTTGTTTTTGTTTGCTCTTCTTCTCTCCTTTAATCATTATGGCCGCCCCCTATGTTGCTCTCCCCCTCTTTAAAATGATCTTCTAAGTCCTTGGAAGAGTATATGGCATCATTGTGACATGTCTTTGCTTACTTGGCATCTCTTCATTGGATGATCATTAAGCTCTTGCTTACTTGGCACTCATTGATTGGTTGGATGTTGTCATCACTTGATGACTAGACAAATATGAGAATAACACTTAAAACATGTGCCAAAATCATCATAAAATAGTTACCATAACTTCCAAGATCATGACATAAAATTAGCAAGACAATTTTCTCCAAAATGCCTTGAAAAAGTCGGCCATAAGGTCTTGCACATGCTGAAATTTCAGCATGTGTAACATCCACCTCTTATTCAAAATATTGCCTATTTTGCATTGATTTAATCCAAGAATTCAAAAGATAATTCAATCACCATTTAGTATACAATTTCTCATCTTTTATGGAATGAAAATTAGACAACAATGTGGCCTATATTTCGGCCATATACATTCCCACACATGCTGAAATTTTCAGCATGTGTGATATTCAAAAATATCACAACTTTAATTCCATAACTTATTCAAAATACTTCCAAATTATCTTCTAATCAATCCACCTTAATCAAGACACAAAATATGACTCATATTGGTGTAAAAATCGGCCAGCCATTGTGCACATGCTGAAATTTTCAGCATGTGTTACAAATGTGACATAAGTTTGAAATGTTACCTTTTGTAGTTCCTTTCTTTATGTCACCAACATTGCATGCTTTATTCTTGACCAATAAATATGCCAACAGTGCTCCACATATGCTCCAACTCAGCTGATCTAGGCATGTACAATGACTTGGGCATGTGCTGAATTTTATTTTTGCAAACTTTGTAAAATAGTGCACATTTAATAATACACACATGGTATATTCCAATCAGCCCTTAATTGAATTTTCTAGAACACTTTGAGATGTATGAAATATGTAAAAAGTGTCTAGATACATGTTGTATGATGTGCCAAAAACGTTCCATGTGTCGTGTACGTAGAAAACCGAATTTTCGATGTTTATCGATTACCCGATTTTTCTATAATTAAATTCCAAATTTTTGCACATGTTATATATATTATGCTACACATAATATACATAAATTAAACTTTAATATTCAGCTCATAAGGCTGATTAAAGTGGCGCCTAGCCATGTGACAAAATTGAAATTGGAATCTCCACAATTTGGCCTTAATGTGGGGTGATTTGTGTGTGCCAACATGGAATGTTTTTATGGCTGCAAATACCATGTAAGCCATAAAATTTATGGCTATTTTGAAGTGTAGGGACATTCCATCTAATTATGGCAAGTACGTGACACGTTGGCGAAGTTTCGGTATTCGTCCGATACGACAATTTTCGGTTTAGAACCTTTTAACGTGTCGTATTTAATTTGTCATCACCATGACTTATATCAAATGATATAAGACCTGAATCTACTCATAAATATGAGTTAAGTATGGTGGTGTGACGTTAACGTATGTACGTGAAATATATAACGTGTCAGTAGTACGTTGGAATAAATGTGTACGTGCCTTTTTCAAAATATTTGAATATATATATATACATATATATAAATGGCGTGTATATAGTGTAGAGAAGAGAGTGGAAGACTTTCCTTTCTTCACCTTATTGCCTTTGTGTCTTGTCCAAATATTGCTTCCTTTAATGAACTACTTAGTTTAATTAACGAATTACTTCACTTAATGAACTAGTTTAGTTCATTAATTGTGGCACCTGAAAATAGTTCAAACACAATAAATGTTTGCCATTTGATGTAAGCTTTAAAGCTTCATGGCTCGTTAGTACGGCAACATTATATATGAACTATATAAGGCAAGTTATATGCAAAAACGTGTCATGTCATAAAATATGTCATGCATTTCTTTGTAACACGTTATTTAAATCATGCATTTTGAAATCACTCAAACCCCTTTTTCTCAACAGTTCGTTGATTTTGTCACAAGAAAAATACATCAATAAGGTGTTGGACCAATTTTATATGCAAGACGCTAAGTCGAGGATTACAGCGTTGGGGGTATGACTCAAGTTTTCAAAATCTCAGTCACTAAAAATGGAGGTGGAGTAGAATTATATGGATAATGTACCATATTCATCGACCGCAAGCAGCCTCATGTATGCTATGGTTTGCGCAAGACTCGATATAGCTCATGCAGAGGGAGTAGTAGGCCATCACATGGCAAATACCGGTGTCGCACACTGGGAGACGGTAAAATGTGTGCTGAGATATTTGAAGGATACTTCAAATGCTACGCTATGCTTCAAGAAAATAATGTGGGACTTGAATTCGTTGATGCGAACCTTGGTGGTTACACGAACAGATGGAAGAGTACTTCCGGTTGCATATTTACATATGGTGATATGGAGGTAAGTTGGATGTCGAGATTGCGAAAATGCACAGCACTTTCTAGGACGGAGGCCGAATATGCTACAATCTCGAAGGCCGAAAAAGAGATCGTATGGTTACTTAATTTTCTAAAAGAAATTGGAAGGGATTAAAATAGCAGAGCGCTCTACACCGATAACAAAAGTGCTTTGTGTCTCACAAAGAACCCAGTGTATCACTCGAGAACAAAGCAGATTTAGTTAAAGTATCTTTACATACGTGAGTTAATGGTCGATGGGAAATTGTCATTGAAGAAAATTGCAGGTGTGATAAATCTGACAAATATATTCACGAATGTCGTCACCATAGAGAAGTTAAGGCTATGAACAGCCTCAGTTGGACTCAGACAAAGTTACCCGAGCATCACTGGCATTGTTGTATAGAGTGGATAAAATGCAACACGGAAGATGATTGTTGAATGACAAGTGTTGCAAACTTGTCTTCAGGTGGAAGATTGTTACGATAAATACAAGTATTAAAAGTCTTATAGAGGAATGAAATATTTGATATCAAATATGCCTCTTATCCTTATCTCTTTCTATAGTTTCCTATTTGTATTTTACTTCTTATTTTCTTGTAGTTGCATTGTAAAATCTCCTATAAATACATGACATATAGGCCAACTATGTGTGTGATTTTTGGCCGGCCGACGAGGGCGTTTTTCGCAGAAATATTGTGTTCTTTGTATTGCATTCTTTTGTTTTGCCTTCATTATCCCTTGTGTGCGTTTTTGTTTTTTTATCACTTCTTTTCCATTGATTCGCTATGCCTAGGGTTCAACACATTTTTTACAAAGCGGACCGAATCAACAAACCAGACGGAACCAAACCAAGAAAAACAAAACTGCAAAACAGCAGCCGGTTTAATAAAATTTAAAAGCCAAACGTTTCATACATCCGGTTTATAATTTCGAAACTTTCAAACCCTAAAAAACGGACCGTACTGTTTATATAAAATATATATTTAATTTAAATTATAGTTTATTCAATTAAAATTCTAATTCTAATTTTTTTTTAATTTTTTGAGTCCCTCTGATCCCATCCGAGTAGCTCTACATTTTTCCATCGTCGTCCCCATTTGAAATCCGTCTCTCTCCGTTCAAATTTTTCTTCTCTCCACCTTATTCCAATTCTTGGCTTGCTTCTTGCTCTGCGGACTGCGGCCTGTGCCTCCGCCCTCCTCCCCTCCCCTTTAAGCACCTCTTCCTCCTTACTTTATTCTCCTACTGTTTTCGCGCCTCAGGTCTCAGTATACTAAAAATTGTACTTGTTGTACCATTACAAGAATTTCCAATTCATTGTTGTGTTAGAAAATCTGACAAGATCACTACAAAACGTGCAGTGGAAAAACAAAACTTGATCTCCGATTTCCTACCAAGGATCCATGTTGTTCGTTTAATTCGATGAAAGAAACTCAAAAATTACCTCTGTAGATTCAAAACCCGCAGATGGAAGAGATGCGAAAACACGAACACCCTCTATCGGTATCCACACGAATGCTTCCGTCCTGAGTGCTTGCTCTTGAACGGCGCGGCTGAGAACTCTGCTTTTCTCAAAAACGATTTTAGTGTTTTCTGTTGTTTTCTTATGTGTCTCTGTATACGAGATACACACAATATATATACACATCTATCGACATCAAAATCCGATTCCCAATCAGATTAGTTAGTGTCAATCAAAATCCATATCAAATATGGATTCTAACAGGATATTCAAAATCCATATCAGATATGGAATTTTTCATTATTATCTTATAATATATATATATATATACCCATAAAAACGAAATTAATAATAATAATAATAATAATAATAATAATTAATATCTAATATTAATATTATTAATATTATTAATATCCGCCCATACGCATTCTTGTGTGTGACCCGATAGGCCCATATTAATTGGCAGTTGATTAAATCTCTATTAAACCAACAAGTCGTAATTGGCCTCTAGCAAGGCATTATGACTACCCAATTAATACAAGTACAGTCCAACTAGCCTAATAATAGCACATGCATTAATCCCTTTATCACATGATATCTAGTTTGAACATAACTCATGGTCAGCGTCACACTCATATTGTTCAAACATATGATTACTCGACCTCTAAGTAGACTGATAAAACAAATGATATTGATCACACTATCAATTCATTTGAGCACGGCCATGCATCTCACAGTCTCACTAATCGAGGGGCCCAAAGATATCTCTCTCAAAAGAGAGGGACAAATTCTATCTTGATTGTTCAATATCCTCTACATAATTTCTATCACATTTAATCATGACCTTTATTATTATCCAGTTACGGATAACGTTTGATCATATCAAAATATAATAGTCCTTATGTTGGAAACTATGACAATCTCAAGTCAAAGGATTAAAACATGACTATCATGAGATTTACTTATGACGCTAATCCATGTAGTAATCTCATGATGGGTCTATCTAATACACTGTTCTCTAACAAGTATCTATGAGATTGATTCGTATCGCCATGCACATAATCATCTCATGATTATCAAATCAATACTCATACTGATTATAAATTATTTTATCTCTATAACAATAATGAATCAGGGACATATATCAAAATTGTGTAACATATTAACCAACAATAATGATAATAAAACCTCTTTTATTAATAATAAATGCATAACATAAATATCCAAATCATGGCCTAGGGCACATACACTAACATGTTGTTGCATTGCTTTAAATCGGTTCAGAACTTCAGGCAGTAACTAAAACAAGTGGACCTTCTCTATTTCAGTCAGACATGTATGTTGTAAAAGTTTGGGTCTTTTTTTCCTTCTGATGAATTTGGTTGATAGCCGTTTTTATAAAATAGTGGTGAAGACATTCTTGATTCTTGAGAATTTGCCGCTTGCACTCTTGATTCTTGATCATTCTATGTATACTTCAATATCTAAAATGAGATATAGATCGATCTATGTGAGGACTATACAAAAATAAAGCCACATCGTCCAACATCGATCTCTCAGGTTGAAGCACATCGATCAATCGATGTGACATCAGTGTCTAACATAAGAGAAATCAATCGATTGATGTGGTTAAGGTTCAAAACTGAAAAACATTGTCCAACATCCATCTCTTAGGCTGAGGATATTGATCTATCGATGTATAGATTAGTCTCTGAAAGAAGAGACATCAATTGATTGATGTAGGTAAGGTGCAAAACTTAAAACGACACTATAAGACATCAATCTCTCAACTTGAAGACATCGATCTATCGATGTGACATCAGTCTCTGACGATACAGTTCGATCGATGTAATCCAGAATTCAAAACTTTTTTAACTGTTGGAACAAAATCTATGGAAGATTTAAAGTTTTTCTTATACAATGTTACTCAAATCTCTTATGTGTCACAAATTCAATATCTCTTCTCTTCTTCTTTCTTATTTTGGAGAGTATTTGAGTTGCAACGAGATAAACCAAAAAATTTTGAAAATTTGCATAGTACTCTCTTCACTCCCTTCTAGAGTAATTGTCACGTACCTAACATTATCCACTCCTTTGTTCCAGCGGTAGGTATTATAATTAACATATTTTAGTTGTACCTTATTTAGTTTTCTACTTGATTTTCGTTTTTTTCATGTTTCTTAATTCTGATTTTTATTATGTTTTCAAAACTGTATTTTTTCTTTTTTTAATAATATTTTAGAGATATTCCTTTCAACAACAACAACAGTATTACCTCGTTGCCTTAGAGGCTCCCTCTTATAACGAGGTATGAAAAGGCCGGATGTTTGCACCTATACTTATATGTTAGTTGACCATTCAAACAGTTTGTTGACCGGTTTCTTTTTTGACAGTTTCAAAACCGTTACAAACTTTTCGTTCCATAATGTAGTAAAAAACCCACTGGACCGGACCATGTACCGCCCTAAATGTGCCGATGTTGATGAATCGCTTTGAATCTCTGGGTTCGAATACCCCAACTCAACCGCTTCTTCTGATCCGGCACTTGGCGTGGTTTGTCAAAATTAAACAAGCAATCGAAAGAATGAAACAAGGGAGATCGAATGGAGGTAAAAGCAGGGCGAACAAACAACACAATAGGGAGAATTTCTTACTTCAATAACCGCTATTCACGGGTGCAGCTGCAACTGTTTTATTCGACTGTTCTAAGTGAAAATTGAAGGCACAAAATTACAAGACTGCCCTTATTAACAGAATGTTACAAGTCATAGTCTAAGGACAAAAAGGTAATTTCACCCCTGTTTTAAAAATCCCGCGTGTGCCTTTCTTTTTCAACATCCTTCTCTTCCACTCTGTTGCTGCAGCAATTTCTGCATCCTTGATCAAGCATCATCATCTCGCTAACACACAATCCCAGCCTTTGATCATAACATCAATCACACATACAGGATTCATCCAAAGCTACTTTCCGCGAATTGTGCTTGTTTGCTGCGATCTTCACTTCTGTCCTCAGCATTGTTGTGCTGATGAGGACTTCCTTCAACACTCCTCCTCAATCATGATTGAGCAAACAAATTACAAAACCCCAAAGCCTCAGTTAGGATGCTCAGCAAACTGCAGCTGAGTATTAATGGTTACAGGTCTGACAATGCCTTCCTGATATTTATCTCTCACAATGTGGAAATCAATCTCCATGTGTTTAGTTCTCTCATGAAACACTGGATTATCTACAATGCAAATGGCACTTCTATTGTCGTAGAATATATCAACTGGCTCATCATGCTTAACCTTTGAATCCTTTAGCAGATAGAGTATCCATTGCACCTCACAAGTTGTTGAGGCAAGAGCTCTATATTCAGCCTCTGATGAAGATTTAGAGACTGAAGTTTGCTTTTTAGCTTTCCAAGATGTCAATGAATTTCCAAGTAATACGCAATATCCTGTCACTTATCTTCTGCATTCTGAACAGCCTGCCAGTCTGAGTCTAAAAAGCTTGTGAGCTTCAAGTCACCTATACTGGGATAGAAAAGTCCTTGCCCTGGTGTGTCGTTTAGGTATCTTAACACTCTCTGAGATGCCTTGAGGTGTAAACTAGTAGGGACATCAAGAAATTGACTAAGTTGCTGCACTGCATATGTAATATCAAGTCTGGCAATGGTCAGGTACAGTAATCCTCTATTAGGTCTGAAACATTGTGTGTCAATCATAAATTCTGCTCCATGGGACTCTTGGCGTGCCTACAAGCTAGAGTTCTAGTTTCTTGTAGTAACTCCAAGGTATATTTTCTTTGACACAAGACAATCCCCTCTTGAGACCTGGCAACTTCTAAGTCTAGGAAGTATTTGAGAGGCCCTAGGTATTTGTTTTGAAATACCTGATGTAATGTGGCCTTTAACCTTTGAATGTGAGAGAGAGAGTCACTAGCTACAAGTATATTATCTACATAGACTATGAGAAAAATGAAGGTACTTGAAGTTTCTCTAATGAACATAGTATAATCATGTTTGAACTGCCTATAGCCACTGGACAACAAGAACTTGATGAGCATCTCTTTCCATTGTCTGCTGGCTTGTTTTAGACCATATAATGATTTTGTGAGCTTACAAACTGTACAAGGGCCAGGAGAAGGTGCACCCTCAGGCAGGGTCATATAGATTTCCTGATGCAAATCTCCATGGAGAAAAGCATTGTTCACATCAAATTGATGGAGATGCTAATGTTTTAGAGAAACTAAGGCAAGTAAGAGTCTGACAGTAGTCATCTTAGCCACAGGAGAGAATGTATCACCATAATCAATACCAGATTGTTGAGTGTACTCTTTGGCAACCAACCTAGCTTTATAATGCTCAATGCTTCCATCAGCCTGCCTCTTGATCTTATACACCCATTTGCACCTAACTGGTTTCTTAACTGTAGGTAACAGGACCAAGCTCCAAGTATTATTGGCCTCTAAAGCTGCTAACTCAACCTGCATGGCCTGCTGCCAATGAACTGACTGTGCTGCCTGGTGATAAGATGTAGATTCTTGCTGCAAACTAATGTTAAGCACATAATTTTTGTAATTTGGTATCAACTGATGCAATGAGTAATGAGATTGAAGAGGATATTTAGAAGTAGTCTCAAGTAAAGAAGCAGATGATGTAAATTGATTACAATGATAATCATGAAGATAGACAGGTGGCTGTCTTTGTCTGATTGGCCTTGACGAGGGTTCAGGTTCTAAGACACGCGGAATGTTAGGGTCGGAAAATAGTTGCTAATCCTCCGGGTTGATGATAAAGGGAATGTCTAAAGTGAAGCCAGGGAGCGCTGAGGTTGTTGTGTTGCCTGGTGATGTGAAATGTGATGGTGGTAATGTAGAAAGTGATGGCTGAGGAGAAGATATAAATGCAGAAGGATTGGATGGAGAATGTGCAGGAGAATGACTGATACGGACAGAAGGTGGAAGAGATGGAGAATCAGACAAAAGGATAGGTGGATTGGAGTCTGGCTGAGAAGGTGATTCAGTAGATGTGGAGTTTGAAATGGAAGCAAAAGGAAAATAATGTTCATCAAATTGAACATCTCTGAATATGAAAATGTTTTTAGTTTTAAGGTTTTGCAAGATATAGCCTTTTGTAGCAGAAGGGATGCCTAGGAATCTAATTGCCCTAGGAGTGAATTTATGTTTGCCATGCAACTGGTTGTAATCATATGCCAGGCAGCCAAACACCCTAAGGTGTTGATAAACAGGTTTAGCTTGGTAAAAAAGTTCAAAAGGAGTGTTGTGATGAAGAATACAGGTTGGTATGAGATTAATAAGGTAGAGAGCATGTAAGATGGCAAAGCTCCAATAAGACATAGGCAGATGTGCCTAAAATTTCAAGCACCGTGCAACTGTAAGTATGTGTTGATGCTTCTTTTCCACCAGACCATTTTGTTGAGGTGTATATACACATCTAGTCTGGTGGATCATGCCATGCTTCAAATAAAATTCAGGCATATCAAACTCCTGGCCATTATTTGTTCTAAGGACTTTAATGGTTTTCTCAAACTGAGTGGCAATATGTTGACAAAAGTTTTGCAGTAAAGTTCTAACCTCAAATTTTGATTTCAATAAGTAGACCCAAGTATATCTACTGTAATCATCCACAACAGTAAGGAAGAATCCTTGGGCATATAATGTGGGATGCTTATTTGGCCCCTAAATATCAACATGTACAAGATCAAAAGGATTTTTAGACATTGAAAGGGAAACTGGAAAATGAAGCTTTATGAGCTTAGGTAAGGGACAAACAGAACAAAGGGTAGCAGGTTCTTGTATTGATACTGAAGCATCATATTTCTGTATTTCTTTTATTCTGGGTGCTGAGGCATGCCCCAATCTATACTGCCATAGGAAGCTTGCTGTGTCAGAAGCCTTTGTAGCAAGATTGACTGGCAAGAAATTCAAAACAGCAGTCCCTCGTAAATAGTATAAGACATGGGACAGTTTAGCTAAACAATCATCCTCTTGGATAACTGATCCTGAATCAGGTAAGTATCACAATGGAACTGAATGAGTAAGCTAGGATCATAAGTAAGCTTACTAAGGGACAAAAGTTTGAAAGCAAAAACTGGAACATACAAAACATCTTTGAGAATCAAAGAGGAATCAACAACCACTGTTCCAATGTGTGTTGCTGCTACTGTCATTTTGGTAGGTAGTCTGATAGAAATGTGGCTAACAGGTTTGTAAGAAGAAAATAAGGATAAATAAGACACGATATGATTAGTTGCACTAGAATCCAAAATCCGTGTGTTTAAAGCACTATTAGGAGGTTACCTACCATCTTACCAACCTGAGCAAACATGACGGCACCCTGGACATCAGATCATGTACCTCCTTCTATACCATCTTCATGCTTGCTCAACCACTTCAGTAGTTTCTGATTCTGCTGAGGGGTCAGCACCAGGGACTGAACATTCTTTTCAACTTGAGTCATCTCAGGTTCCACATCAACCTCTTCTGCCATATTGATTCTAGGCTTGGAACCAGTAAACCGAGGGGGATATCCATGCTTCTTATAACACCTCTCAATGGTATGTCCCAACATACCACAGTGAGTGCAAAAACCGTCTATTATCTCCAGGGGAGTACCTTCCACTCCCTCTCTTGTATCCACCAGCCTATTGCCTTTTCACATATGCAATAGCAATCATGCCTTCTGAGTTTTCTACATCACTCAGCAATGCAGCATTACCATTAAGAGGAACCGCAGAAAAATCAGACATAACTTTTCTTTCAAATTTCAAAGCCATAGAAAAAGCAGTGTTAATATCAGGCAAAGGTGTCATCACAAACACTTGAGATTTAACTGGATCAAAGTTGTCATTATGGCCTTTAATTAACTTGATAACATAGTCACTCTCAACAAACATCTTTGTTTCTGCAGTCACATTGCATCTACAACATCTACAGTTACAGGCAGGTACAGGTCTTAAAGCCATAAGGTTTGCCCAAACCACCTTCATCTCGATAAATAATCAGTCACAGACAAAACATCTTGCTTAATGCAATAAAAATTCTCTAGCAATTCAGAGAGCCTAAAAGGATCTTTACTACCGTATCTCATAGATAAATCATTCCACATATCAACAACATTATCATACCACATAATACTTTACGCAATAGATTAAGAAACAGAATTCATTATACCAGATTGAACCATACAATTAACTTGCCTCCAGATAGGATACTGAGGATCAACCTCCAGTGGCCTAGGGATTGTACCGTCAATGAAGCCTATTTTGTTCTTTACCAACAACGCCATTCTGAAAGTACAGCTCTATGTGTGAAAATTATGAGCATTCAATGGAGGTTGGGCTAGCACAGTCGCAGGACTGTCACCAAGATGCAAATAGTAAAGATTCTGCAATGGATTCTCAAGACTTTGATTCTGACTTCTTCTTGTTTAAAACATCACATTCTGCTATTGACTATCTACTGGTGCACTTTGATTATTAATCGGTGAAGCCATTACAAACAGAATTTAAAATCAACAAGATTCAAAAACTCAATCACAATACTCTCAAAAACAGATTAATCACAATCACTTATGGTTCGGATACCATGTCAAAATTAAACAAGCAATCGAAAGAATGAAACAAGGGAGAGCGAATGGAGATAAAAGCAGGGCGAACAAATAACACAATAGGGAGAATTTCTTGCTTCAATAACCGCTATTCAAGGGTGCAGTTGCAACCCGTTTTATACAATTGTTCCAAGTGAAAAATGAGGGCACAAAATTACAAGACTTCCCTTATTAACAAAATGGTACAAGTCACATCCTAGGGACAAAAACGTAATTTCACCCCTGTTTTAAAACTCCCGAGTGTGCCTTTCTTCTTCAACCTCCTTCTTTGCCACTCCGTTGCTGCAGCACTGTCGGCATCCTTGATCCAGCATCATAATCTCGTTAATACACAATCTCAGCCTTTGATCATAACGTCAACCATACGTACAAGATTCATCCCAAGCTACTTCCCGCGGATTGTGCTTGTTTGCTGTGATCTTCACTTCTGTCCTCAGCATTGTTGTGCTGATGAGGACTTCCTTCAACATGGCTAACTCAATCAATTCGACATCATCAAAGAATATATGCTCGTAAAAGCCCTCAAAGGAAGCCGCAAGAATTCCACCTGACTGATCATGAAACAGACCACCAATTTCAGCTCTACCATCATGCTTCGAAACGTCTATGTTGCACCTGATTGATTTACATCGTCCATTCCATATGTGTCATGACAAGATTTACAATTAAAGGCTGTTGACTTTGCAGCAGAAAAGTCTGACGTGGCATTTGGAGAGAATGGAGAGTTGAGCGGAGGACATTGCGGCGCGTGTTGGAAAGACTAAAGGAGATCCGGTTATGGTTTCCCCGCAAAAGAATGGTGGCATTTACGTCTATGATACCTCAACAGCTCCGAGAAAGCGTGGGACATGTCTAAAATTTTAATCATCTGGTAATTTTTCATACAAAAATATTGGAGTATCACACAAAACTCCTGGAGTAGTACTTTTCCAGTTGACAAAACGTTATATGTAAGAATACTGCAAGGCTTGTCATAATTTGAGTGGAATACTTTTACATAATAATCATAAAAATAATTGACTAAATGCGGGTGGTTTTGATACTATAGTAGCTTGCATGTGGAAGTTTCTTTGCATGTTACAAAAGCTAAACCTTTTAGAAAAGTAGGTATGAGTTCATGCTTGGTGCTAGTAAGGTAGATGCCATGTCAGCCATTACTAATTGTAGATAATTTGCATAAACAAAAGGTAGCTTCCAACGTCAATAGATTCAAAACCCCACGTAGAGATCAGAATAACCCATGTCAGCTATGACTAATTGTAGATAAAATGCAGACTAGACCCGACCAATCAACAACAATGGAATCAAGTAGACACTTTACTTTAACTTTAGAATATGATGAAATAAAGCAAAATAAATCAGTAAATTGGATGCGATTCTTATATTGTGAAGTAGCAGTTGATCGACACAGCTTGACACAATTTTCATTTTGGGTCATTGGAAATAACATCTGTGTGTTTCTAACGCATGAGTATGGTTACGTATATCCGAGCATCCATACTCGGTATAGGCGGGAACCTCTATAGCAATGGGGGAATGTTGTTGTTGGTGTTGTTGGATTTGAATAAAAAAACCAAAGTGGAAAATAATGGACCGCTGAGAACCAGGGCGCTTGATGAGTCATGGTAGAGTCATCCTATGTGATGAAAAGCTATGATTCAACTACCACTTTTCTTTCTCAGGAAAAAGTTAAATAAATAAATAAACTGACCACATCTCCTATCACACTATAAATTTCAGATCAAACTCAGCATCTTGGCATCATCACAGAAATCAAAGAATTATTCAATCTACCAACCAATTTGGAGGGATTTGTACAGTTAGAAAACATGGAGAAGCAATTATCTCAACAAATGATCAGAACATCAAACAAAATCTCCATGACCTCCAAGAGAAGACTCTTACCCAATGCTCAATCAGATCAACCTTCGAACAGTAAGTCCCTTCTACCAATAAAAATATGATACGTCGTGACAAAACTATATTTATTTTAATATGAAGATATATATATATATATATATATATATATATATATATATATATATATATATATATATATATCATGACTTGATCGTTAGCTTAATGTATAGCAGCATCAACAATCAATGGTTGACCTCTTTGAAATGCAGGCCAATTGCAAACATTGACGAGCACTAGAACAAAAAGGGACGTCCACAGTACAGATAGCTTCGCGCAAGGCCTCGTTGAGCATGGTAATACTCGTAATTTCCTTTACCCGATAGTTTTATTATACAATCTTGTTTCTATGGCATTGCAGGGAGGAAATTCTGACTCGAATTCGCGTTTTTCTGCAGTAAGATTGGCACCAAAGCTAACAGAAACAGTGAAGGGTAAGCTGAGCTTGGGAGCAAAAATAATTCAATTAGGTGGGGTGGAGAAAGCATTCAAGCAACTATTTGGTGTTACCAATGGTGAGAAACTATTGAAGGCGTCTCAGTGCTACTTGTCCACCACATCTGGTCCAATTGCTGGATTGCTTTTCATATCAAATTTCAAGATTGCATTCTTTAGTGAGAGATCCATCAAGATTGTTTCTCCAGCAGGAAAGGCTCTCAGAGTCCATTACAAGGTATTTTTAATTTTGTGTTTCTTATCTATTTCAAAAATTCTGGCCTGTTTGAGCAACTTTTTGTTCTAATATAGAGTTTTCTTGTGGATTTTACAGGTTTCAATCCCATTGACAAATGTTAGACGAGCAAATCCAAGTCAAGATGTGAAAAGATCATCACAAAAGTACATACAGATAACAACTGATGACAACTTCGAATTTTGGTTCATGGGATTTCTAAATCTTCCCAAGACATTGAGGTATTTGGGCCAAGTATTGAATGGCTGCTGATCAAAGACCTGAAGATTTTTGTCACTTTCCCTTTTTTTCTTTTTTCTTTTGATAACTTTTACCTCAGACGTTGAATGTAAATGGATAGTTGCTGTATTTGATGATACACATCAAATATTATATGTAAAATCATTGAATAGAATTATCGTAATTTTTCGAAGCTGAAGACCTTCCTTTTGTTCTTTTTCTTTTTTTCCTTCATCAAGCGCATGCAGAAAATTGTCAATGTAAGAAAATGGTCACAGATATTTCTATTCTTTTTTCTTTTTATTGAAAACAGACGACATAACTATTGTTATAAATCACCATGCGTAACGGGGCTAGTACATTGATCGAAATGTCATAAACAAAAGTATTTAGTAGCAGAATTGAGTCCGTATTGGGCAAGCAAGCGATCGGCAACATTCCCAGTCGTCTAACACACGAAAAGACAACATGATAGTGCAAGTAGATCATCAATCATGAAATCCAGAACAGAGAGAGCCTCTTCTAGGATGTTAGAATGAAGACAAGTATTAAAAGTCTTATAAGAAGGATGAAGTATTGATATCAAATATGTTTCTTATCCTTATCTCTTTTTATAGTTTCCTAGTTGTATTCTACATCTTATTTCTTTTTATTTCCGTTGTAAAATTTCCTATAAATATAAGACATATAGAGTGGCTATGTGTGTGGTTTTTGGCCGGCGGACGAGGGCGTTTGCCGCGGAAATATTTCATGTTCTTCCTATTGCGTTCTTTTATTTTGTCTTTGTTATTCCCTTGCGTGTATTCTTGGTTTTTTATCAGCTGATATCTGAGCTTGTGTTGAGCTGATCAACATGGAAGACGGAAAGGTGAATATACGATGTATCGACAGAAAATATTTTGGTTATTGGAAATTACAAATAACTGATATGTTGTATGCAAAGGAGTTGGAAGACCCGATATTAGAGCACAAACCCGACAACATAGAGGATAGGTTGTGGAATAAATTAGATCATCGAGCGTTTGGACTTATCCACAACACTATCTCGATAGATGTAGCTTCGCATGTCGCCAACAAAATCAAAACTTCCGGCTTTATCAAGTAGCTGTCCAATTTGTTCAAAAAGCCGCCATGTTCTAACAAAATTCATCTTCTTCGGAGGTTGTTTCAACTATGAATGGCCAAAGGTGTCTCTGTGACCGAGCATGTGGCCGAGTTCAACCAAGTTGTGAATCAACTAAATGCAATCGCATGCACTTTGGATGATGAGTTGCTCACACTCTGCTTGTTGATCTCTTTGTTGAATAGTTGGTCGACTACCATAGATTTTATATCAGGTCAAGAAGGGGTGATCCTCAACTATGTCCGTGACCGCATCATCAGCAAGGCGATTTGCAGTGATCGAGGCAAAGGGAGTGGATCAGCCTTAATTATTCAAAGAGGCTGAGACATCCAACGAATGGATAGTCGAGAAAAAGTCCAGGGGACGCAGCAAGTCTCGAAATAAAAGTGAGATGGAGTGTTGGAATTGTGGGAAAAATGCCATTTTAAGCGCGCGTGCAAGGCACCAAAGAAGATGAAGAAAAAGGGAGATATGCCGAGTTTAGTGAACATGACGACAAATAAAATTCCGATGGCGCCCTAGTCCTTTGTGTTGACACCCACATTAAGTCATGGATATTCGATTCTTGTGCGTCATTTCATTCTACCTCATGTAAGGAATTGATGAAAGATTTCGTGTCCTAAAAATATGGCATGGTGTTTTTAGCGGATGGAAAGTCTATGGAGATTGCAGGTAAAAGAAATGTCAACATCAAGTTAAGTCATGGCGAAAGATGGACATTGCTTGATGTTCAATATGTTTCAGAGTTCAAAACAATCAGATTTCTGTAAGTCAATTAGATAATGAAGGGTACAAAGCTAACTTTGGAGAAGGATGCTGGAAACTCACCAAGTGCGCCACGATTGTAGCACGAGGAACCATGAAAGGCACACTTTATTTAACAGACCATTGTGCAAACCTAATGGCATCAACAGGGGCTGAAAGTAGTCCGACTTTGTGGCACAATGGATCGATACATGAGTGATAAAGGACAGGAAGTGTTGGCTTCCAAATGCTTGTTGTCGAGCATAACGATGATGGAAACCTCATTTTTGAGGATTGCATATTCGGCAAACAAAAACAGATGAGTTTTTTGAAAGGCTGCCGAGAATGCAAGGAAGGAAGGCTGGACCTTGTGAACACAGACATATGGGGGGCAGCCCTTGTTCCATCACAAGGAGCCTTAAGATATTACGTGACAATCATCGAAGATTCCACTCGAAAGGCATGAATTTATTTTCTTAAACATAAATCCGAAGTATTTGAAGTTTTTAAGAAGTGGGAGCGGAAGTCAAGAACCAAACAGGCCGAAAGATAAAGTGTCTAAGTTGGTAATGGTGGAGAGTATGATGGAACAAACTTCAAAGCGTATTGTGTGGAGGAAGGAATACGACTTGTGCAAACTGTCCCCATTCTGGAGCAATAAAATGGGACATCCAAAAGGATGAACCGCACCCTCAATGAGCGGGCAAAAGAGACGATGCTCTACACAAAACTCGCAAAACCTTTTTGGGATAGAGGCGGCAAATATGGTGGCATATCTAATCAATCGAAATCCCTCGATAGTGCTAAATCTTGAGCTACCCGAGGAGAGGTAGACGACTAAAAAGATATACTTGTCGTATTTGCAAATATTTGGATGGACATTCTATGTTCATGTAGATTCTGAGAATAGGGACAAGTTGGACGGAAAGGCGAAGAAGGGCATTTTCTTTGGATATGGATCAAATTATTTTGGCTATAGATTTTGGTACGAAAAGAGTGGGAATATAATTTGATCAAAAGATGCTATCTTCAACAAAGATGATAAAGCTTTCAATCCAAAGGCGGATGATATAGGGGAGATTGATTTAGACAAAACTTAAGTTTTTGGACGGTGAGGTCAAAACCGAAAGGGCTGAGGTTGAGTATACTAATGAGGCCGAACAAGATAAAGAAAGTTTGCAAGAATAGGTACTGAGGAGATCTACTCGCATTTGCAATCCAAACACACAGTACTTATCCTCTCTAAATTACATACTCTTGATCGATTCAGGTGAGCCCGAAGATCACAAATGAGGTCGTAAGTTTGAGTGACGCAGTCAAATAGGAGCAAACAATGAAGAAGGAGTTACGGTCGCTAGATAGAAACAACACTTGAACTGTAACTAGGCTGCCAGAAGGAAAAAGATGATTGAAAATAATTGGGTCTTCGAATCAAAGAAGAGGCGGATGGAAGTTAATGGCATAAGTCGATATTGGTGTTCAATGGTTTCTCATCAAAAGAAATGAGGTGATTACACCAAGATATTATGACCTGTTGTGAAGCTTACATCTATTCGGATTGTTCTCAGTATAGTGGCGGCCGAGAATCTTCACCATGAACAACTTGATGTGAAGATAGTCTTTCTTCATGGTGACTTGGAAGATAAAATTTACATAGACCAGTCCGAAGGTTTTGAAGTCAAAGGACAATAGAGTCTCACCTGCAGATTGAATAAAAGTCTATATGGTTTGAAGCAATCTCCAAAGCAATGGTATAAACGGTTCGATATATTCGTGAGTAGTCATGGATTTAAGCGAGGATATACAAATCATTGTTGCCATTTCAAGTCGTTCGGCAACTCCTATATTATTTTGTTGTTCTAAGTTGATGATATGCGTGTTGAGGGACCTAACATGAAGGAGATCCATACGTTAAAAAAGAGTTAGTGCAAGAGTTTGAGATGAAAGACGGGTTTGGCAAATCAAATTCTTGGCATGCGTATCCTTTGAGATCGGATGGGAGGTTCGTTGATCTTGTCACAAGAAAAATACATCAATAAGGTGTTGGACAGATTTTGTATGCAAGACTCTAAGTCGAAGATTACACTGTTAGGGTACAACTTAAGTTGTCAAAATCTCACTCACCAAAAAACAGAGGTGGAGCAGAATTATATGGACAATGTACCATATTCATCGGCCGTAGGAACTTTCATGTATGCTATGGTTTGTGCGAGACCTGATATTGCTCATGCAGTGGGAATAGTGAGCCATTACATAGCAACTCCCAATGTCGGACATTAGGAGGCGGTAACGTGAGGGTGCTAAGATGTTTGAAATGTACTTCAAATGTTGCATTATGCTTCAAAAAATAGTACAAGGCTTAAAGGCTTCGTTGATGCAGACCTTGGTGGTGACACGGACGAATGGAAGAGTACTTCTGGTTACATATTAACGTATAGTGGTATGGAGATAAGTTGGATGTCGATATTGCGAAAATGTGTAGCACTTTCTATGACAGAGGCTGAATATGTTGCAATCTCGGAGTTGAAAAGAGATGGTATGTAAATTTTTTCGAAAGAAATCAGAAGAGATTAAAGTAGTAGACCGCTCTATACCGATAACCAAAATGCTTTGTGTCTCGCAAAGAACCCGGTGTATCACTCGAGAACGAATCACATTCAGCTGAAGTACCATTACCTACGTGAGTTGGTGGACGATGGGGCATTGTCATTAAAAAAAATTGTTGGTGTAATATGTCCCGTAGATATGTTCACAAAAGTCGTCACCAAATAGAAGTTGAGGCTACACACAGCCTTGGTTGGACTCAGATGAAGTTAACCGAGTGTCACCGGACAAGGAGGATGATTAAAGGCTGATGGGGTGTAGAGAGAGACTCTCTGCCTTCTCTCTAGGAAGGAACTATGCCATTCCAGCCATCCACTGCTCATCACCTTGCTTCCTAACACCTCCTGTGCTCCCTCACCATATTCGCCTTCTGCACATTTCACCCCTTGCTCTGTTCCTAAATCATCCAAACACGTCTAAAACCAAAGAAACAAAATCTGCTCTTTAACTGAAACTAGCTGCAAAAAGAAATGCAAACTCAGCATCGAGCTCCAGCATGAGCTACAATCCCCTAAAGCATGGAGATGGGAAACGACAGAAGGACAATGATTCCTTCTCATTTAATGACAGTTCTGAGGATGAAGGTTCGGTTACGAAGGCCAAGGAAGATGTCCTAGACACGGCAGATGAAACTCCCACTTCTGTGCACATCAAGGCTGTAACTGTTGCATTGAACGAACCTGGAAATGTTGCACCCATACCACTGATCTTCAACAACCTAAGTGAACAGGTTGAAGAACGAGAAAAAAACCAGCAAAAGAAATTGCCCATTGGGTAATGTCCAGGCTGATGTGACATCATAAGATAGTCAACATCCAACCTGCCCCATCACGTGACCTCTACTTTACCTCTCTCATCTCTACCAAATAAAAAATTGACACATATCGCTGTCAACGTCACCAAGCCTCCTGATGCAAAAGCCCCCTCCCCCCGCCACAATATTCAAAAGACACTCTTCCCGCCCAAACCTCAAGCCATGCAACTGCTCAACCCAGTACTCAATCAATCCCAAGCAAAGCGTGGAACACCCTCTTTGCAAATAATTGAAGACCTGAGCATGGTCTCAGACTCAAGAAGGTTGATGTGTGTACTCCAGGCAAGGTGCACATCAACATAGATGAGCTCCAAAATGATGAAGAGATAGAACGCTGCCTTGTTGGCTACTTTGTTGGCATGTTCCCAGGTGTGAGCAACCTTTCCAAAACATGGAAACCCAAGCATAAAGTAGAATTTCATGCATCTGGGTGGATAATATTCAAGTTTGAATCAGTCAAAGAGATAGAAGAGGTGCTTTGCGCTGGGCCATATTCTGTATATGACAGATCACCCATCCTCAAGAAAATCTGCAAGTTCTTCACATTTGGAGCTACGGAAATGGCACAAGTCCCAGTCTTGGTAAAATTTCCTAATCTCCCTGTGAACTCTGGGTGTACCAGGTACTCTCGGGCATCTATTTGCAGCTTGGCACTCCATTATACGCTGACCAGCTGACTGCCAACAGAAGCACTTAGAACTACGCACGTGCCCTCGTAGGAATTGACCTTAGCAAAGAACTGCTGTCCTCGGTGGAGTTGGTGCTCTCAAATGGTTCCACTATAGTACAGAAGGATGAATATGAAAGAGTGCCGATGTTCTGCAGAGGCTGCAGGCAGCTCGTACATAATGCAGACTCTCATAAACAATCCTTGCCTCAAAAAACTACACACATGGTAGAGGCCGAGCTGCTCAGCTCGGCCCTTGGCACGTCAGCTCAACCGCAACCGTTAACACTTGCTCTCATTCCTCCCTCAAAAAAGCTGACCAGAACAGGTTCTAGACCAGCTCGGCCAAATCAGGTCATCTTAACTGCTACATCATATCTGCAGCCCCTACATGTACATGTAGGAATGGGCCTCACTGCCATTAACTCTTCTCACAATTTTCAGTTTCATAAAATACTCACTCACGCTTAATGAGTCCTGCTTAATGCTATAAAATGTTTCTATCAAATCTGACAACCTGAAAGGGGTCCATACTTCCATACCTCAATTGAAGTTCATTCCAAGCATCACTAGCATTATCAAACCATATAATGCTTTGTGCAATTGATTGAGACACTGAATTTCATCATCCGAGATAACACCAACGTGTTAACTTGCCTCCAAACTGCATATTGTGGATCTGTAACAGGTGGTTGTAGAACCGTTCCATCTATAAAGCCTACTTTATTCTTCACCACTAATGGCATCTCAAATGTTCTACTCCAGGTATGATACTTGTGTGAGTTTAGGGGAGGTTGTGCCAACACAATTGTTGGACTATCATTGGGGTGTAATTCCTTCCCATCTTCTTCTAGTCAGCTACCTACAACTCCTTCCTCCACGCATCAAATCCCGGATTGGCAGTCAGTCAGCAGCTGCAATTTCAAACTTCTCAACAATGGTTTCCCCGTAAAAGAATGGTAACATTTAATTTCTGCTCCGAGAAAGCGTGGGGCATGTCTAAAATTTAATACGATTTTCTGGTAATTTTTCATACAACAACGTTAGAGTATCACACAAAGTTCTTGGAATAGTACTTTTCCAGTTGACAAAACGTTATCTCTAAGAATACTGCAAGGTTGGTCATAATCTGAGTGAAAATACTTTAACATAATAATCATAAAAATAATTGACTAAATGCGGGTGGTTTTGATACTATAGTAGCTTGCATGTGGAAGTTTCTTTGCATGTTACAAAAGCTAAACCTTTTAGAAAAGTGGGTATGAGTTTATGGTTGGTGTTAGCAAGGTAGATGCCATGTCAGCCATGACTAATTGTAGATAATTTGCATAAGCAAAAGGTAGCTTTCAATGTCAATAGATTCAAAACCCCACGTCAGATCAGATAACGCCCACGTCAGCCATGACTAATTGTAGATAAAATGCAGACTAGGCCCGACCAATCAACAACATGAAATCTTCTTTGAACTTTTTCCTAGAGAAGGCATTAATATATACACACACACAGTATTAAGCTATAGGAAACAAATAAAATGGTTTATCAAATCTTTCAAATTGATCCCTGCAATCAAAGCAGATGTATTCAGAGACAAATTCAAAATGAAAAGGAGAGAATTTTGCTGAAGAAAATGGAACCAATTCTCATTAGATTTCTCACGGGTCAAAAACATTCAGCCATAACCCGTTTTATACCATCAAACAAAGAGAGAAGATTACTGTAAAATGGCTATACTACCCCTTACTAACTGTCATCTCTTAAGTGTAACATAAAGGACATAAATGTCTTTTCACAATTTTTAAACTGCTGGCACCAATCTTTTTCTTCTCCGACCTTCCCTTGCGCACTCTGACGTCCTGCACACTCGCAATATTCGGACCACCCACGTGACACATACTAGAAGTATTGCCACAAATTGCCAGCTCATCAAGACATCATCCAGGCCTTTATTCCATTGTTTGATCCAACGAATGTTGCTGCACCAATGCTACTCTCGCTTGGATTGTGTTTTCTCCTCTTCCTTCACTTCAGCGGTTTTTGTCACACCCCCCTCGAACCTGACTCACTAAAACCATTACAGGTCCCCATAGCAGAAGTCAGGTTTCACAGTGTTAGCGAATCCAATGCCTTTGTAAAAACATCTGCTAGCTGAAACTTTGATTTAACAGGCATAAGATGAATTACCCCTTGTTGATATTTCTCCCTCACAATATGACAATCAATTTCAATTTGATTTGTCCTTTCATAAAACATAGGATTCTGCACAATATAGATTGCACTTTTATTATCACAAAATAACTCAGCTGGTCCAGGTTGTTTTATGCCAAGATCTTGCAACAAGTATAACAGTGATTGTATCTCACATGTCGCCGTTGCTAGAGCTGTATACTCTGCTTCAGAAGAAGACTTAGACACTATCCTTTGTTTCTTAGCCTTCTAAGAAATCAATGAATCATCCAAGAACACGCAATAACCTGTCACAGACCTTCTTGTTTCAATACATGTTGCCCAGTCAGAGTCTGCAAATTCTTTTAACTCCAACTTACCACTGCTGGATAAAATAATCCTTTGCCTGCTGTTCCTTTCAAATGCCATAACAATCTATGCACTGTTTTGAGATGTAACTCTTTAGGGGTATCAAGAAACTAGCTTAACTTCTGTACTGCAATGGAAATGTCTGGCCTGGTTATGGTAAAGTATATCAACGTGCCTATAAGTCTTCTATAACTTGACACTTCTTCTATAAGCTTCGAATCAGCATGAGACAACTTTAAAATTTGCTCCATAGGACTACCTGCAGATTTGTCACCCAAGAACCCCGTCTGTTCCACCAACTCCAAGGCATATTTTCTTTGAGAAATCATAATCTCCCTTGTGACCTAACGACTTCTATGTCAAGAAAATATCTTAAGGGGACTAAGTCCTTAATCTTGAATGCCTGATGCAAAGACTCCTTGAGAATACTAATCTGTGAAATTGAGTTATCAGCAACAATTATATCATCAACATAAATCAAAATAACTAGGAATGTACTTTTTGCTTATCTTGTGAACCTAGTATAGTCATTTCTTGATTATGTGTTTCCTTGACCAGTAAGAAACTTATTCAGTTTTAGGTTTCATTCCCTGCTTGCTTGCTTTAACTCATAGAGTGATTTATGAAGTTTGCACACAGTATTATCTGCAGATGCAATGACTCCTTCAGGTAAAGTCTATATTTCTTGGCTTAGGTCACCATGCAAAAAAGCATTATTCACGTCTAATTGATGTACATGCTACTATTTATGTGCAGACACAACTATAAGCAACCTAACAATGGTTAATTTGGCAATATGAGAGAAAGTGTCTGTATAATAAATCCCTAGCTGTTGTGTAAACCCCTTTGCCACAATTCTAGCTTTATACCTTTATATACTCCCATCAGACCTATACTTCACCTTATAAACCAATCTACATCCAATGAGTTTCTTACCATGAGGAAGTGGAACCAAAGACCATGTATAATTGGCCTCAAGTGCAACTAGCTCCAACTGCATTGTCTTTAGCCAGTGAACAGACTTGATTGCTTCTTGATATGATGTTGGTTCCTGTAGCACATTAATATGAAGAGCATAGGATCTATATTAAGGTGTCAGTAGATCAAAAGTAATGTAATCCTCAATGGGGTAAGAAACATTATGCCTTTTTTGAGATGATTGAGAGATATCAGAGAAGGAAGTCAAGATACCACAATAGTAATCTTGGAGACAGCTTGGAGGCTGCTTGACTATAGCTGATCTGGGGAACTCATTGGGATCAAGTTGTCATAAAGGCAGGTGGATTTCAACTCCTGTACATGGATGAGTGTCATAAGGAGAGATGATAGGGTCAAGCCATTAGAATTATCTGAGATTGTGTATGAATCCTCAGTTGATTCCTGAGGTGGGAGAAATTATGGAGGGGAATGACTTGGACTGTGAGGTAGATTTTCTGATTGAAGTATGTAAATTTTCAGATTCAGAAGGAGAACTTGTATTCACAGGATATAAAGCATTAGAATCAGAAGATGATAGATTATTTGAAGATGAATCCGAGGCAAATGGAAAGATATGCTCATAAAACTGAACATCTCTAGATATGAGTATCTTCTTTATATCAATGTTTAAGAGCAAGTAATCCTTGGCATGATAACGTATTCGAAGGTAAAGACAAGGAATAGCTCTAGGCTCAATTTGGTTTTTTTGTGAAGTAGTATTACCAGCATATGCCATACATCCAAAGACTTTGAGATTGCTATATAAAGGCACTATTTTAAACAGACATTCATAAGGTGTATATTGATGCAATAAAGGTGTCGGCGAAATATTAATGATTTACACTGTATATTGGATACACAACCCCTAATAACAGATAGGAATGTTTGCTTGAAACTTGAGGGCTCTTGCTGTGTTGAGTATGTGTTGGTGTTTCCATTCAACTACTCCATTTTGTTGTGGAGTGTTGACACAGCTAGTTTGGTGGATAATACCCTTATTCATGAAGAAATTGTCCATCTTAAATTTTTGACCATTATCAATTCTGATGCACTTGATGCTCTTGTCAACTGATTATACACATACTGGTAAAAAAGTTGAATAACGTTTCTGGTCTCTGATTTCTGTTTAAGCAGATACACCCAATTGTATCTTGTATAGTCATCTACAATGGTAAGGAAATAACGTTGGCCATAGACAGTTGAATGTTTATAAGGACCCCAGATATCAATATGCAGAAGATCAAAAGAAGCCTTGGAAAGATTTAGACAAAGGAAAAGGGCTTCTCTTCATTTTAGCTAGAGGATACACAGTACACTATTGAGAATTTTAATGAACATGTACAAACTTATTAAGTTTTTGTATCTCTTTCATTCTAGGTATTGAAGCATGGCCTAATCTATAATGCCATAACAAGGAATTATCAGAAGAATGAACAGCAGTAGACAAGCTACTAGAAGAGGCAACTACTTGTTTAGGAGTCCCATGAATATAGTACACGCCATTGAACTGCTCAGCTGAACCGATCATCGTTAGGGATACACACTCCTGAAATAAGACATGAATTTCCCAGAAATTGAATAAGCAAAGAAGGAATAGATAGCAACCTGCTGATTGAAAGAAGATTATAAGCAAAAGAATGAACATATAACACATTATGAATAGTCAAAAAAGGGTTCAGAACAACTGCACCAATGAATGTGGCTGAAGCTGAAAAATTGTTTGGCTGTTTGATAGATACAAGATGAATTGGATTATAAAAATGGAATAAACTAAGGTTACAAGCTATATGATCAGTGGCACCTGAATCTAATATCCATATGTTCAAATTATTAGAATGATATTTACCTTCATCCTTACCAGAGAGCAGACATTACTGCTCCCTGACCTTCAGCATGCTTTCCATCATTTTACATCCAACATTGCCATAAGCCTCTGTGTCTATTCTGGTATAAGTAAAGGGGCTTGGCACGCCTCATTGTTTCCATTCATCTGAGGAGACTCACACTCTTCACCAACCATCTCAGTTAGATTAACTTGGCTTCTTGTCTTAAAACATGGGGTATACCCATGCTTACTATAACACCTTTATTCCACATGTCCAATCATACCACAATGGGTGCATAAAGGTCTCTTAGAGCCATCAGGAAAGAATCTCCCACTACCTCTTCTATAACAATTGCCTCCATTTCTATTAGGACAAGGCCCAGCACCAGCATTAGCAACCACTTTCACATTATACAGGTCCTGTGCCAACGGTGTTGTTGGATTGTTATTAAGACTACTCTGATTGTTCAGATCACCCAAATTTCTCTCATACTTTAAAGCCATCACAAACACAACATCAATTTTAGGCATGGGAGTCATCACAAAAACTTGTGATTTAACAGGATCAAACTCTTCATTCAAACCTTTCATAAACTTTATGGCATACTCAATTTCAATGAACTCATGCATTTTAACTCCTACATCACATATACATCCATGACATATAAATCTTGGAATATGCCTTAATATCATCATTTCTTCCTATAAAACCTTTACTTTGGTAAAGTAATCATTCACAGAATCACTTTCTTGCCTAATTCCATAAAAAATTTCAAGCAAATCTGAGAGTCTATAAGCATCTCCACTACCATACCTTTTCTTTAAATAATTCCAGACTTCAACTGTACTATTATACCACATGACACTCTACGCAATAGAAGATAGTATACTATTCATAATCCACGAATGAAACATTGATTTACCTGCCTCCACGATGGATATTATGGGTCACTCACTATTGGCTGTTGAATTGATCCATCAATGAATCCAATTTTGTTTTTCAGGTTCAACGCCATGTGGAACATTCTACTACATGAGTGGTAATTATGAGGATTTAATGGAGGTTGTGCATGTATAATGGCTGGACTGTCCTTTAGATAGAGATAAAACGGGTTATTAGTAGGACTTTCAGTAGCCTATGAGGCACCAGTCCTTTGACTACAAGATGTGGAGGCCATGGCTATTATGTCGCAATGTCAAAATCTAACTGTGCAGAGATGAAATTTTACAAGACTGAAAATTAAACTTTGCACACTTCACAATCTAGACTGATCAAAAAATCAGAGTTTGCACTCTAAGTGATCAATACAAATGCTCTGATACCATGTCAAACTGATCACTGCAATCAAAAGAGATGTATTCGGAGACAAATTCAGAATGAAAAGGAGAGAATTTTATAGAAGAAAATGGAACCAATTCTTGTTAGATTTCTCACAGCTCAAAAACATTCGGCCATAACCCGTTTTATACAATCAAACAAAGAGGGAAGATTAGTGTAAAATGACTACACTAGCCTTACTAACTGCCATCTCTTAAGCGTAACATTAAGTACATAAATGTCTTCTCACAATTTTTAAACTGCTGGCGCCAATCTTCTTCTTCTTCTCCGACCTTCCCCTGCGCACTTCGACATCCTGCACACCTGCAATATTCGGAGCACCCACGTGACACATACTAGAAGTATTGTCACGGATTGCCAGCTCATCAAGACATCATCCTGGCCCTTATTCCAGTGTTTGATCCAACGAATGATGCTATACTAATGCTACTCTCGTTTCGATTGTGCTTTCACCTCTTCCTTCACTTCAGCGCTTTCTGCAACAAAATCGAACCTTTAACGTTGGGAAGCCTCTTCCTCGTTAGTGACGTGTGCCTAATATTTTAGTGGGAGATATCTGGAGTGTTTTATTATTATTTTTATATTGTCTTGCAGTTCCATTCATATGTAGCTTTCTTTTGTTTCTTGTTAAGTTTCCTATGTTATCAAAAGATTTTGTAGATTTCATATATCTTTGGCAGGAAAGATCATTTATGCGTACCCAGCATACCTTGTCGGCTCAAAAAAAAATTTAATAACGGACAGATCTCCACCGACATGGCATTAAAAAAAAAAAGCTGTCTGTCGTAATGCAATTCATAGGATTTGAATAAAAAACAAATGTGAAAATAATGGGCCACTGAGATGTATCACAGTCACCAGGGCGTATGATGAGTCATGGTAGAGTCATCCTATGTGATGAAAAGCTATGATTCAACTATCACTTTTCTTTCTCAGGAAAAAGTTAAATAAATAAATTAAATAAACCCACCACATCTCCTACCACACTATATATTTCAGATCAAACTCAGCATCTTGGCAACATCACTGAAATCAAAGAATTATTCAATCTACCAACCAACTTGGAGGGATTTCTACGGTTAGAAAACATGGAGAAGCAATTATCTCAACAAATGATCAGAACATCAAACAAATTCTCCATGACCTCCAAGAGAAGACTCTTACCCAATGCTCAATCAGATCAACCTTCAAACAGTAAGTCCCTTCTACCAATAAAAATATGATAGGTCGTGACAAAAATACATTCATTTTAATAAGAAGATATATATGTACATATATCATGACTTGATCATTAGCTTAATGTATAGCAGCATCAAGAATCAATGGTTGACCTCTTTGAAATGCAGGTCAATTGCAAACATTGAGGAGCACTAGAACAAAAAGGGACGTCCACAGTACAGATAGCTTCGCGCAAGGCCTCGTTGAGCATGGTAATACTCGTAATTTCCTTTACCCAGTTCTTTGCATGATATAGACAAGTAAAAGAGAATGTCGTATCCATGGATCGGTTGTCATTAAAAGTTGCAGTTTTCATAGTATTTGTTTATAACTTATTCGATAAGGAGTAACTACTAGGATAGTTTTTTATTATTCTTACAGCTACCGTTATAACCTTTGCTCTCTTCTACTAGTTAAAAACATGGCATCAATATATAGTATTGCAGGGAGGAAATTCTGACTCAAATTCGCGTTTTTCTGCAGTAAGATTGGCACCAAAGCTAACAGAAACAGTGAAGGGTAAGCTGAGCTTGGGAGCAAAAATAATTCAATTAGGTGGGGTGGAGAAAGCATTCAAAAAACTATTTGGTGTTACCAATGGTGAGAAACTATTGAAGGCGTCTCAATGCTACTTGTCCACCACATCTGGTCCAATTGCTGGATTGCTTTTCATATCAAATTTCAAGGTTGCATTCTTTAGTGAGAGATCCATCAAGATTGTTTCTCCAGCAGGAAAGGCCCTCAGAGTTCATTACAAGGTATTACTACTATTATTATTTTTGTGTTTTTTATTTATTTCAAGAATTCTGGCCTTCTTGAGCAACTTTTTTGTTCTAACATATAGTTTTCTTGTGGATTTTACAGGTTTCAATCCCATTGACAAACGTTAGACGAGCAAATCCAAGTGCAGATGTGAAAAGATCATCGCAGAAGTACATACAGATAACAACGGATGACAATTTCGAATTTTGGTTCATGGGATTTCTAAATCTCCAAAAGACCTTAAGATATCTGGGACAAGTTTTGAATCCCTGCTCATCAGCGACCTGAAGCTTTTTGTTTCCTTGTTTTTTTTTTAATTAATACCCTTTAAGTAAGATATTAAATGTAAATATGGTTGCTATGTTTGAGGATTATTGTGAGTTTTTCGGAGCAGAAGCTTGCTTTATTCTTCTTCTTTTTTTCTGAAACAAAAATTATCAAGAAAAGACTTCTACTAGATTTACTCAAGACTTTAGAAAAAGGACAAAAGGGGAAAAAAGATGCGTCAGCAAAAATAAGCTTAAAAGAGTGAAATTGATACATAAACAGCATGCCTTGTATTTCAAGTCAATGAGGTACAGAAAACAAGAATCTTGAAATTTTAATTGTATCTATCAATTGTCTTAAAGAAACTTGATTTATGCAACAACTATACATGTACCTCTAACACGAAAAAGAATGATGTTTATTTTTATTCAATATTCTTAAATTTTAATCAGGAAAAACTTATAGAGAGAATACTTTTTCTTCTTATTTGTAACGTCTCAAGAATTAAATAGCTACCATGTCCGACTTAGATCGATCACGTGGATCTATCGAAGTGACTTCAATCGATATTTCGATCAATCAAAGTGGTCTGGATGCAAAACTGAAGCACAGTGTTTAACTTCAATCGATGACTTCGATCGATCGAAATCGATCGATGTAGCCAACAAGTACGACTTTTCATCTAAAGTTGTAACTTATGCACCAAGGGACATATCCAATCACGCATGAACAGTTTTGGGCATCAGATATGATGTTCAATGGTCTATAAAAAGGCTCTTTTGACACATTTCAAACCACTTTAATCTCAAGTTCAACCTTGCATTCAAATTCTTCTTCCTCTACCAATACATTCTCAATTGAAAGTTTATTTTGGTTTCCTTTCTTATTTATGGGTTAAGAAATTATTAGTTTGTTGTACCTTAGGAGAAACTTGTCTATAATCCTGCAGCAACTAGTGAGGACAAATATTTAGAAAGTGTCTCAACACGCTTCAAGCCATCACTTTTTCTATTACTTCTTCTACTACTCTCCTCACTGACGGTTTGTTACCCCCGACATGATAACTATCCCAACATTTTCGTGTCATCTTCCTGCCTCTTGCCTTGTTACAGAAAGTGATGAATTGCAGCAGAAGGAAGAAGGTGACACAGCTCAGAAGAAGGTGGCACTAGTGCAGTGTTGTTCATTGGATTAGTTCAGGAAGTCAGGAGCCAGGATCATGAGTTGGTTAATTGGCGGTTGGCAAAGTTCATTCAGTATACATCACGTGGATGCTGAGGATGGTGAACGCAGAGAGGGTGCGGTAGAAGGAAGTGATCAGAGGAAGGAGAAGAAGGAAGTTGTTGGCGGTAGATATCTTAAATGGGTGAAAAGACAGTTATGCCCCTTTTATGTAAAACGCTAGATAAGAATAAGTGAGGGTAGTATGGTCATTTTACATAGTTTTTCTTCTTCCCCAACTGTATAAAGCTTTCGTTTTTGCAGACGGTTAATTCAATCGAAGCTTCAGGAATTCAGTCCATTCTTTGTTCCTTATGCTCTTCGTTTCATTCCTTCAGATATTTTAATTTTCCTCTCATTGTTGTTGTGATCAATTTGACATGGTATCAGAGCGGTTGTATTGATCACCATGTGGTATTTTTGCTTGCTTCCTTTGGTGCACTGTTTTGATCATCATAGAGTGTGCGTACTTTGTCCTTTGAATCCTTGAAATTTTTGCATTGTTTGGTCGAGAAATGTGATATTATAAGTGAATAGCTATGGCTTCCACTTCCAATAGTCAAAAGAGCTACTGGTTCACATACAACCGAGAATCTTGCTAGCAATCCGTTTTATCTAAATCCAAATGATAGTCTAGTAATTATACTTGCATAACCTCCGTTTAATCCTCATAATTATCACTCATGGAGTAGGATATTTCAAATAGCATTGATAGTGACGAATAAGATAGGATTTGTTGATGGATCCATACAACAACCGATGGCGAATGATCCGCAGTATCAGGCATGGAGACAGGTAAACTCTATAGTCCATTCTTGGATTATGAATAGTGTAATGCCTTCTATTGCACAAAGTGTCATGTGGTATGATAGCTCATTTGAAGCTTGGAATAATTTAGAGATAAGGTATGGTAGTGGAGACGCATTTAGACTTTCGGATCTCTTTGAAAATTTTTATAGATTCAAACAGGAAAGTGATTCTGTGAATGACTATTTTACCAAAGTAAAAGTGTTGTGGGAAGAAATGATGATATTAAGGCCTATCCCAAGGGTGTGTGTCATGGATGTAGATGTGATGTGGGAATCAAAATACAGGAGTTTATTGAAAATGAGTATGTAATTAGATTTTTGAAAGGCCTGAATGAAGAATTTGTTCCTGTTAAGTCTCAAGTTTTTGTGATGTCTCCTATGCCTAAGATTGATGTTGTGTTTGTGATGGCACTGAAGTATGAGAGAAAGCTGAATGGTTTAGGTAATCAAAACAGATTTAACAGTAGTCCAACAGCGCTGTTGGCGTCAAAACTTGATGGTGCTAGAATGGTTGCTAACGTTGGTGTGAATGTTCAGTCAAATAGAGGTGGAAACAGTGGCTATAGAAGAGGTATTGGAAGATTCTTTCCTGATGGCATGAAAAGGCCAGTTTGCACCCATTGTGGTATGATTGGGCATGTGGAACAAAGATGTTATCGAAAGCATGGTTTCCCCATGCTATAAGCCAAGAAGCCAAGCAAAGATGGCTGAAGTAACAGGAGAAGAGTATGAGGTTTCTCAAAATGACAGAGCTGGTCAGGTATGTCAGCCTCCAATGCTCACTCCAGATCAAACACAGAGGCTTATGGCTATGCTGAGTATGAATGATGAAGGGAGTGCTGGAAGTCAGAGAGCAGTGATGTCTGCTCTCTGGTAAGGATGCAGGTAAATGTCATTCTAACAATTTGAGTATATGGATATTAGATTCATGTGTCACAGATCATATAGTGTGTAATCCTAAGTTGCTTCACTCTTATAAACAAATTCAGAATGTGTCCTTCAAATTGCAAAATAATTTCTCAACCTCAACCACTCTTATAGGATCAGTCGTCTTGAATCCTTTCTTGACTATTCATAATGTCTTGTATGTTCCCTCATTTGCTTATAATCCTTTGTCTATTAGCAAGTTATTGTTTGTTCCTTCTTTGCTTATTCAATTCTTTGGAAATTCATGTGTCATTCAGGATTCTGTGTCCCTGAAGACGACTAGTTCAGCTAGGCAACTCAATGGCCTATACTACCTCCATGGGACTTCTAAACAAGCATCAGTACCCTCTAGCTGTTTGTCTGCTGTTTCTCAATCTTCATTGTTGTGCGTTACAGATTAGGCCATGCTTCATTGCCTAGAATAAAAGAGATACAAAAGTTTGATAAATCTATACATATTCATGAAAATATATCAGAATGTACTGTGCGTCCATTGACCGAGATGAAAAGAAATCCATTCCCTGTTTCTCAATCTTTTTCAAAATCTTCCTTTGATCTTTTGCATATTGATATCTGGGGTCCTCATAAGTACCCAACTATCTATGGCCATCGCTATTTTCTCACCATTGTTGATGACTATACAAGATACACTTGGGTGTACTTACTCAAACAAAAGTCAGAAACCAGAAATGTAATTCAGAGTTTTTGTCAGTATGTTTATAATCAGTTTGACAAAAACATAAAGTGCATCAGAAGTGATAATGGTCAGGAGTTTAAGATGGACCATTTCTTCATGACTAAAGGGATTATACATCAGACTACATGTGTCAACTCTCCATAGCAAAATGAAGTGGTTGAACGCAAATACCAACATATTCTTAACACAGCTAGAGCCCTCAGATCCTAGTCTAATATTCCCATCTGTTATTGAGGATTTTGTATCCAGTATGCAGTATATATCATTAATATTCTACCTACACTGTTACTACGCCGGTATACACCTCATGAGTGCCTATTTGACTCAAAGCCACTCTATAAAGATCTTAAGGTTTTTGGTTGTATGGCTTACGCCAGTAATACATCTCCACACAAAACAAAATTTGAGTCTAGAGCCATCACGTGTGTTTTTCTTAGAATACATTATCATACAAAAGGGTATTTACTTCTGAGTCTTGATACAAGGAAAGTGTTTGTGTCTAGAGATGTTCAGTTTCATGAACATCTCTTTCCTTTTGCATCTGATTCTTCAACTGTCAATTCACCAAGTGATGAACCTCATGATCCTCATCCAACTGTCAAAATTCCCTCTTCTTCCCTTATGCTTGAGCCTCTAGATACAACATCAGCCAATGTACCTCTTGCACCAAATCATTCCTCTCCTGTTACTCTTACTCCCCAAGAGTATTCTAAAAGTTCTAATACTGCCTCAGATCATTCCAGTGACATTGATAATTTGAATGGTACTGACACCATTGTTTCTTCCCATGATGCTCAACCTTGTACTGGACTAGAAATTCATCTGCCATTGTCTCAATCTGACCTCAATAATCATCATAGATCAGTAAGAGTTGAACATCCTCCCAGCTATCTGCAAGATTACTATTGTAATCTTCTATCTTCCTCAGATAATACTTCCAAGCTATCTCCACAAAGACACAGTGTCCCGTATCCAATTGAGGATTATGTTACTTTTGATTCACTGACACTTAAATTTAGATCTTATGCTCTTAATATTAGTGTGTTACAGGAGCCTACATCATATCAAGAGACAGCCAAATCTGCTCATTGGCTGAAGGCAATGGAGTTAGAGTTGGCTGCTCTTGAAGCCAACAATACTTGGTCTTTGGTAACTTTACCTTCAGGTAAGAAACCTATTGGATGTAAGTGGGTTTATAAGATTAAATACAAGCCTGATGGAAGTGTGGAAAGGTATAAAGCCATTTTGGTGGCAAAGGGATTTACACAGCAGTTGGAAGTTGATTACACAGATACCTTTTCCCCAGTTGCCAAATTGACCACTGTTAGGTTGTTTTTGGCAGTTTCAGCATGGAAGCAGTGGTATGTGCATCAGTTAGATGTAAACAATGCTTTTTTACATGGTGACCTAAGCCAAAAAAAATTACATGACATTACCAGAAGGAGTCAATGCATATGCACCTGACGTTGTATGCAAACTTCATAAATCACTTTATGGACTCAAGCAAGCAAGCAGAGAATGGAACCTGAAGCTAACTAAATTCCTTACTGGACAGGGATACACTTGGTCAAGAAATGATTGCACAATGTTTATCAAACAGACAGACAGCTCTTTCTTGGTGCTTTTGGTGTATGTTGATGATATAATTGTTGCTGGGGACTCAATGTCACAGATTGCTGCTCTTAAGGATTCTCTACATCAAGCTTTTCAGATTAAAGACATAGGCCTTTTGAAGTACTTTCTTGGTATAGAGGTGGCTAGGTCATAGGGAGGGATTGTGATATCACAGAGAAAATATGCCTTGGAGTTGGTAGAACAGGCAGGCTTTTAAGTGCCAAACCTGAAGGTAGTCCAATGGAGCAAAATCTAAAGCTGCCTCATGGTGATTCAGAGTTTATAGAAGATGTGTCTAGTTATAGAAGACTCATAGGGAAGTTGATATACATGCAATAACTAGACCAGATATTTCTTTTGCAGTGCAGTAATTGAGTCAGTTTCTTGATGTTCCTACACAATTACACCTTAAAGCAGCACACATGTTGTTAAGATATTTGAAGGGAACAGCAGGTCAAGGTCTGTTTTATCCCAGTTGTGGAGAGTTGGAGTTAAAGGGATTTGCAGGCTCAGATTGGGCAGGATGTGTTGAGACAAGAAAATCTGTTACAGGTTACTGTGTTTTCTTGGACAAGTCATTGATTTTCTGGAAGACCAAGAAACAAAGTATTGTGTCTAAGTCTTCTTCTGAGGGAGAGTATAGAGCCTTGGCAATGGCAACGTGTGAGGTGCAATGGTTAGTGTTTCTGTTGCAGGACCTTGGCATCAGACAGCTTCAGCCAGCTAAGTTGTTTTGTGATAACAAAAGTATTATATATAAAGTTGAGAATCCGGTGTTTCACGAGAGAACAAAAGATATTGAGATTGGTTGTCACATTGTGAGAGAAAAATATCAACAAGGAGTCATTCATCTCATGCCTATCAAATCAGAATACCAATTGGCGGATGTTTTCACCAAGGAATTGGACTCAGTAACACTGTGAAACCTGACTGCTGCTATGGGTGTTTGTAATGTGTTCAGCAAGTCAGGTTTAAGGAGAGGTGTTACGGAAAGTGATGAATTGCAGCAGAAGGAAGAAGGTGACACAGCTCAGAAGAAGGTGGCACTAGTGCAGTGTTGTTCGTTGGATTAGTTCAGGAAGTCAGGAGCCAGGATTATGAATTGGTTAATTGGCGGTTGGCAAAGTTCATTTAATATACATCACGTGGATGTTGAGGATGGTGCATGCAGAGAGGGTGCAGCGGAAGGAAGTGATCAGAGGAAGGAGAAGAAGGAAGTTGTTGACGGTAGATATTTTAAATGGGTGAAGAGACAGTTATGCCCCTTTTATGTAAAACGCTAGATAAGAATAAGTGAGGGCAGTATGGTCATTTTACATAGTTTTTTCTTCTTCCCCAACTGTATAAAGCTTTCGTTGTTGCAGACGGTTAATTCAATCGAAGCTTTAGGAATTCAGTCCATTATTTGTTCCTTATGCTCTTCATTTCATTCTGTCCAGATATTTTCATTTTCCTCTCATTGCTGTTGTGATCAATTTGACATGCCTCCTCCACATTTGTTTTCAAATCAAAAAAATGATAAAATGAAAAGAAGCTCTGATGGCAAAGCAGAAGCAATCGTACGGTGGTTGATGAAGAATTAAGAGAGTGAGACTCCACTTCAACGATCCAAGAAGCTCAAGACTTCTCTTCTCATCCTAAAATCAACTGTAAAGAATTCTTCGTATTTAAAGTCAGTATAAAACAACTACTAGTAAAATAATAAAAGTAAACCACAAATAGACTCTGTATATGTAGACGTACACGTTTTAGTTCTTATATCAACTTTACTGCCACTATTTTTATGTCACTATTTTTATAGTATATTTAATTGACTATACCATAGATGAATTTGTATGTTTACGATTTACGCCCCTTCAAGTGATACATGCTATACTTTATTCGTTTTCGTTACATAAAATCTTGACTCTCTGTAATTATATTTAAACTTGAATAATTCGATTCGTTGAGTTAGTTGTTTGGTGTAGATATACTGTTGTAAACTATAGAAATTTATATCTATTATTCGATCATTGTATTTAATTGGAACTCCGAAAAGATATGTTTAGACACTTCCTTCCTTCTAAATAAACAATACATTTTTCTCTTGCTTTCTGCGTAAGTCATCTTTTTGAGTATTCCATTTGCTAGAACAAGCTTGAGTTTTGATGATTTGCACAAATTGATACTTCGAACGAAGGATTATGCGCCTTATGTGATGAGGTTGGAAGTCAGTATACTTCGAACACTTACATTAGGCGCTTCATGTGTCTTGGTGAAATCCAGTACACTTCGAATGCCTACATTAGGCGCTTCATGTGAAGTGTCTGGACGTCCCGAACACTTCGAACGCCTACATTAGGAGCTTCATGTGTTCTAGAAAAAAGGCAGTACACTTTGAACGTCTACATTAGGCGCTTCATGTGTACCAACAAGTCAAAAGTACTTTTCCTCCCAAAATGGGCACGTACACCAAGTACTTTCTGAAAAATGTCAGAATTAGTTCGAACAAGCATGAAGGCTGACATTAGGCGCTTCATGTGACTTCGAACGCCTTCAATTGCCCACATAAGGCGCTCTATGTGACTTCGAACGCATGTTCAATTTCACATAAAGCGCTCCAAGTCACTCTGAACACCTGTTCATTAAACACATTAGGCGCTTCATGTGACCAACGTTACAAAAGTCTTATGCTTCACTTTCTAACACTATTTGACTCTTTATACCCTCCTCTTTTAGTGTTATTTTCACAGGTTCTCTCTCATTCCTGAAGAAGTCAGGTTTCCTCTTTTGGCTTCCATTTTGAAACTTCTCCAAAAATGTTGCTACATGCCAAGAGGAATTTTCCAATGAAAAGGACACACCAACACAAGATGTCAAAACTCATTATTGGCTCTGCAAGGGTTTCAAACGGGAAGATTTTTGAAGAATGATAAAACAAGGGTTCTTCTATTTTCTTCAACAACTTTCTACCATTCAAGCTGTCAAGTTTCTCTCAAATTTTTAAGCTCTCAAAATAGTTGTAATCTTGTACATTTTACTTTATTGTTGAAAGTTGTGTTGTAAAGGAAGAAGAAGAGTCTTCTTCTTAGTGAGTGAAGATTGTGAGAGGCTGTGTAGATTGTTGGTCAAGGAGCAAGGGTGCTTTTTGTTTGAGATTTCTAGACCTTGGAGGGTTAGTTGATAGTGTTGTGGTGCACTATACTCCCTACAAGATTTCTTTGAGGGCAAAGAAGATCTTTGGAGGCTAGACTTCAAGGGGTTAGTTTTCTCGGTTGTGGTCTAGGCGTGTAGCCTAGTTTTTGTTGTTTGGATTTTTCATTTCTTTGATTGTTGTTTCCCCATTGAAATAACAATCCCCATTTTAAAATCCTTCTTGTGAAAAATCAAGAAGGTAGAGGAGTAGAGTCATTTGACTTGAACCTCTATGCATCCTTGTGTTCCTTAAACTTTTGCAAAGTTTTTATTCTTCTTAAAGAACACACCCAAGTATTGGCTGCACTCAAAAAAGAAAAATATCCAGAAAATATCCATACTTGGTGAACACACTATTCAACCCCCCCTTCTAGTGTGTTCCAAGGGACCTAACAATTGTTATCAGAGCGAAATCTTGAGTATTTGAGTTCAAATAGCAAGATTTGATCTTCAAAGTATGGATCCTTTTAGATTTGATGATGCAAGTTCTCCAAGTAGTGATGCTTCTAGAAGGAGAAGACAAGAGTCACTACTCCCTTCTATCTCAAGTGTACAGGTCAATGTACCCACGTTTGACCATGTGAACTTTCCAAAAGACAAGAAAGCCTTCTACCAAAAGAAGAAGGCTCTACAAGCAGAAATAGCTCATTGGGAAATCTTATTGTCTGGATCCGAAAGCGATAACGATGACAATGAGAATCTAACTCTCACAGAGGTCAGTGACGATGATCTCAACAAGGAGTTTTATTCTTTTATGGCCATCAAAGACGACATGGAGGTATGCGCTACATCCTCACATTATAGATTAATAGATGAAAGAGATGACTTAGTGCAAGAAATTGACTTCTTAGAACTAAAATATACTCGTGTCAAAAAGGAATTTAAAGCATGTATATACGAATACAATGACACGGTAGAAAATCATATTGCATTACAACTTGAGTATGATATTTTGTTAACTATGCATATGATAGCACTAGAGGAGAAGCGTGATTTGATAAAATCAAACATCTCTCATAAAACCGTTGAGAATAAGAATTCTCAAAAGAAAAGTGCAAATAAAACTACGATAGTCAAAGATGCATCCTCACCTAGTATGAAACCTAAGGTTAAATCTAGTGTTTTGTATGCATCTAAAAAGAGAAAAACCAATGAACAAGCATCACACTTCAAGGAGTCTCAAGCTCCCTTGAAGAAGCAAAGGCACATGCCTAAAAGCAAGGCAAAGCAAACCAAGGTGCCCAAGTCTTGTCTTGAATCCGTGAAAAATAATCCTTCTTTGATGCCAAAGAAAGTTGTCCTTAAACGGGAATCACGGAACGAGTCAACACACGAGCATGATAATCATCATTATCCACACAAACACATTCCTACATGTTTTCTTTGCAATAAAAGGGTCATGTAGAAATAATGTGTAGAGCTAAAAACGATAAACACTCTTGTTCACACAAACACATACCTACATGTTTTTATTGTAATAAAAAGGGTCATGTAGAAAGAGTGTGCAGAGCTAAAAACAATCAACATTCTTATACACACAAATACATTCCCACATGTTGTTATTGTAATAAAAAGGGTCATGTAGAGAGAGTGTGTAGAGTCAAAAATAATAAGAATCTTGTATGGATGCCCAAAGGTGAAATGAAGATAACTAACCTTCAAGGACCCAAAACAAAAAGGGTACCGATTTCATATGGTTCATTTGCAGGCCCTAGCACTCAATGGAGAAAGCAAAGACAAGAAGGTCAAATGGGTCATGGACAGTGGGTGTTCCAACCATATAACGGGAGACAAAAGTCTCTTCCATAGACTCACTATGCAAGATGGAGGAGTTGTCCACTTTGGAGGTAGCAAAAGCCAAATCAAAGGACATGGCATTGTGGGTAACAATTCTTTCTCTCTTAGTGATGTCTTATATGTAGTAGGATTAAAGTTTAATTCGTATTTAATTCAAGTTCGTTCGTTAATTTTACTTAAACGAGCCAAATTCGAATGCCTAATTAGGTTCATGTACTAAAACGAGCCAAACTGCTCACGAACTATTCGGCTCATTTAAAGAATTATAGTGTTATCGAGCCAACTCGAACAAAATTTGAATTTCGTTGAGTAAACGAACCGAGCCAATCAGTTCATTTAACTAAACGAATCTAAATTCGAAAACCTGATATTCGGCTCAGCTCAGTTCGTTAACACCCATAATAGTGGATCAAGTTATGAATCCCATACTATCAGAATAATTGTCTAACCAAGAAGGACCAAAAGATAGAAACAACAAGAGAGTGGTAACCTTTGCCTTTATGATGCATCAATAGTGTCCAATGATGGAAATAAGAATCAGAGAATCATATCATAACCAATCATATCTCTTTGTAAATCAAATATACCATACATAGGCCTAGTACATAGCCATAAATTGAACGTATTGGTTGAATCAATGAAATACAACCTTTCATTTCTGGAAATATTTTTCACATAGTACCAGAGCAGGATATATGATATGTGGGACTCAGAAAAACATATCAGTTTTTTCCATACTGTTCTCTTCCTTTCTCAAACTGATCAAGCCATAATCAGCCAAACACGAAAAAAACAACTTTGATTGAACTCAGAAAAAAGGTAAAATTTTCCTCATAGTTCAAAACATTTCCCAATCAATTGACAAGATCAGAAGCATAAGAACTCCATTTCATCATTGTTCCTGCACCTTTACTCGACCAACTAACCAAAAATGACAGAACTCGGACACTCAGAAACAAAAAATGATGAATTGGCTATCTAACTAGTCAATTTACTAAAAAACAGCCTTGGTGTTCACACAACAATCACCAATTCTGAGGACTTATCACTTGGATTCAAGTTCAATGGCGCGAACTACCCATTTTAGGCAACGCCCATCCCGTAGAATCCATTCCAGGTTGGAGGAGCAAGTAGTCCAACTTCTTGAGCATCTGAGATATTGAACAACGAGCATTCGATTTAATTCCATACCTCATCCTGAGTGAGAGGGAAGGAAAGAAAGTAATTGGTGGCAGAGGGAGGACATCACATGTGCACCCCCAGAGGGAACAGAATGATCACTTGGTGTTCACCTGGCTGATTAAGAATATTAAATATAGTCTGGTGAACAACGTGTCACAGTATCCAACTATCAAGGCCCTATGGGATGGTCTTGTGACAACCTGTGGCTCAAAAGAGGACACACTTAAGGTATTCGACCTTCACAAGACGGAAACTTCCATCAGACAAGGAAAAGGGTCTCTAGAGGACTGTTGGTATCAACTCCATGGAGTCTAGATGGCGATAGATGGTAGGGATCCAAATTCAAAGAAGGATCTTGAGGATATCGCCATCTAACGCAGAAAGGTGCAAGAATAGCGGATGTTTCAACTGTTGACTGCCGTAGACGACAGTTATGAGGTCGTGAAGAGAGACCTTCTGAGCGAGAACCTCTTCCCTCGGTGGAGGTAGCCTATGCAGCCATCCGACAGGAAGAGACAAGAATGAGGATTTTGAAGGGCACCCTTCGGATACAAAATTATTATCAGGGATTGGCCTTGGATTAAAGCTCCAAGGCCGACTGGACAGGACACTCAAAAGGGTCACCACGCTCCAAACGTCATTGTGTGGTGGCGACAAATAGGACAAGGCCAAGCTTTGGTGTACCCACTATGGAATGAAAAAAACACCAAAAAAATGTGTTTTCAGCTAGTAGGTTACCCTGAATGGTGGGAAGCACAATGACAGAAGAAACCAGAAAAGTGGTCGACAGCACCAGGCAGAGGCGCCATTGGAGTCAGCATTAAAAAGGCTACTAGCAGCGCCAATGACAGAGCTAGTACTGCTAGCGAAGGTGGCGGCATCCATAGCCAGCATGGTGAGAAAGCAGAAAAGAAGGAGAAGAAGAAGAAGGAAGGCCACCAGGAAGAGATGGGTGAGGGAGAAACAAGAGGTAGGGTTGGGTATTTAAAGTCCAACCCTTGCCCCAATGAAATTACCATCTTGACCCCTGGCTTAACCCATATTACATCCTCAGCCTACAGAATTACAGTCTTGCAGTCTGATTTATCCCAAATTACTCCAGACACAAAAACTAATTTTGAAAATAACATACTGACAAAATATTTCCCATAATACTCGTCCTGGCTAGTTAAATATCTTTTCTACTACACCTAACCAAAATTATTCGCAGAATAACCTGCCTACCCAAAATAATTCCCAAAATACACTTCCAGCCACAAAAATGCACACAACGTCCTCCACTGTCCAAAAGCACCCCTAGTGGATCCTCGATTGTGGAGCCACGGATACAATGACCTATGATCTCAGAGACTTCTCCACACTCATCGTCCCTCACAAAACCCAGATCGAAACCGCTAGTGGCAAACACATACAGGTTCAAGGAGATGGCCCAATTTCTATTTCTCCGTCTCTTACTTTCAGAAATCGCCTCTATGTTTCGAATATTTTCTCAAAGCTGCTTTCTTTAAGTCATGTGACAAAGGAATTTTATTGTGCTGTCTACTATATCCTTGTTTTTGCCTCTTGTAGGACATTCTTTCGAAAGAGATTATTAGGCGTGGCACTGAGCGTGGTGGTCTTTAATATTTGGATGAGGTTTCTGAAATAGGTCGGTCCATGCTTGCCCACGGTGTGGTGTAATGGCAGCTCTAGTTATAGCATCAGCAATTGAGGCACCCGTCTTTTTGTTATATCAAATTTCTTTTTCCTAGTTTGTTTACTAGTCCACCTACTGATCTCTCATATGAAACTTGCCTATGTGCTAAGTAGCACAAAAGTACTTTCCGTCCTAATAATACTTATGTAGATACTGTTTTTTCCTTAGTACATTCTGATGTTTAGGGACCTTCCCCAGTACATACTCCACAGGGGTTTCAATACTTTGTTACCTTCTTGGATGATTGCTCTCGTATGACATAGATCTATTTTCTTATATATAAAGCAGATGTTGATGACTGTTTCTACGACTCCTTTAACATGATTCATACTCAGTTTAACACTACTCATCGCGTACTTCGCTCTGATAACGGTGGCGAGTACATGTTTCACGATCTTCAATGTTTTTCTGGGATCATGCATAGTTCATCAAACGTCTTGCCCCTATACTCTATAACAAAATGGTGTTGTCGAGCGGAAGATCGGATTCTCCCAGAAATTACTCAAACCATAATGATTGAGTATGTCGTCTCTACATCTTTCTGGCCAGGGTTGTAGCCACTTTTGTGTATGTTTTGAACCATCTGCCCACAAAAATTCTTCACTATAACACACCACTCCACATGCTCTCTACTCAGCTTAGCATTCCCTCTATCCTCACTCTCCCTCCTCAAGTGTTTGGGTGCTTAGTCTTTGTCCACATACCTGAGGGAGAACGTACTAAACTTGATCCTTATGCAAAAAGATGTGTCTTTGTTGGGTACGTTACACATCAAAAAGGATACCGCTCCTATAATATGTCTACATGTCTCCTCCATGTCACAATAGATTGTGTCTTTCTTGAGTCCAAATATTTTTACCTTACCCAGTCTTTGGCCCAGGGGGAGACAATATAATTGTGCTACTCGACTGGTTAAATAACCTTAGCATGCTAGAGGCTTCCTAACAAGGGCAAGGCGCTGGCGCCACCAAGCAGACCTTGGACCAGATAGAACCACCAAAACGCCAGGGTCAACTCATGAGCCTCCTTAAATGGGTGTTCTCACTGAGGTGAGGAAAGTACCTCCTAATAATTTACCTACTTCACATAATCTAGAAAATCCCGATGTCCTCTCTAAGTTATAGGTACAGGTTCTTCCTCCTATAGTCAATAGAGGAGTGTCACCTCGCAGATACTTGCCGGAGCTCAAGCCTCAGTCCACGAGTTATCTGGTGCACATCACACAGGGGGAAGAGTCATAAGGCCAAAGTGCCATGGGTGTCTCGCGTCTGTACCCTGAACAGTTGAAGTGGCCAGCCAAGTCCAGGAACAGAAAGATGCAATGAATGTAGAGATGGATGCCTTAGAGAAGAACGAGACATGGGAGAAGTGTGTGTTGCCATCAAGGAAGAAACTCGTGGTGTGTCGATGGGTCTTTACAATCAAGTATAAGTCAAATGGGACGGTGGATGGAATGATACAAGACATGCTTGGTGGCAACAAGGTATACTGAGACATATGGAATTGATTATTCAGAGACGTTCTCTCTGGTAGCAACGATTGGTACCATCAGAGTAATGTTCTCTATGGCAATTAATAAAGATTGGCCGCTGCTTCAGTTTGATATAAAAAATACCTTCTTACACCGAAAAATAAAGGAAGAAGTTTATATGGAAGCTCGGCCTGGGTTCTCCGATGGATTTTGGTTAAAACAAGGTATGTCGGATAAATAAGGCCCTCTATGGTGTGAAGCAGTCACCGCATGCGTGGTTTAGCATATTCACAAAGGTCATGAAACAAAGTGGCTGCAGACAAAGTAATGCTGACCATACTCTATTCTACAAGCAAAAAGGGAGGTTATTAACTTGTTTGATCATCAACGTGGACGACATGATCATCATAGGAAATGATAAGGAGGAAATGAAGAAGCTACAGCAGAAAATTGTTTAGTGAGTTTGAGAAGAAAGACTTGGGAAATTTAAAGTATTTTATGGGAATGTAAAGTTTGTCGATGTCATAAAGGGATATTCATATCGCAGCAAAACTATGTACTTGACTTGCTGGTAGAAGTGGGAATGCTGGAGCGCAAACCAAGTGATGTTTCGATGGCAACAAACTTAAGGCTAAAATCCACATAAGGAGAACCGATGGTTGATCGAGGAGAGTACCAGAAGTTAGTTGGGAAGCTAATCTATCTGTTTCTTATGCGTCCAGATATTGCCTATGCAGTTGGGATTGTGAGTCAGTTCATGCACAAGCCACAGGAAGAACACTTAGAAGCTGTAATGCGTATCGTAAGGTATCTGAACGGGGTGCCAGGGCAAAGCGTACTATTTAGAAAGTATGAGCACCTTGATGTAGAAGTGTATACAGATGCAAATTGAGTGGACAACCCAAATGATAGAAGATCAACGTCAGGGTATTTTGCGCTAGTTGGAGGAAATTTAGTTACGTAAAAGAGCAAAAAACAAAAGGTCGTTGCTCTATTGAGCACAGAAGCAGAGTTCAGAGGGATTCCCAGGGGAGTTATGGAAATTATGTGGCCTTAATAGATACTGTGTGAATTAGGGTTCCTGTTCACACAACCAGCACAGCTAAAGTGTGACAACAAAGCCGCAGTAAGTATTTCAGAGAATCCAGACAACATGATCGGACCAAGCACGTCGAGATAGACCGACACTTTATCAAATAAAAACTCGAGGATGCATAATTGACATTCCCTTCGTGCTTTTAGAGGATTAGCTGGCACACACAGTCACTAAAGCGGTATCTGGAAAGACGTTTGTGTCTACACTAAGCAAGTTGAACATTGGAGATCTCAATAATCAACTTGAGAGATAATATTGTAACATATTGAATCAATGAAATACAACCTTTCATTCCCGAAAATATTTTCTTACACCCAAAACTACGTTAGAGTATCACATAAAGTTCCTGAAATAATTTGACAAAAAAGGTATTCATAAAAATGCAGAAAAGTTTGTCCTATTGTGAGTAAAAATCTTATTAAAATATTAAAAATAAGAATATTTGACTAAATATTGATACTATAGTAGCTTTGCATGTGGAAGATTCTTTGCATGTTAATTAAAAAGCTCAATATTTTAGAAAAGTAGCTAACCGAATGCATGGTTGGTGTTGATAAGGTAGATGACATATCAGATATATGATCAAATGTGGATAATTTCTTTGCGAAGAAGTCGTTGTTTGCATAACATAGATAGCATTCCGACTCGGAAAGCTTCAAAACCTACGTAAGATTAGTCCGACCAATCAAGAAAAGATTTTCTGTTTGAGCTTTTTCTAAGGCATTCATTGGTGGGTTTATACATTTAGCTGTAAGAAAAATGATGTATCAAATAAAAACATTTTTTCAATATCTTGTGATAGCGGAAAACAGAACACTTTGATAACATGCCAAATCTCTTTTGTGTATTCAGATTATTTTGTTGTTTTGGTTCAAAGATAGCAAAAACAGAAACAACTGCAAATCCCAGATTCGTGGGGAGATATATTACACAATAAAAGATGATCGATCTATGGTAATGCGATGACTCATTGAATAAGATCATGTGTCAGTTTTTTATATTTGAACGGTTTGGACTCGGATCTTTTACATACTTATTGTATAAAAAAGCTTTTGAGATTTTCCACCGTGACAGATTCATCCATTTGTATTTGTATTGTTTACCAAACTCTATAAGTAGGATTGGACACCATGAGTTCTTGGGTTTGAGGATTGAATTTTGTTTTTTTTTAAAAAAATTTTTGTGTGAAGATGATGTACCACTGAGATGTATCACAGTGACCATGGAGTCATGATGAGTCATGGTAGAGTCATCTTATCTGATGAAAAGCAATGATTCAACCGCTTCTCCTACCACGCTATAAATTTCAGATCAAAATCAGCATACTGATATATATCACCACATGAGTCCAAGAATTATTCAATCTACCAACCGATTTGGAGGGATTAATTTGATAAAATTGCAACAAAGGAACAGAATTTGTGGAGCACCGAATCACGAATGGAAGGAGAGAAAACTGATAAGGAGATTTAATTCCTGAATCATTCAACTAACTGCACAATCTGGTTTTCTAACTATATACAACGACGGTTAACAAAGGAAAGGAAGAAGAAGTCCAAGAGATTACAAGTTTGCCCCTACTGCTGCCACTAATCAATCAACTCATTAAGGGTACAAATGTCATTTCACCTATTTTAAACGGTTTGGCGCGTAGATCTCTTCTTCCTCACTGAGCTGTGCCCTGCTGCAGCTTGATCCCTCAACAGATCAGCCAGTCTACTCGTACTCTACTGCAACAACCGTCCCAACCAACTAGCCAGCTCATCATCCAATCAACTTAGCTTCTGATTCTCCTTTTTATTTAACAAATTTCGTTTGTTCTTGCTTGCTCCACCATATGCAACTTGCTGAACATTCTCCTCATCAACAACATCTTCAACATAATTTGTAGAGTTACAAAACATGGAGAAACAACTACCCCAACAGTTAAATCAACTTACATACTCTTTAGCCAGAATGATATCATACAAAATAAATGACATGCAAATCTAGGCGCATATCAAGACGTGTGTTTAGACTTACAGGTCCCAAATCAGGTCATTATTGGCTAACAAAATTAGGAATCGATGTGCAAAAATATTCTGTAAGTTTACAAGTTATCAAGAAATAAACTTAAATTGTAAACAAAGATTTAAGATAAACATGATAGTATATATTATTACTATAATAATTGTAACAATGGTATAATAAGGGTTATCGGCCAACTTAGGAAAAGAAAGAAAGAAAGTGGTTTTCATGTGTTAGTGGGTTGCATGTGGAAGATTCTTTGCATAACTTCTTAAGCAACAAGTTTGAATTTCATCCTTTTAGAAAAGTGAAAATGCATACGCTTGGTCGATGCTGATAATGTACATGAGCTATGGAACCATTCCACATCAGAAAGCAATTACCTGACGTCAAAAAAGTTGCATCACAAAGTTACTCTTTCTAGGCCCGGCCAAAAAGCAAAAAGATTGTTAAAAAGAAAAAGTTAATAAGAACGAAAATGTAGAAAAAGGAAAAGTGTGTGTCTATATAATTTTTTTTTGGTGTGTGTCTATATATATATATATATATATATATATATAGATATATATATATATATATATATATATATTTTCTATATATATATATATATAGAAAATATATATAGATATATATATATATATTTTCTATATATATATATAAAATATATATATATATATATATATATATATATATATATATATATATTTTCTATATATATATATATATAGAAAATATATATATATATATATATATATATATATATATATATATATATATAATGCTGCTTGTTTTGCAACATATGACTTGCCTAATGCATAATGTAGGATATTTGATTGAAACTGATGAAATATATATTTTTTCTAGAAAAGGGGGCAGTATCTCCGGTATTTTATTAATCAAACCATCACTTAAAATGCAGGCATACCAAAATTACAAAGATAGAACGCATGTACTTTATCCTTATAATGCAAGACGAAATAGAAAAAACTAAAAGCTGAAGTTCAAGGATCGTGAGTTCGGTGTTCTCTAATACCAATCCAGATGAGTGATTTTGACGTCATCTTGGGAATAGATTGGCTATCGCGAGGGCTATCATGCTCACATCGATTTTCGAAATAAGCAAGTGGTATTCAAAGATCCGACGCAAGCAGAAACACGTTTCAAGAGAACACCAAGTTAAAGAAGCTGCCCCAAAGTATCTATCTGACTGCAGCACAAGCTCATAAAGCGCTAAGGAAAGAAGGCGCAAGATTTTTGGTGTATGCCCTAAATACTGAGTCAGAGACACCATCCCTTGATGATATCCCAGTGGTAAAGGAATATAATGGTGTCTTCCCTGATGAGCTGCCCGGATTGCCACCAAGCAGGAAAGTAGAATTCGAGATCAACCTGATACCTGGAGCTGAGCCGATCTCGAAAGCGCCCTACAAGATGGCTCCAGCCGAGCTAAAAGAACTCAAGGAGCAACTACAAGAGCTGTTGGATAGAATGTGTAGGACCTGTAAGGCACCACTAAAAGGGGGGGTTGAATAGTAGGTGCAAAAAATTTGGTTGTTAAAATATTTTAACCCAAAAACCTAACTTCTGAAAACAGAAAACCTGATTTAAAACGTTTACAAGACCAGGTTACAGATCTTCAAAAATTCTGAAATTTGGAGAGATTCTACTCTCATATATTCTGAGTATCCCATAAAAATTTCAGATCAAAATTCAACCTCTAAACCTTTCAAAAATTGTTTGTGGTCAGATTGCGCAAATCTGCCATAAACAGTAGTCTGATTTGAAAACTTTATCCCAATTAATCCGTAACTCCAAATGGTTTGAAAATTTAATGACAACCCCTTAAGATATGTATTTTAATTGTTTGAAACAGTTTTGAAAAATTCCTTTGGGAAGTATGTCAAATACGTTTAAGTTCTCAACCTTTACAAGTCTAAAAATCAGATTGCACTAGTCTCAGAACTATTAACGTTTGATAGACTTATACTTGTCCAAATGGGGTGAAACTTGCGCCAAATGAAACTTAAGAGGTGTGCTATGTTTCTACAAAGTTTTACAATTTTTGAAATTTGTTTGCTATTTTTAATATTGTGATGAAATGGATGCAGAATGCTGAAGACTGAAAGTACTGTGCAGTAAAGTAAAGAACACAAGGAATTTTATACTGGTTCGGTTAAATCAACCTACTCTAGTCTTCGAGGACACCTTCCTCGGTTATCACTAAACAAACTTAACACCTTACCACAAGGGTTGCTGGAGTTACACACCAACTCCAACCCTTAAACAACGGTACAACCAATCACAATGATCACGAACACCGCCACCAAACGGATGAAGGTTTGATCACACCTTGATCGACCTTTTACAACAATGAGGCATGTATGGTGGTATGAACAAATCCTATTCAATATGTTTGAATATAAGTACAATAGGCTTGAGAGAAAAAGGAGAAGAAAGAAATGTAGAAGAAGAGAGTAGAGAGTCTTTTTGCACTTTGGAAATTATGAGACTTGTCTTGCATTTGTTTGGCTCTCTTCTCCTCCTTTTATTTGGTCTTGGCCGTCCCCTAGGGCTTCTCTTCCATCTTGACAATTCTCTTTTAAGTACTCGGAAGAATGCCTTGTGTAGATGTGACACCATCTTGCTTACTTGGCACAACTTGACTGGATGAATATCTTGGCTTTGCTTACTTGGCACTTCATGATTGGATGAGTTTTGTCATCATTTATTGTCTGTAAAAATCCAAGAATAAAATTAAAAACATGTGTCAAATAAAGTTCAAAACATTTTCAAATATTCTACAATCAATCCCCACAAATTTGGAAGCAAATTAGTCTCCATTCAAGACCAAAAAATCGGTCAGCTCTAGTCTCACATGCTGAATTTTCAGCATGTGCTAGATTCTCAAGATTTTGAAATGTTATCTTGTGTAGCTCCCTCCATTATGTCACTAATCTTGTGTGGCTTATTCTCTATCAATTGAGATGCCAACTAAGCTCCACATAAGCTCCACCAAGGCTGAGATATGCGTGTGATATGTATTGAGCATGTGCTGAATTTCACTTTTGCAAACTTTGTCAAATATTGCACAATAATTACACATATATGGTATATCCAATCAGCCCTAACTTGAATATTCTAGAATACTTTAATATGTCTTGAATATGCAAAAAGTGTCTAAATACATGTTACATATCATGCCAAAACATTCCGTATGTTGTGTTCGTAGAAAACCGAATTTTCGACTTTTGTCGATTATGCAATTTTTTCTCCGATTAAATTCAAAATTTTTACATGTGTTATATATTATGTCACACATAATATACATAAAATAAATTAAATATTTAGCTCTTAATGGCTGAGACAAAATGACGCTCACATGTGACAAAATAGGTTGAATTTGAAATCTCTACAATTTGGTCTTAATTGGGGTGATTTGTGTGTGCCAACATGGAATGATTTCATGACTAATTATAACATGTTAGTCACGAAATTTGTGGCCATTTTTGAAGTATATAGGATGGCCATCTATATATGGCAAGCACGTGACACGTTGGTGAAGTTTCGGTAGTCACCCGATACGACAATTTTCGGTTTACAACCTTGTAACGTGTCGTAATCATTTTGTCATCACCATGACTCATATCATATGATATAAGACCTGAATATACTCATAAATATAAGGTAAGTATAGTGGTGTGACGTTGACGTATGTTCATAATATATGTAACGTGTCGGTAGTACGTCAGAATATATGTGTATTGTGTCTTTTTAAAAATCTGAATATATATATATATTATATATATAAAAATGTGTGATACAGAGTGAGAGGAGACTTTCCATTTCCATGTTTGTTGCCATCATGCCTTCTCCAAATATATCTTTATTTAATGAACTACTTAGTTCATTTAACTAAGTACTTGACTTAATGAACTAGTTTAGTTCATTAATTGTGGCACTTGAAAATAGTTCAAACACAAAAAATGTTTTCCATTTGATGTAAGCTTTAAAGATTCATGGCTTGTTAGTACGGCAACATTATATATAAAGTATATAAGGCAATTTTGTCGCAAAAAACATGTCAAGTAATAAATTGTGCCATGCATTTCTTAAACACGCGTTATTTAAATCATGTATTTTGTGAATCACTCAAACATTTTTTCTCAACAGAATGTTTATAAGACCCAGTGTTTCACCTTGGGAAGCACCGGTCTTATTTATCAAGAAGAAAGACGGTAGTATGAGAATGTGTATAGATTACCGTGAACTCAACAAAATCACGATGAAAAAAAAGCATCCACTACCGTGAATCGACGATTTTCTCGACCAGCTAAAGGTAACACTATTCAGTTCAGCAAATTTCTCATGTTTTAAAATATCACCATTAATATAACGTAATTGTATGCAGGGTGCTAAAGTGTTCACCAAGATTGATTTTCGATTAGGGTATCACCAACTGAGGATCAAGGCTGATGATATTAAGAAGACAACATTTCGCACGAGGTATGGGCACTACAAGTTCCTCGTAATACCTTTTGGATTGATAAATGCACCTGCCGCATTCATGGACTTGATGAACACCGTATTCAAAGATCAGTTGGACCGATTTGTGGTGGTGTTCATCGATGATATTCTGGTATACTCGCCCGTTGAGGTGACACATGCTAAAAATCTACGTGAAGTGTTGGAGATTCTGAGGAAGAAAAAGTTGTACGTCAAGTTCAGCAAATGCGATTTCTAGCTCAGAAGTGTGACCTTCTTGGGACACGTGATATCGGAGGATAGTATAGCAGTAGACCCCAAGAAGGTCAAGACAATCACTGAATGAGACTAATGTCTCAGAGGTAAGAAGTTTTTTGGGCCTAGCAGGTTATTATTGAAAGTTCGTGGAAGGATTCTCAAGAATCGCAGTTCCACTGAGTCTCCTAACACAAAAGAAGACCAAGTTTGAGTGGACCGCTGAATGTGAAAAGAGCTTCGCCGAGCTCAAAAAAAGACTAACCAGCACATCGGTATTTACGCCCCTCCGGTGTTGAAGGTTTGTGGTACACAACAATGCATCGAAAAATGGCCTAGGGTATTTATCTTAATTCATGAATTGTGATATCCTAACCCTTTAATTGCAGGATGCGTCTTAATGCAAGGAGAACGAGTGATTGCCTATGCATCAAGGCAATTAAAGCCCTAGAGCAAACTTATCCTACGTAGGACTTTGGAGCTTACCGCAGTGGTAATTGCACTGAAGATTTAGAGGCATTATCTATATGGCGAGAAATGTGAAGTCTTCACCGACCATAAAAGCCTCAAGTACTTGTTCACGCAGAAGGAATTAAATATGAGGCAGAGACGATGGTTGGAGCTTATCAAATACTATGATCTGACTATCAGCTATCATCCAGGTAAAGTGAATAGAGTGGCGGATGCACTGAGCCGAAAGTCAATCCACTCGAGACAGAATCCAATTGAGAGAAAAATAGCAGAGTTCGACCTTGATATAGTTGATTCGATGGCGAATGTTTTAGCAGCATTGATGATTACGCCGACTTTGATGGATCATTTGAAAGAGGCTCAAAGAGATGATGAAAATTTGATCAGCATCCGAGATAGATTACAAAGTGAGCCAATTGAAAGGTTTCAGGTATCTGATGATGGCAGTTTATTGGTTTCAGGGGCGACTATGTGTATCGAGTAATGAAGCGTTAAAGAAAGAGTTACTGAAAGAAGCGCATATTACATGCATCTCTATACATCCAGGGACTGCTAAGATGTACCAAGACTTAAAGAAAAATTATTGGTGGTATGGAATGAAGCGCTAGATTGCTGAGTTTGTTGCCTGATGTTTGGTTTGTCAACAAGTGAAAGCCGAACATCAACGTCCTAGAGGATACTTATAGCTGTTAGAGATTCCGGAGTAGAAATAGGAGCACATTACGATGGATTTTGTTGCAGAGCTCCCTAAGACAAGAAATGGCAATGATGTAATTTGGGTGATCGTAGATCGTCTGATAAAGTATACGCACTTCATACCTGTATTGAACGAATCGATGATGGAGAAGTTGGTGACATTATATGTTGATAACATCGTCAGTTTACATGGGGTGCTGGTAAGTATTGTATCAGATTCTCGAGGACATGCTTTGGGCTTTCAAAGGGAATCGGGACACTATGGTGAAGTTGATGGAGTTTTCGTATAATAATAGTCATCATACTACGATTGAAATGGCGCCTTTTGAAGCTTTGTATGGGAGAAAGTGTTGATTACCGTTGTATTGGGATGAGATTAGGGAAAAGGCGATTACTGGACCCGAGATGGTGGAGCAAACGCTTGACAAGGTCAAGAAGATTCGAAGTCGACTCAAGATAGCCCAGGATCGCAGCAAGAGTTGAGTGGATTCCAAGAGGAGGCCGTTGGAGTTTGCTGTGGACGAGAAGGTATATTTGCGAGTTTCCCCAACAAAAGATGTGATGCGGTTTGGAAAGAAAGGCAAGTTGAGTAAGAGGTACATTGGACCCTACAAGGTGCTCGAGAGAGTTAGGACATTAGCCTATTGACTAGCGCTGCCTCCAGCATTGTCGCAAGTGCATAATGTTTTTCACGTATCACAGCTACGACGCTACGTGTCTGGCCCAAGTCATATATTAGAGGCTCGACTGTTGAAAGTAAGAAGTGATGCGACTTACGAGGATACGCCGGTTTGTATTGTTGATCGTGAAGATCAAGTTATAAGGAGGCGAGTGTTTTTGTATGCCAAAGTTCAATGGCCGAATCACACTGAAAGTGAAGCCACTTGGGAGCTCGAGGAGGAGATTCGAAAGAAATACCTGCAGCTGTTTGACTAGGTACGTAAGTTTCAGGGACGAAACTTTTTGTAAGGGATGAGGAATGTTGTGACCCCTTTTTTGTCACAATATACATAAATATAAGTATATTACAAGTATGTATGTACAGCAGCATTAGAAAAAGAAAAGATAAGAAAAAGCCTAAAACAAATCCAAAGTAAACTAGAAAAGAAAAAGGGATAGAATTCTATACAAGTTAAAGTTCTAAATACACTAGGATTCTACCTAACATACATCTATATCTATACAAACATATCACACAAGCTCCCTCATTCTTCATACTCTCAAAAAGGCAGCCACCCCTCCCATTCTCTCAACCTTTGGCCGCCACCTTCAAGTGGTGTACGAAGCCAATTTTTGGTCCGTTCATCCAGGTTCTTTGTGTCTATCGTATAATCATGGCTAGAGGCAAGTACCCTTGCTATATATGCTACGTTTTTCCAAAAGTTATGATGTTATTTTCGTATCAAATTGGATCATGCATGCCGTATTTGTGTTTTGTATAGATTGTTGACTATACGTATGTACTTGTTGTAATTATGTATTGATTATGTGTATATATATAAAGATGGTATAGTCTTGATGATTTGCATATGTGGGCCATGGGTACAGGGCTGTGTGCCGTTGCTAAATGGTGTCTATACGTGTATGATTTGCATGAGTAAAGGGTGGATCTATACGTGTGTTATTTCATGCAATCGGAATTACGTGATTTAAAAGTGTATTGTGCAAATTGTTGTGTGTATGGCCAAAAGTTTGAGGCTTGATAGAGATGGTGTGAAATTGATGAATAATGATGGAGAAACATGAATCGAATCGAAAGAAAATCGGAATAAACAGAATTAGGGTTTTTGTCAATGGAAGAGGGGGAAAACAATTTTGAAAAATGGGATTCTTTGTGATCTGAGAGCAGAATATGATTCAAAATGAGGAGAGGAGAATTCTAGTGGTCGGGGTGCCAAAACACGGGTGGCATGTGGGCCACACGCACTGGCCAAAGGCGACGTGTGGGCCACACGCACTGGCCAAAGGCGGCGCATGGCTGCTTGTTGGGCCACACGTGAGGGCGCGTCCAGTGTCCTTTTTCTGCTATTTTTGCTGGCAGTGTGTTAAGCGTAAACCGTACTATGTGTCTATGTGGTTAAATGTGAGAAAACTCACTGGTGCAAAATTGCGATGTAGGCCGAGGTGGTTAGTGTGCAGGGGAGTGAAATTAAGGTTTCGGGGGGTCTGGGGGTGCGAGGCTGAGGGAGCTGGGGCCAGGGATACTGGGCTGAGGGGCAGTATGGAGGCGTGAGTTTAGGGGTTAGGGTTGAGGTGAGATTTGTAAGGGGTAGGGGAAAAGTGGATTAAGTGGGATATCCGTAAGTATAAGCGCGTATATGTACGTGTATGGACGCAGAGATAATCGTTGGCATCAAGTGGTCATTTCCCCTTCTCTACATCTGAGATATCTGGAATGGGAAGTTGATGCTTCTGCTCTAGATAGCGTGTTTACATCTGATGTAGCAAGTTCTGTTGGGTTGCAACTTCCTCCTGATAATGGGGCTTGAAATTCTAGAGATTTCAGATTGTTGGCTCAGTTTCCCTGGAATTTTAGCCTTTCTGACTTAGCTGCTGATTTGGGAGGCGTTCACCCTGACGACAACCTTTTGTTCGTTGAGAGGTTTTTTTTTTCTTATTTTGGGAGGGTTTTGGGTTATATGGGGGCGGTTTGGCAAAGAGGGTTTCCCTTTAGGTCAGGAATAATATTTAGAGAGGCATTTGACTCCTTTAGAGCTATTATTTTTCATCTTAGGCAATGTGGATCTTCGACCTTTTCTGCTTAAAAGATTTACTGTGAACTTCTGGTTTTATAATAAAAATCAGTGTGTGGCCGGGAATTTACTGTTGGGATTAATTCGAGATACGTGTGATGAGCAGCATGTTGATAAAGTTTATACGAATTAATCGTAAGGTGGACGTTATGTATGATAATATTATATGTCACATATGTCACGTAATAATATTAATTGTTACGTAAAACATCCACACGTTAAGTGATCATCAGGTATACTTGTGGATGTATAGTGTGGTCTAAATGGAAACCCCGAATATGTAGACAGTCATATGGTCAAAGACCGCGATGGATGGGTTCAAATTGCAACGACCATAAAGTTATGACATCTGGTCCCTGAGGGACGAAAACCCACGTGTGGCTAGTAGATAATTGTTGGTATAATAATTAAATATTAAATAATATTTAATAATATTTATTATTAAATATTAGATAATATTTGATAATGGATAAAGATAACTTGAATATAGCATCAAGTATATTCCAGTCATCTGGGATAAAAGAATCTTTATCCATTAAGGAATATGCCCATCAGGATTCCCCCTTTCTCCCTCCTTATAAAGGAGGAGGCTTTCACCTCCTCATACAGACTAAGGAAAAATCGGCCTATAGAGAGATAAAGGGGAGGGTGTGCCAACCTTGTTCTACAAAGTCCACACTGCCTAGCATCTCCATCGGGTAAAGAAGTGAATTGTTGATTCCGATCAAGGGGTATATCAGCAATTGGTGGGAGGTCGTGAATCCTTGGATCACGCCAAATTCTTCATCAACCGGAGCAGTCGCAGCGTACGTGTTCAGATTAACAACAGCAATGGAGCAAGGTATATTTTCCGCATTTGTTACTTTGTCCATTGATTCGATTAAACGGTCCTATTCAGGAGTTTATTAAATTAAATCCAACAAGTGGTATCAGAGCAGGCCTAATCGAATCAATCATTTATTCTGTTAATCTGTTCATGTTCGAAAAAACAAAATTTTTCCGGGTCAAAAATGTTTTTTCGAAACAATTTTGGGGTGAAAAGCTTCTGTTAATTTTTGGTCTAAATAAAAACTACTCTCTACTTTACACCAAAACCATCGATAGCCTCGTGGCCAGTGCCTTCGCCTTTGTGCGAATGGTCTCAGGTTCAATCCCTTCTTTACGAAAATTTCGGCTGCGTTTTTCGAATTTCTGAAACTTTTGCTTTTATATTAAATATAAAAGTTCTTAGTTTAACCACAAAAGAGCTGCTGGCCTACTGGCCAGCGCAAGCGACAGGGAGACGCATGCCTCAGGTTCGATTCTGCTGGGGGCGAAGCACTCCATTTCTTTTTTTCGGCTAGGGCTTCTGGCGTCAGCTGTCTGGGGATTGGGCTGGCAATTCAGCTTCTGCCAGTCAGGCCCTGCAGCAGAAAGGGCTTCGGCCCAAACCGGTATTTAAACAAAAAAAGGTTTCAGATGGGTTTTCAGGTTCGGCCTTAATTCGGTTCAGAAGGGCTTCGGCCCAATTCAGTTGCAGAATTTAATTTAAAAAAAGGCTGGTTATTTTAATTAGGCGGGCGGGTTCTGCACGACCCGTCCCGCGCCCCTACCCCTTTATTTTTTTTTAAATTTCAGTTTTTTTAATTGATTTATTATTATTATTTTGGATAAAGTAAATAATAATAATAATTTTTATTATTATTATTTTAAATTTTCTTTTAAGGAAAATAGTAATAATAATAAATTGTCATTATTATTATTTTATAGTTTCCTTTTAAAGAAAATAATAATAATAATGATGATAATTTAATTATTATTGTTATTATTATTAAAAGAAAATAGTAATAATAATAAGTAACTATTATTATTATTATTATTTTAAAGTTCTTTTAAAGGAAAATAAAGTAAATAATAATGATAATAATTTGATTATTATTGTTATTATTTAAAGGTTATTAACAAAAATAGTAATAATAATAATAAATTCTTTGTTATTATTATTATTATTATTTTAAAGAAATCCAAAATAATAATAATCAAGTGTTAAGTTAATTTCCGGTTATTATTGCAGTATTTCTTTATATGCATGCAGTTAATTGTTTATTTATTTATAGTTAAGGAACTTAACCTAATAAGGATCCGAATCTTGCTTGACCCGGTTTGACCGAGTTCAACCAAGTTAATTCGATGGGCTAAGTTGACTGAATTAACCAACACTTATCAATCAATGCGGTTTATACTCGTGATAGATGACTCATTGAGTTGTGATAAAAACACCGTACACATAGTTTTTGTCTAAGAAAGCCGGTACTTAAGCGAGACCATTGTGACTCCACCGGTGGCCTGGAAATTATGTGGAATGGTAATACACCCTTATGGCAAGTGGGTATTGCTGAATCGGTTCACTTCACACTCAATATGACGCATCATAAGGTTATATCACTTGTTAAATTGATTGATAAAGATATTGTTTTCTTATACCATAAGGAGAACTGAGCTTGGTTCAAGGTGGTTCTTATTTGAGCCGTAAAGGGAATCAAGCTAGTTCAAATTGGTTTAAGTAAAACAATACGGATGTTGGTGTTAAGTATGCACGGTACGTGCAAAAGGATTAGTCAGTAAACTGCGGATCATGTAGAACCATAAAGTTACGCGACTTAGCAAATGTAGGGCTTTAATATGATCCCCTTAAAGTGCGTCAATCATATCATCGTCACTATATTTGTTATGATCGTGAAGGGCATGTATGTGTTGGAGGCAATCATTGACCGGCCCAAAGGAAGGTGTGATTGTCGAAAACACATATGAGCATGGTAGTGGACCCAAATAGGGCCGGCGGCGAAGCTTTAAATGCATATGTTAACTCGTCAGCCCAAAGGAAGGTGGTTAACCCGTGCTTGGAGAGCCGTCATATTGACCACTACATCCAATTGTTGGAAGGTATTAGGATGACTCCAAAGAGCCCCAATATTGAAAGACAATTGGTAGATGGAATCGGGGTTCTATTTTGATATTTGGTTTTTATGCAGTTTAAAGATTTGCTGATGGACCGGATAAAGAAAGACACACTAAAGGACATACGGTATATGAGCTCAAAAGGAGTGACATATAATCTTTAAGATACATACATAGTCCAAGTGGGAGATTGTTGGGATTAATTCGAGATACGTGTGATGTGCAGTACGTTGATAAAGTTTATACGAATTAATCGTAAGGTGGACGTTATGTATGATAATATTATATGTCACATATGTCACGTAATAATATTAATTGTTACGTAAAACATCCACACGTTAAGTGATCATCGGGTATACTCGTAGATGTATAGTGTGGTCTAAATAGAAACCCCGAATATGTAGACAGTCATATGGTCAGAGACCGCGATGGATGGGCTCAAAGTGCAACGACCATGAAGTTATGACGTCTGGTCCCCGAGGGACGACAACTCACGTGTGGCTAGTAGATAATTGTTGGTACAATAATTAAATATTCAATAATATTTAATAATATTTATTATTAAATATTAGATAATATTTGATAATGGATAAAGATAACTTGAATATCGCATCAAGTATATTCCAGTCATCTGGGATAAAAGAACCTTTATCCATTAAGGAATATGCCCATCAGGATTCCCCCTTTCTCCCTCCATATAAAGGAGGAGGCTTTCACCTCCTCATACAGACTAAGGAGAAATCGGCCTATAGAGAGATAAAGGGGAGGGTGTGCCAGCCTTGTTCTACAAAGTCCATCTGTCTAGCCTCTCCATCGGGTAAAGCAGTGAATTGTTGATTCCGGTCAAGGGGTATATCAGCAATTGGTGGGAGGTCGTAAATCCTTGGATCACGCCAGATTCTTCATCAGCCAGAGCAGTCACAGCGTACGTGTTCAGATTAACAACAGCAGTGGAGCAAGGTATGTTTTCTGCATTTTGTTACTTTGTCCATTGATTCGATTAAACGGTCCTATTCAGGGGTTTATTGAATTAAATCCAACATTTACTTGTTGCAACATGGTTCTTTTGATAATGCAATAGTCGTTACGTAGCTTTTGTAAAGGGGTGGGTGGGATCACCTCACCTCCTCTCCACCACCCGCCATGTTGCAATAGGGAGAATTGGTGAGGCTAGATGAGGGATGACCTGTTGGAGGAATTGGAAGTTTGGGCTTTGGCCCATTAAGGAAAGTTGCAAAACATGGTTTAGCATTATACTTTGAGCTTAATTATGATTAGTTTCCGTTAATGAAAATCGAAAACTAATGGGTCCTTAATTATCTACGTAACGAGAAGTTAATTTTAGGCTTTGGAATCACTCAATTACGATACCGGGTGAATGAGAAATTAATGCTCAAAGTAGATGGAAAACATGGTTTAATGGGCGATGTGTCCTATTCTTAGGAGGCCACATCACCCTTATGGAGGAATACCATATTGGACATCTGGACATATTTAGCCACCTTATAAATGGCTAAAATGGATACTTTAGATGTGCCCTTGGGGCATGAGAAGTTTTTGACCGGAGGAAAGACCTAGAAAGTGCCACACGCATGCGCCACCGCCGCCCGCCCGTCTGTCTGGCCGGCTCGGCTGGGGCTCGTGGCAAGTGTGCACGTGGGCACGTGGGCCGGGCCGGTTCCTATCTTTTTGGAGAAAATTTATTTGGGCTTTTGGATTAATTATTTTTTGTAAATAATTAAAAGGCTTCGGGCCTAGCTGCGCAGCGGCCCAAATGCTCACTGTTGCAGGGTCTGGTCCAGTACGTATGTACGTTAACCGCGGTTGAGTTTAAATCAAATCACGGTTTATGGTTTAAATCGCAGATTAGGCATTTAAACGATCGGTTATGGTTTAAATCGAATGGTTATGATTTAAACGGTCTCCTTCTAAATCGATAAGATCAAACGGTTTTGATCTAACGGTGGCAGAAAAGGCAGCTTTGATCCAACGGCTGAAATTCAAACTGACCTAAACGCCCAACCGAATGTGGTTTTCATCTAACGCTCCAGGTTTAATCCTGTATTTCAGTTTTCCATCTAACGGTTGTATTTTAAACCTTCCAAAACCGCCAGGAGGTTTTAATCTGACGGCTCTTGTCGATCTACGGTTATGATCCGACGGTCACAGATCCATCTGCATAACCGATTCTCCAACCGACTCCCCTATATAAACAGAGGCAGGGTGTACGATCATAACACACACTGATCCTCTGCATTCGTCGCTTTCTGCATTCCTCTTCATACTTTCTGCATCAAGTCCAAGAGAAGTCAAGACACTTGAAGGTTCACTGTAGTTCAAGTTCAGCAGTGCCGCTCAACTGGACAGGTACCCGTTGTATCCTGGGAGACGATTGCTAACGCTGGTTAGGCACAGTATACCGGAGCAATACGTCTAAAGGACAAAGTCCTCGACTCGCCCCGGGTTTGGTTTATTTTACTGTTTCCATACGCACACACTGAACGACTGCGTCTTAGTACAGGATTGATTGTTTCTAACAATCTTAAGACGTATTGATTCAATTAATTTATGTACTGTTTTTTTTAACGCAAAGCAGTGTTCATACTAATTTGCAGTCTGCTTCTACCTATTTCTTATATCCGACACTGTTGTGATCTATACGTTTTGATCGAACTGAACAGGAATAGAAAACGAAAGCTCGAACTCTGTTCACGGCTTTAACGGTGCACACTCCGTGTCTGCACCTGACGGGGCCAATAATGTTACTGCTGGTGCGCCGTTCAACACGGTTCCTCTGGCACCTAGCGGAGGGCCTCAGATGAATCTGGCTGCCACAGCTGCACACATGGAGAAGCCGAAAAAATTTTCCGGTAGCTTCTTCAAGAGATGGCAATAGAAGATGTTGTTCTATCTAACAGCGCTGGGATTGGCCAAGATGCTGAGCGGGATACACCAGTGGTAGAACCTGTGGAGGATCAACATCAAAACATGCAGAATGCCTTGGGTGCTAAAGCATGGGCGTGTACTAATTTCTGTTGTTTGAATCTGATTCTGAATTGCCTGGATAATACTATCTATGGCGTGTTTTGTACTTATAAAACTGTAAAAGCATTGTGGTCAGCTTTAGATAAAAAATATCGTATAGAAGATGCTGGCACGAAAAAGTTGATAGTTGGTAGATTTCTCGACTATAAAATGCTAGATTCCAAAACTGTTATTTCGCAGGTTGAGGAAATACAGATGGTGGTATCTGAAATGGAAGATGAGGGCATGACGCTCAGTGAATCTTTCCAAGTTGCGGCTGTGATTGAGAAGCTACCTCCTTCATGGAGGGAATTTAAGAGCTATCTCAAGCACAAACTAAAGGAAATGAAAATGGAAGATTTGATTGTCCGGTTTTGGATAGAGAAGGACAATCGTCGTGCCGATAAGACAACCTCTCACTCTGGTCAAGCCAAGGCTCATGTTGCTGAGGCAAGAAACAAAAAGAAGAATAGCACTTTGGGCGTTAACGTCAAGGGCAAGGAGAATGCAAAGAAGTTCACGAGTAAGTGTTATAACTATGGAAAACCGGGGCACCGTAGCAGTGACTGCAGAAAACCCAAAAAGATTCAGAATCAAACCAAAGCAAAAGCTAATCTGGTCGGTGCAATGGAAGATCTGAATCTCTGCATAGTGGTGACTGAATGCAACGCAGTGGGGAATCTGCGTGAATGGTGGATGGACACAGGGGCCACTCGACATGTATGCGCCAACATAGCAATGTTCAACGACTATGTGCCCACAATGAATAATGAATAGCTCTTCATGGGAAACTCTGACAGCTCGAAGATTGAAGGTTCGGGCAAGATGATTCTAAAACTGACCTTAGGAAGGGAGCTGACCCTACAAAATGTGTTGCATGTTCCTGACATCAGGAAGAACTTGGTATCTGGCACACTACTAGTTAGTCATGGTTTCAGGCTTGTTTTTGAGGCAAACAAATTTACGCTTTCTAAGAATGGTTTATTTTTAGGAAAGGGGTACCTTACGGATAACATCTTTAAATTGAATGTTATGACGATTGTACCCAAGAAATTTGCGCACACTGAGGCTAATAAAATTTTTTCCTCTTCTGCTTACATGCTTGAGTCTTCTTGTTTATGGCATTTTCGTTTGGGACATATTAATTATAAGTCAATACAATGAATGGTTAATCTTGACTTATTACCCAAATTGGACTTTAATAATAATGAAAAATGCCAAATATGTGTTGAAGCAAAAATGGCAAAAGAACCATTTCCTTCAATGGAACGAAACACTGAACCTTTGGATTTAATTCATACCGATGTGTGTGATTTAAAATTTGTGCAAACGAGAGGTGGTAAAAAGTATTTCGTAACTTTTATCGACGATTGCACACGATACTGTTATGTGTATTTGCTAAGTAGCAAAGACGAGGCCCTTGATGCTTTCAAGGACTGTAAAAATGAAGTTGAGAATCAAATTAGCAAACGAATTAAAGCAATTCGTAGTGATAGAGGTGGTGAATATGATACACCGTTTAATGAATTCTGTTCAGAACATGGCATTGTTCATCAAACGACTGCACCATATTCACCTCAATCGAATGGTATTGCTGAACGCAAAAACCGTACTCTAAAGGAAATGATGAATGCTATGTTGATAAGTTCGGGTTTATCTCAGAACTTGTGGAGGGAAGCAATTCTCTCCGCCAACGTCATTTTAAATAGGATTCCTTCTAAAAAGACGGATAAAACCCCATATGAACTTTGGAAAGGCTATAAGCCTAGTTACAAATACTTCAAAGTGTGGGGCTGGCGAAGGTTGTTGTACCTAAACCAAGACAAGTAAGAATCGGGCCTAAAACAATTGATTGCATATTCATAGATTATGCAACGAACAGTAGTGCATATCGTTTCTTAGTGCACAAGTCGGACATTCCTGAGATACATGAAAATGTTGTCATGGAGTCGAGGAATGCAGTGTTATTTGAAAATGTCTTTCCAAAGAAAGACAAAAACAGTGAAGAAGCAATCACTATTAAGCGAGTGCGTGAGACGACCCCTCAAGAAATTGAGGAACCTCGTCAAAGCAAACGAGCCAAAATACCGACATCTTTTGGACCAGATTTTCTAACCTACATGATGAAAAACGAGCCAAGATCTTTCTCTGAGGAAATGACAACTCCAGAAGCTCTTTTCTGGAAGGAAGCAGTGAATAGTGAGATGGATTCTATTCTTCAAAATCACACTTGGGAGTTGGTAGATCTTCCACAAGGAAGTAAACCACTCGGATGCAAGTGGATTTTTAGGAAAAAAACTGAAAGAAGATGGATCTATTGACAAGTACAAGGCCAGGTTGGTAGCCAAGGGCTACAGACAGAAAGAAGGTTTTGACTTCTTTGACACCTACTCACCAGTGACTAGGATTACTTCCATAAGGATGCTAGTGGCTATTGCTGCAGTCTATGATTTAGAAATCCATCAAATGGATGTGAAGACTGCCTTTTTGAATGGTGAGTTAGAGGAAGAAATTTATATGGAACAACCCGAAGGGTTCATCGTCCTAGGACAAGAAAAGAAAGTGTGTAGACTTGTTAAGTCTCTACACGGACTTAAACAAGCACCCAAGCAATGACATTTAAAGTTTGATCAGGTAATGATGTCAAACGGCTTCAGGATCAACGAGTGTGACAAGTGTGTGTACATCAAGAGCACACTAAATGCCTATGTGATAGTATGTCTCTATGTAGACGACATGCTAATCATGGGCAGTACCCGTGACATCATCTTGAATACAAAGAAGATGTTAACATGGAATTTCGATATGAAGGACATGGGGGTTGCCAATGTTATTCTAGGAATTAAAATTTCTCGGACGGCTGATGGTCTTGTTATGTCGCAAACTCATTATATTGAATCTGTTCTCAAACGATTCAATATGTTTGAAACAAAACCAATAAAGACCACACTTGATTTAAGTATACACTTAAGGAAAAACCAAGGCGAACCTGTAGCTCAATTAAAATACTCGCAGGTAATCGGGAGTCTGATGTACATAACGAATTGTACAAGACCAGACTTAGCTTGTTCAGTAAACAAATTGAGCAGGTTTACCGGTAATCCAAGTGATGATCATGGAAAGCTCTTAATAGAGTGATGAGGTATCTGAAATATACAATGAATCTTGGATTAAATTACACGAGATATCCAACAGTATTAGAAGGATATTACGATACAAATTGGATATCAGACAGTAAGGACTCAAAGTCCATCAGTGGATACTTATTCACTGTTGGTGGTGCTGCTGTGTCATAGAAATCCACGAAACAAACGTGCATAGCTCGGTCCACTATGGAAGCTGAGTTTATAGCGCTGGATAAAGCTAGGGAAGAGGCTGAATGGCTTCGAAATTTCCTAGAAGATGTTTCATGCTGGCCTAAGCCAATCGCTACTATTAGCATACACTGTGATAGTCAGCCAGCTATAGGACGTGCACAAAGCAGCATCTACAATGGTAAGTCACGACACATACGTCGGAGACATAACACCATTAAACAGTTGATCTCTAATGGCGTGATTTCCATTGATTACATAAAATCAATGGAGAATCTTGCGGATCCGCTTACAAAAGGCTTGCCTAAAGATCGGATGTCAGTTTTGACAAACGGAATGGGACTAAAGCCTATAATGCAAGAATCTTTGTAATGGTAACCCAACCTTGTTGACTGGAGATCCCAGAATCTTGGTTCAATGAGACAACTAAGTTATGAAGTTTCAGTTTAGCACTTACTTATTCCGTTACAGAAGAGTGCTGTCTGCAGAGAATATTTAGGGTAAGCTAAAGCTTTCAGTGATGTCCTATATCTTGATACATCAAGTGGGGCATGGCAGAATGCTCCTGATAGGAATCACCTATGTAAGTGTGAAGTGGAGCCGCTTCTATGGGAACTCTGTGAGGCAAGATTTCTCTAAAACATTTTCTGAAACCAGGTTGTTCATGGCCAAAACGAACACAACCATAAGAACCAAAAGGTGTTAAAGAAAATGTTGTGTGAGTATCATTGTCTAGGTTCACAGAAAAGGTTGACTGGTTCAAGACATCAAATCTCTAATTAGCCGAGTGAATCCGATGGTACATTTATGAAAGGTTCAAAGCCAGAAGCTACCTCTTCTGATGCAACATTTTCTTGTCTGACTTCTTCTTAGAGTGTGCATCTGCATTTGCATTAATTTCCATTCATGTGGGAGATTGTTGGAGGAATTGGAAGCTTGGACTTTGGCCCATTAAGGAAAGTTGCAAAACATGATTTAGCAACATACTTTGAGCTTAATTATGATTAGTTTCTGTTAATGAAAATCAAAAACTAATGGGTCCTTAATTGTCTATGTAACGAGTAGTTAATTTTAGGCTTTAGAATCACTCAATTACGATACCGGGTGAATGAGAAATTAATGATCAAAGCAGATGGAAAACGTGGTTTAATGGGTGATGTGTCCTATTCTTAGGAGGCCACATCACCCTTATGGAGGAATACCACATTGGACATTTGGACATATTTACCCACCTTATAAATGGCTAGAATGGACACTTTAGATGCGTCTTTGGGGCATGAGAAGTTTTTGACCGGAGGGAAGACCTAGAAAGTGCCACACGCGCTCGCGCCACCGCCGCCTGCCTGTCCGTTCGGGCGGCTCGGCGCTGGCTCGTGTGCACGTGTGCTCTTGTGCACGTGGGCCGGTTCCTATCTTTTTGGAGAAAATTTATTTGGGCTTTTGGATTAATTATTTTTTGTAAATAATTAAAAGACTTCGGGCCTAGCTGCGCAGCGGCCCAAATGCTCACTGTTGCAGGGTCTGGTCCAGTACGTATGTACGTTAACCGCGGTTGAGTTTAAATCAAATCACGGTTTATGGTTTAAATCGCAGATTAGGCATTTAAACGATCGGTTATGGTTTAAATCGAATGGTTATGATTTAAACGGTCTCCTTCTAAATCGATAAGATCAAACGGTTTTGATCTAACGGTGGCAGAAAAGGCAGCTTTGATCCAACGGCTGAAGTTCGAACTGACCTAACCGTCTAACCGAATGTGGTTTTCATCTAATGCTCCAGGTTTAATCCTGCATTTCGATTTTCCATCTAACGGTTGTAATTTAAACCTTCCAAAACCGCCAGAAGGTTTTAATCTGACGGCTCTTGGCGACTACGGTTATGATCCGACGGTCACAGATCCATCAGCATAACCGATTCTCCAACCGACTCTCCTATATAAACAGAGGCAGAGTGTGCGATCAGAACACACACCAATCCTCTGCATTCGTCGCTTTCTGCATTCGTCTTCATACTTTCTGCATCACGTCCAAGAGAAGTCAGGACACTCGAAGGTTCGCTGTAGTTCAAGTTCAGCAGTGCCGCTCAACTGAACAGGTACCCGTTGTATCCTGGGACACGGTTGCTAACGCCGATTAGGCACAGTATACCGGAGCAATACGTCTTAAGGACAGAGTCCTCGACTCGCCCCGGGTTTGGTTTATTTTACTGTTTCCATACGCACACACCGAACGACTGCGTCTTAGTACATGATTGATTGTTTCTAACATGACCAACAAGGGATGTATGAGAAGGGGCAGAGGACACGTGGCGGACGGTGGGGAGGAGATGAGGGAGAAAAGGGTTAGGTGATCCCATCCTTTTTGTAAAGTAGAGGGTTCATGTACCTTGTTGATGGAATATATCATGCATAAACTAATCTAATTAAAAGGCATTTCCGATGCACTAAGCTTTGACTTTTGTACAAGGTCCGGAAAAGAGACAGATAGTTTCACGATCTGACATACACAGCCTTACCCTACACTTTGGAAAAGTTTAACGGTCTATATTCAGTACTCCTAGTACTCTTTCTGTTGCCCTTTTTTTAGTCACAATCATCTGGCTATACATTTATTTACTTTCTCTTTATGTATGTACCACTTTATTAGGCTTCCAAAAGCGTTTTCTTGACCAAGTGTTGCATGATAAAGTTTGCAGATTTAGGAGCCCTTGGAAATTATCCTGGTTCCCCATTTTTGCGTTGTGTTACTCAATTCATCCGATCAAGAGGACAATGGTGAGCATTCTTTTAAGCAACTCCTTTGAGCAGAGCGAATAAGCTCGAGATAGGTCATTCTTGTACTGTGTTTATGAACTATCTTCTTGTGTTTCAGTGGAGGAGTTCTTTGCTGATTCTGTTCCTGGCCCGCCCTGCTCGATGTCAGACGAAGAGAACCCACAGATTTAAACAAGGCCCATCTTCTTAGAATTTCACAATACGTCGGTGAGTTTGCGGTTGTAGTATGGTTTCAATGGTCATGTCAGAAGTCTAGACTAAGCAAATACTTAGCAGCTATCTATGTTACAGTTATATATTTGCATGATGACTTTTCATCCCCAGTTTGTGTTGTCTGGGGTGAAAAACCTGTTGCAGATGTGATAAAACACCATTACAACAAACTTGTTAAGGATCTTAGCTAATCCTACATAGATTTTTGCACCTGATCTGCTCTACATCTCATTCGTCTTCATATAGGTGAGAAAGCACGGATGACTTGTCCGTTAACCTAATTAGATAAACAGGTAAGGTATGATAATCAATTTAAAGGTTCTGATGCTCCGGCCAAAACTAATTCCCAGAGTGTGATGGGCTATTTAGAGTCATTCCAGATCTAAGCATGTTGAAGATGGTTGTTATAAAATCGACAGAAGCTAAAAATGTATGAAACACCAGGTCTAGAGGATACACTAATAAAAACCGGACAAGGATGAATGAAACAAATGTCGGACAGTACCAAGGGCAAAAATAGACTTTGACATACAACTGAAGATAAACAGTAGGAAATAACACACACATAAATGCAGGTAAGGTAGTTAATCAATTTGACCTCGTGATTTTCTACATATGAAAGCACTGACCCAAGAAAAAAAAAAAACCAAAAAAACAGCCTTTGATAATCATACATTTCACTGTCAAGAGAATTGAATTCTAATAGTGAAAACCTTAGCAGTTTGATCATTCATTTCAGATTTTGATACTGCAGAAAAATTATTATCTTCATTCCGACCGTGCTTGACCAAACCTAATGAGCCCCTTGCAAACATATATAGACATATGTGTTATCTTAAATTATTTTCCATTTACATTGGAGTCAATGACACACTCTTCCTGACTTTTGAATATGATGGAATAAAACAAAACTCACTAAATTGGTTGTGCTTCGTATATTGTGAAGTAGCAATTGATCGACACAGCTTGATGCAATTTTCATTATGAGTCATCGGGAAACAAAATCGGTGTGTTTCTAACACATGTTTATAGTTGCATAAATCCGACCCCCCATACCCCGCCATAAGCATGAGCGTGTAAGAAAATGAGGTAATGTTGTTGTTATCACAAATTACTAGGAAAGGTAGGGGAATTTCTTGCAAACACTCATGTCAAAGTCGCACATCACATACGCATATATACATGATCTAAAAACGGTTCTCAAGTTGAAGACAGGTGCTATAACAGCATTACAAAAATATCCACACAGGTAATACAAAGACCAAAAATAAGTTGGTAGACACAGCAATAACTTGACCATGCTACTCAAAACAAATAAAAAGTACTCCTTTTACCATATGCTGCCTCCTGATCATGATCAACTAAGAAAATATAAAAAGACCAAAACAGCAAAAGAGCTGACTAAGCATAGCTTCTACCTGTTTAATATAAATTCATAAATGACAAACAACAACTCCACTGGACGTCTTGCTCTTCAACATCTAAAGGTAATAGTTACTCTACAATACCATATTTATGCCAATGGATCAAGATATGTATGTGCTGAATTCAAAATGTATGTTGCATGCTTCATTCACCTATGTGACATTGGATATGTAACGGGCGGCATGCTCATTGGTGCGCCACTAACCATAGGACCAGGCATTGGGGCTCGGACACCATAAACAATGTGTCCTGCCGGTTGGATATTCACGGGTGTACCAACAGCGGAAACTATAGGTCCTCCGATAGGTTGTCCAATGGTTGTACCATATATGCCAACTCCAGGAGCAACAACGGGTGCTTGGGTTGTTTTTCCAGAAGAACCTCTTCCGGCAGTACTATTTGCCTGGCCAGTTACTGGTCCTTGGGACACCGAAGAATCTCCTGACTCGACACTTCTTATATCATGAATGCTTGCTCGTCTCCTTTCTTTATTCATAGAATTCAAACGAATGAAGTACTTCTGCGCGTGGCTGGCCACTTGTGTAGGAGTCCGCGTCACAACAAAGTTCCTGGATATGCTTCGCCAATCGCCTTTGCCATATTTTTCCAAGCCAGACAGAAATAATCTGTTACCAAACATGGGGAAACAGCAAAAGCATAACTTTAGAACCAATAATACACGCGCAGACAGCAGTATAATCAATTGCCCCACAAGAAAAGCCAGAGAAATCTTTAGGCATCCTATTGCTTAAGAGGAAAAAGTTCACCTAATAATAATGGCAGACCAATCAACAATCTCAGAATGTGCTGAACTCATTTTACAAAAATAAAGCAATTTTGAATTTGAAAGGTGCATTGAGCCTACGATATCAGAAAGGAACACAAAATATATGCAGATCAAAAGTTACTTCAAGTTCTGGGAGTGCCAGACATCTTTATGGAAAAATAAAAAAGGTATAAACTATCGAAAGAGCTTTAAACACCGTAATATGTCAAAAACTTCATAATCTGAAAGTGGACTAGTCACATCATATAACACGCAGAAGCTAAGAGAAGAAGAAATGTACATCACGCTTTGATTGAGAGCCCTACCGAGAATAACAATGTACAGAATACTAGACCACAACCCCTAGGCTTAGGCTCGTTTGACGTTACAGAATATCACAAAATACCATCCACTCTTACTTCTACAGAGTCAGAAGGAACTGTTACCTGGACCACAGGGAACATGTAATGCAACACAAGCACCGCTGGTTGTTTGTATTTGAAACCTTTTTGAACCCTAAAATGGAACACTACATGCAGAGAGGGAAATGCAGTTTTTTCCTCATATGGCATATCAACGGCTTCCGCATAAAACCTTGAAACTCTAGGTTAAATAAATATCGTGATCAAGTTCAATAACAAGAATCTACATATGTAAGGTCGTCGTAATATTCATGTAGGTTCTGATGGTCATCTAACCTTATAAGTATGACTATTAAAATGTCAACTAGCATCCCAAAGAGTCATGTGATCAGTTTTTTCCTTATGTACTATTAATACATATTAGGTATTAAAAAAAAAAAAAGAACTCTTCCAGATTACCTATCACTCGCCTTGTTCCTAACTTAAAGCGCCCTAACACACTTCACTTGAAATCTGACATCAACTTACTACCCTCCACTAGCAGCTCTACAAAAGTAAATACTAATACAGCAAATGATGTTAAACAGAACATTAGAGACATCACCGGACTATAAGAGAACTAAACTCATAATCATGAAAGCCTGGAATTCAGGATTTACTTGCGAGTATGGATACAGCTTATTTTAATTTAAAGCATGTTCCGAATAGGCCGATAACAGTGAAAGTGAGATCACCAAACGCGAATATCACTGGAGGCACTTTTTGTTTTTCCTTGTATTAGCATTTATCAACTGGAAGTTGAAACTCTTCAACAGCCTTTTCCTGCCTTTGGTTTTAACCATTCAAGTGTGCATCTTAATAAACATGTGAAGAATATGTAACACTCGAGTCATTTTCTTCTACACAAAATGAAGATTGGTGATTACTAGAGGTGCTACAGGACGACACAGTTTCTCCCATGAAGAATGTGAATAGGCATGAGATGAGATACATGAAACTAAAACAGATGAATGGGGCAAACGCAAGCACGTCAGTAGCACAGATCCAATAACTGTGCGCTCTTATATTTGAGCAGAGGCAATTATCTTACTACCTCTGTATTTTATAAGATCCCAGTAGCAACTACAGGACTTGTCCACAAGAGCACTCGATATTCCAACTCACAAAAGAATTACACACCTTGTTTCAGCTATATCTTGCATGCTAAGTCCTTTTGACTTCAATACAACTTAATACCTATGAACACTAGATAGTCAATAAACGGATGATGAAGTCCCCCAAGATGCCACAACCATCTTTATAAAACCGACTGCTATTTTCTGTAGGTTTCTCTTTTCTAAAGCTTGTTTTATACTTGAACGTCATATTCCTTCTCAGAGTTACATCAAATAATAACACTCACAAAAAAAGTAATTTAACCTAGAAGTTTGACAATTTACTGAATTTCTGCAGAGTGCATCTATATCTTGCAGTCACCCAAGTAATTTAAGAAGTAATTTGAACAGAGCGGGAATACATTTGATACAGCTGCGGAAAGATGCTCAATTCATTCTGAGTAAGCAATAAAAACTAATAAAATAGACTATGAATACATTAGATACAGCTTCGGAAGATGCTCAGTTCATTCTAATTAAGCAATAGAAACTAATAAATAGACTAACATATAATGAACAAGATACCTCCTTTTCCTGGTGAGTTAGTTCAAAGATGATGAGAATGCACAAATGTTTTATTCCCAAACCAGTTCATCTTAACCACCATTACACAGCAGGAGTATCACAGCCACCAAAGCAAGTACCTAATCATCCTATTACAAAAATGTTGAGAAGACCTATAACACCAGAAACCTCCATTACAGAACCCCATCAAGAGAGTAAGTCTATACTCCACACTGGAAAAAAAAAAAAATCAAAGCCATGGTCTCTTCTAGCAAAATAAGGTTTGGTGAAAATTTACGCACAAGCCGCTACCAAATACAATCCTAAAATACCATTTCTCAACCTTACATTTCTATAAAAAGAACACTTGACCATAACCTCTTGTTCTCTTTGCAGGAAAAGAACTATAAACAAGAAAGTCAGAAAGGGGAAGTCGTCAAACAATAAAAATACCTGTGCTCCTCTTCTGTCCAAGCCATCCCCTTGCGCCGTTCCTGATCAGATCTTGAAGACTTACCTCCATGACCAGAATCACTGTTGGAGTTCCCTCCTTTCTTTCCTGCTCCTTCATCAACACCATCACCAGGTAAACCATCTGAATAAGGTTCTTCAAAAGGTAAAGGTACCAAGCCAGACTCAATCTGATTCACATCCTCCACCAGGAGTTCATAGTGATGTTTTATTTCTTCCACTGATTTTCCAGGAACCTGTGCTGCAATTTTCTCCCACCGATCTACAGTATCCTCAGGATAAGTTACCAGGGCATTTTCAAATGCTTTGTCTTCCTCTCTGGTCCATATAGAGCTACTTGACTCATCAGCATCCATTTTGCTTCAATTAGCAATCAAACTCCTTAATCCACCTGAATGGCAGCAGTCAAATTCAAAATCCAAATCAAGAACTGCAAATTAGAGCAACAATGTTTCCATAAAATGCCAATTCCTCCCAGCAACTCTTAAAGTTGGAGCAAAGACCAATTCTTTGAGGAAAGACAGAGACTGTGGGGTGCGACAGTCTCAGAAACTCAGATTACAGAGGCGAGGGATGTAGCCAAGTGACCAAGTAACATCAGCAAGAAGCAGAAACAAAGAAAATCCTCTGATTCAACAGTGATTTGCTCTAAGGTTGAATGCTGACACTATAGATGATGAATAAAACGAAAAGTTGACAACTTTTGGTTAAACCATGAGAAATATCTGAGAACCATAAAACCTAGAAAAGAAAAAGGGTGTAAAAAAAGGAGAAGGGTATTAAAAACAAAGGCAAACTGGAAAATTTAATTTGTGATGAGGAATGCTATGGTAAAAACAGAAGAGCCAACACTGAGCTGTTGAAAGGGACAGCAAAACAAGAAAGAAAGGAAAGGCCTTCAAGTCCTAATTGGATAATAATATTGAAACACTAATAAAAAATGGGCACTTCTGCCATTACCCAACAATCCCTGTAGCCAAAGGACGAACTGACAGCGACCCTTTTTACCTCTCAGACCCCACAAGAATAATTATGTTTAATCATATCTGAATTTACCTTCAATTCTATGGGCGGCAGTCTTTTCCTTTCTCCTTTTCTACGGAATACAGCTATGGATGAAACCAAAAAAAAAAAAGACTTCATCTTTCCACAACAACTATACATAATTTACAAAAAATATATATATATCAGCTGGTGAAAAGATTAATAATAAAATCTGTGATGGCTTACAAAAAAAAAAAGGTATGCAAGGATCCACTCTTGACTAGTTTCTGATCAAATAAAAAAAAATGCCCATTTCCTCTTTCGGAACCCATTTAAACAATTACCTTCAAACAAACAAAAAAGGGGAAACAAATAAAAAATCCCACAGAGCACCAAATAAAAGAAAAGCAAAGAGCAAGCAAAGTGGAAGCGGCCCACCTTCTAAGATTTCAACAACTTTCGAACTAATCACAATGGAGGAAGAATCATAGCTACCTCAGCAAAAATTAAACAAGAATTTCACCAATTTACTTCAAATAGCAGAAGGGTAGTTTCTTGGCAGCTGCTCCTACTTGACATTTTCAAGCAAACAGAGAAGAGATTCTTGTGATTAATTTTAAGGGGTAGAAAGAGAAACTGGTGAGTGGAATGTAGACGTCAAACCTTTTCAAAGGATGTCCGTGCTGAATTTCTGTGTGTCAGTCAGTGGATTTTCTATAAAGCTGATGGGAGAGAGAAGAGAAAGGAGAGAATCAATATATGATGTTCCAAATCAGGCAAGTGATGAGTATGCTACCGCTGTAGTAACGTATTTTACCTGACACAAACAAAACCCAAATTTATAAAAGACATGTATAAATTCGTGTGGTCTTAAGTTAGAAAGAGTAATGGTGAAGTCCAATAACAACTAGATTATGTCATGAGACTAGGTTGATATTTATCAACCTTAGTGCATACTTTATTTTGTGGGGTGTTTTTTTTTTTCAATTCTCATCATTAAAAGTGTGATGATTGTAAAATCATTGTAATCATGATTCATTATTTATTTTATGTTCATAATGGATAGCATTAAATGCCAATTCCATCTTATTTACTTTATGTTTATAATAGACAGAGAGCATTAAATGCCAATTTTATATTCTTCATCTTTAGTGACTAAAAAAAGGTTAGTTGAAATATTTCATATAACTACTTATCCCTACTCCTTAAAATTACTTTGATGCATTTTATTTTTCCTTGTCGTAAAAATATTGTCCGGTTTTCAAAAAAAGTAATATATTATAAGTTAAAGTTTTTATATTGCCCTTATAATTAATGCTTGTATGATTTCTTTAATTTATTTTAAGTAACTAACTAAGGATAGAATATGAATAATGACCAAAATAGTTTCACTTTTTAAAATTATACTCACACACACACATTCAGAGAGGGTGTATATACAGTGTGGAATTTGAGGAACAAAGAGTTACACGAGGAAGTCTTTGAGAGGCCACAAATACATACTATTGTCCATATGATATTAGAAAGAACTCGCAATATTAGATTAGCATGGGGTGCCTTCAGTAATAGTGTAGTCACGGATGTAAACTCTGATAGTTAATTCGCTCAACTCGAGCTGATGTAATCATTTTTGCTGTTTGAAACGAAAAGATCCCTTTCTGTCAAAAAGATACACTTTGGCATAGGTTGCAGTCTGGATCGAACGCAGTATAGGTGATCTTGTTTGGATCAATACCGACTTAGGCCGGTATCCGGTCAAACTGGGTGTGGAATGTGCTAATCTAGTTTATAATGGATACTTTGTGTGAGACATGTTGAAAAAGCCTTATGATACTAAGAGATCGATGGACCTGATTTACATCTTTTACACTACTTCATTAGACTAAGACGGTGGGGCCAGAGCCAGGAATTGTGTCTATTTACAGTTAAAACAGGGATTTATCAAGAGGTTTTGCCATTGCAAATGACTAATATGTTAACCTTAAGTCATGTCTTATGGGACATAGACTTGAGCGTTTAACTTTTTTTAACATCGACCCATCTGCAAAACCTACTGACCACCACTCGGCTGTATTGATGCAACCTACGTCAAGGATTTGAAGTAAGACATGCCCAGAAAATAAAAAACCAGTTATTAAAACATTGGATTTTCTTCAACCATGTCCTTCCTTCTCTTAGTTTCTATTCTTAATCTGACGTATTCACAAATTGGAGGGAGAAAATAAAGTAAGAAAATATATATATCTATGGTATGGTCACAATCAATCGCTGAAAAAATGGATTACAAGAAAGGTTAAAAGGTCGGTATAGGTAATCGTGTAAATTTAAGCAAAATTATGTAATTTTAGCAAAACCAATGTGAAAGCAACCGTTGTTTTATGTTCTATAAAGTTTACATATAGATTTGTCGATGTGTAGTCGTAAAATGTACTATTTTTGTCTCAAAATATGTCATTTTAAACTATTTAAAAAAGTACTTACAAAAATATTTTTGAAACGATAAGAGCAATAATTAAAAATTTAAAAAGAAAAAACGTAAAAAATAAATAGATAAATGAAAAGAATAAAACTGAAAGCAACTACCAACGTGCTTTTCATGAGCTCTCAAAGGGAAAGGCTGCGCGGAATGGATCACCTGACCCCCCTTAAGAAGGGTATTAAATGATCATCCGTCACGTGGCACACAGGAGGTGGTGAGGTTGAATGCGGGTGACCCCCATCCAATCTCGTCATCTCACTGTGTGCCTCGTGGCAGGCGGTCCCAAGGAAGGTAAGGGGTCAGCCGATCTCAATCGAAGGCTGCGACCCAGTTGCCAAGTTGGATTAGAGCAACAACTTCAGCATTATTTTAAGTTATCCATTTCCTGCAATCTTTTGGTGGGGTCTTTAATCTATTAAAATATGTATATCTTTTGATATGCTAGTTGCATGTATATCATGTTATTTTTTAATTCCGAGTCACAGGACATATCCCATTAATTCCAGCTATGGGGTTTTGAAAGGAACGTCAATGATTCGAACCTTGCTGAAGTCAAAAATGTCTAAACCCCTCCAGGCTAACTGCATAGTATGGGAGCACTATTGGCCCGTGGAATAACTTGATAGGCTGACAGGTCAGCCCGTTGATTGTTTCTTCGGTGCCAATGGACTCCTTGTGATGTCCCTGTGCTATGACAAACTTCTAATAGTGGGTCATGCGAACCTAATTTACATCCCTACATACACTGTGGAACCTACGGTGTCAGAAACCCTCACTGGTTTGGGTTCTAACGTTTTTTTTTCATTTTTTTCTGTTTAATATCCTAGATGATGAAAACTTTATTTCTGTTCCAACTCATTGCACTTGCTTTCTTTACTCAAATCAGGCGTTTTTCTCCAGCTATTGTTTCTTCTGTTTTGGGTAAGTACCTAGGTTTGCATTTTCTTTCTTCGATTTACCAGATGTTTTATTTTCATGAAGAAACTGTGTTTCTGGTATAATTGCATACATCCCACTTTTTATATCCGTTATAGACAGAAGTCTATAAAATAATATAAAATAATAAGAGTGATGTTGTAGTATTTTGTTACTCTAATGGCCGCATCACTGTCAATCATTCGATTTGTCTTAATTTAACGGTTCACCTCAATTTTACACTTAGTGTTAAATTAAAAAAATTGGTTCGCAATTCATTTGTTCATTTAATTCTTGTATTTTCCTATTTGTCGTTAAAAAGCAAGCTTTAGTTTTAAGATGTACACATTTAGTGAGAACAAATTAAAATTAAATTATTACTATTTACTGATTATGAATAATTTTTTGAGACGGATAAAAGTAGAAGATATACATTTAATTTAGCTTGCAAATACCTACCTACTTATTTTTATCCTATATGATAAGACAAATACAAAGGCTGCCGTGAACGAGGTTAAGGTCCTTTAGATATGATGCATTATGTACCAACATTTTCTTTTTCTAATAGAGAAACATCGATGTAACCTAAGACAGGCTGTTTCACGAATTCTTGTTTCTTCATTAGATTTACTGCAATGGTTATTATTATATACATTTATAGAGACACACATGCATACATATATAATCATTTTCATTATTGTGTATTCATTTATACTTTCAGGTGATACCTGTTTACCTGGATCATACCGTCCCTGAAGACAGTTTAACTCATAACTATTGGATAATCTCACAGAAATATGATTCCTGTGTTCCCAATCAAAGATCAAAATCTTACAAATACAAAGCTTATAAGAAAAAATTTGCAGCGGAGATGTCAACAAAGTACAACTCCTGCATTATTTTCCCGATCCAAATCAAAAACTGATCCAGACAGTTGCCCTACAATTAGAATATGAGGATAGAGGAGAAAAAACTCTGGCAAACCGAACCCTAGTGGGATGGAGATTTTCAGGTCGCGGCTTTAACCAACTCTTTCTGTTCCAAGGTGGCCGGTACGATGGCCTGGGGCTGCAACAATACAAAAAGTTAACTATTGAGAGATGAAACAAAGTCAAATCATGTGGTGATCTGTACCAAAATTGAGAGTCATCGTTTCTTTAGTCAATAACCTAGTTAACATGTTTAATACAGTTGTTTATGCAGAATCTCCAGAATCAGATGGACAATGTATAAAATGTTTCGGTTGCCATGTCAAAGCACAGCTAAAACAAGAGCTTCACCAGACAGTTACGGAATAACAGCCCCGTGCGTCATCGTTTTCATCTTTGATATGACCATGAAAAGGAAAAGATTTTATGCCAGCTTTGAACTTTCAGCCAAAAGTGAACACGTTCTTCAGTTAGATTACTACTGAAGGTGCCAAATATTTGTTTTACCTACCCATGAAGTTTCTCAAGTAAATTCTTTCAAAGGAAGGAGTAAATTTACAAGTCAGCAAAATACCAAGTTAATAATGACCAACTACTAATCATCATTAGATGGTTGTTGACTAATGAAATAATGACAAATGCAATGAATGATATACTTGACAACCTTGAAATATGTGATCACCACCAAATCAACAGTATCTCCTAGTCATCGTCATCCTATCGGTCAATGACCAACTAATTGAGATATCTAGTAGTTGTTTATTGACCATCACAAAGTTGTCTTGTAATTATCACTTAACACCCATTATCAAACCAAAATAATAAAAGTGACACACAATGAGCTCATTTCCTCCCATTGTCATGCTATTTCACGCTACGATATAGGCCCGTTTGGAAGCTAGAACTTTTTTTTCGCAAACGTGACAAAGTTGGAATACTTCAGACTGATAGTTCAGAATTGGATCCCGTCCAGATGAATATATACTTGTCACATAAAGGAGACTGATACCATGGCAATATGCAGAAAGCATGTTATACTGGAAGGGAAGATTAAAAGTTTGAATTCGAGTTTCTTACAGCAGCTAACTCCTGTTCGTGCTTAGGAATAAAAGCAGTGTCTACTTTTCCATTTTTGAAATCCTGCAGTAGACAACATAACAAACAATTAGAACCAGCCGCTGGGATCGAAACAAAACTTACAAGTGGTAGGATAAAGTGTGAAGCTTCATCTGAGTAAGCACCTCAACATTCAGGATAAGTTTATGGTATGGGATTGTCGTTGGTACACCTGCCAAAGTTACAAAATTATACCAGAGGTAGAACATATAAAATGTGAAAATACAACTCGCATCCTCCTCCCAAAAAAAAAAAAAAAAAAAAAAAAAAAAAAGGAACTCGCGTTATTGTTTTGATTGAGCACCTAACGAACAAGTATACCATAGTGGCACCACATCCAAGAAAAAGAATATAAGAACCATGTCTCTGTATATGGCTGTATGCATATTTATACATCTATGCATGTGAGTGCGTGTGTGAATACACCCATCACATGCAGATATATATACACAGAGAGAGAGAGAGAGACACACACACACATGCGTATATACATACATATACACACACACACATATATACACACACACACATATATATACATATATATATATACACACATACGTATATATATATATACATACACACACACACATACACACACACACACATATACACACACACACACACACACACATATATATTATATTTGGAGGATAGGGAGTTGAGGACATGTATATATTTAAAAAAGACATGTAAAGCATCTGTTTCTCACCTGTAATGATAGTGTCATCCAGAGCCCTTTTCATTCGTTCAATGGCCCTTTCTCTTGTTGGACCCCATACAATAAGCTAATTCAACATAGAAAAACGTATTTAAGGCGTTGCAAAAGAATTCATCAATAGAGAACTGAAGTTCAAAGCAGAAAACAGAGCAATAAGTATCAACGAGTCATGCGAATACAAAAAACCCCAGCTGAATCTATTCAATAATGAGCTAATGAGGAATACATAACTGCCACAGAATTCAAACAACAAGAAGCTGCACAGCTATGCAAGCAGTATAAAAATCCGCTCTTTCCTCAAGAAGGGAAAACAACCAAGTATTTCGAGAATGAGTTACCAATAACTCAAATTCTTGAGGAAATCTCAGTTTAAAGACTTAACCAGCCTGGACAGGAAGTTATTTGGAAATGGAGTACATGATACCACACAGCAAATAAATCTGCCACTACTAATAGAAGGGAAAAAACGCAGACACAAAATGTTATCTACACACCAACCTTCCCAAGCAGAGAATCATAAGTTGGTGGAACCACATAATCCGGATAAACATGGCTGTCCATTCTTACAAATGGACCTCCTGCTGGCAAGTATTCAGTTATTTTCCCTGTAAATAAAACATGTGAAATGTGAATTATACAAGCTCAATCTGTTCTTCAAAAAACCCATTACTTGATGTTACTCAGGACCTAACAAGACGGAAAACATCCAAAAAGCAAACAAGAGCCCCTTTTGTACTCATTTCCCAGCATAGAAATATAAACACCAGATTTGACTTTCTTGGCCATCAAGAAAACTAATCAAAAACATATTTGTAGTTAGATGCAGAATCTGAAGAAACCAAAGATCACACAGATTTGTGAAGGTACTTTCTTTTCTCCCACCAGAAAGATACCATCAATCATCCCATATGAATCAATCCTTACCGGAATAGAATACGTCCGTATTATGTAGCTGATAAATCATCAATCAAATATGAATAAATAGACACAAAAAATGTAGAAGCTTACATTTCAGCTCTCTTGTCAGAGAAATTTAAAGAGCTCGTGTCTTCCTATGTTAAACTGACGGTCATGTGATCCCCAGCAGACAAGGAGGCACAATGCATTCTATTTTTCTTTTTTTCTTTTTTTGAAATCACACTGCGTTCTATTTAAGACTCAATAACGGAAACTAATGGAAAGAATAGAATAGAATTATCAAGTGATAGCGGCATTTCAACAGACGCTACCAAACGAAAAGAAAATTAATTTCAATAGTACCTGGACCAGGGCGGAAATTTTTGAAAGCATCTTCCGCGTTTATGCGGCATTCAATTGAATGTCCTCTTAGCACAATGTCTTCCTGTAAGAAACTTAATAATGAGTACCAAATAAAGCAACATGCATTTCACTTCTTTGAGCATTCTGTTACCTGATTATACCGTAGTTTTTCTCCCATTGCCACACGAATTTGTTCTTCAATCAGGTCAACGGAGGATATCATTTCAGTGACAGGGTGCTCCACCTAATTTTCACAAATGTCAGAATACCTCAAACACATGCAATATAATGCACGTTTGAAACTCGCAAATCTAATGCTGGAACTCTTTACCTGTATTCTAGTATTCATTTCCATGAAATAAAATGAACCCCTCTCATCCAAAAGGAATTCAACGGTACCAACTCCTATATATCCTATAGATGAGGCAGCTGCAACTGCCGCATCACCCATAGCCTTCCGCAATTCTGCTGTTAACGCAGGAGAGGGAGCTTCCTCCAACAATTTCTGGTTTCTTCTCTGCACAAATAAAGAACGGATTATTTTCTTGAGTCTATATAAATGCACAAGACCCTTTTGATCTGTCCCCCAGTTGTTTTGATTTAATACAAACACAACATATCAACTTCCAAAAGAAGTTATAGGGGTAGCAGTATACATACACAAGGAATTGAGAAGGCCCACATGCATATAATAAATAAAAGTATAGCTAAACAGCAATAAGACATGCAAAACATATTTTACACTGACTGATCAACATATTTTCTCCTACATATTTGATGATCCAATACCAGGGAAGAAGTTCCAAAATGTACGATTTCTGGTCAATTTGCTATAGCCAGGTCATAAAGATGGTTAAACATAATACGTCCTCAACTTTAAGATTTAGATTTATAAACTGAGACAGTTTGCTCCAAACATTGCTCATCAAATCCACTGAAGTGTACCTGGATACTGCAATCCCGTTCACCGAAGTGCACAACATTTCCATACTTATCTGCCAAAACCTGTATAACCGCAGATATGCAGATGTCACCCGACAGACACTCAGACACAAACACACAAAAAATCTGCACTGCAATCAAACTAGCGTTCTTGAAAGCCAAAATCTACAATAACATGCAGGCAAGATGTCCCATACGAACAAGATTTCACACAGCCTTTGAAAGGAAGAAAAAAAAACAACATTAAGTGACTATTGTCTTAGATATTGTAGTCACATTTGCATACCGTATTGGACAAGGTAGCATATTATATTCTGTCAAAGATAAATCTGATAAACCAGCTATATTTATCTGCAAAGCTTCAAAATCAACTTCTTCTCTCCTCCAAGCATTACAGCACAAGAGACCATTGCAATTGTGGAAAGTAACGCGCTTGCAAATAAATTAGTCACAGCATAGGACAAGCTTCATACATATGCTATAATACCAATAATATTCGCTTGTTGCATCAAAGTTACAATTTTAGATCAGAAAAATGACATAATCCTGGCAACATCTCAAGATGTCCACTTCTTTTCTTTTCTTACCTTTTTGGGGAGGGTATGGGTCTAAGGAAACAAGTTTTGTTTCTAAAAACATCCCACATAATTTATTCCAAACAGCATCTTACTAAGAGAGGACAGCAAATTGGTGAAGACAGCCCTTAGATGTTACACTCAACAGTCAATTGCAGGACTCTAAGCATTTGCTCTCAGTATGCTCTAATCTATAATCAAAGGTGAAACTTGATCTTTTAGAATATGATTCTCCTAAAGTTGTCAGATTCATAATCCTAGTCCTTCGCAGAGATGCTTCTTCAACAAACTTTAGCAAATAAAGATCTGCTTTTCAGTATGTAACCTACAGACCTTCCATCAACACAAAAACAAATCCAGGTATAGACAGTCTACAACAAAATTAAAACAGCAAGTAGGAAAAGAAAACTTGCTGATGGTAATGAAGTAAAAAAGAGTTGACAAAAAAACATTTTGGAAATATCACAGTCAGGGTCGCAATGGCGAGACAATCCCTAGAGGTAGCCCAACAACAAGTAATGAAGGACAACCACAATATACACCTGCAGCAGAGAGAAGAGTGCTTTGGAAAATTATCTAGGGCTTCTGAACTTTACTTCTTTCATGAAAAAGCCAGAGTTGGGTAGATGAAGTAGGGTGATAAAAATTTTCAATTCTTCCATAGATCAGTAACAGACATACTACAAGGAATAATATATTGAGGCTACTTGATGAGAAAGGGAATATGGAAGAGGACTATGACAATGTTAAGGCAATAGCTACTGGCTTCTTTGAAAACCTCTTCACTGAACTCTTTCCTAATTATGTCCCCAATAAGAGTTGGAGTGGCAATATTCTTAATAATGAACAAGTACGTCAATTGGATCCCTAGTTTCAAAAGAAAAAATCAAAAAGACCCTCTTCTCAAAGAAAAATGACAGTGTTTCTGGTCCAAATGGAACAACGATAGAGTTCTACAAAGAAAATTAGGACCTACTTAGGTGAGAGTTCATGCGAGCCAATGAATTCTTCTTCAAGAAAGAGTTTATGTACTTCCCTATGAACTCCACAGCAATCTCTCTCATTCAGAATGAAGGATTTTAGACCAATCTCATGCTACAATGTCTCTTACAAGGTGATCTCAAAGGTTCTGGCAAGTAGAATGAAAAGTTTTCTACCGCAATTAATCAATGAAAATAAATCAACATTTGTTTAAGGTAAGGTTATACAGGATATCATTCTCTTAATGCACAAATTGGTTAAGGGCTACAAGCGCATTGGAGGCGCAAGTGGATGTACAGTGAAAGTAGACATAATGAAGGCTTTTGCTAAAGTAAACTGCAGAGATCTCATGGACAATGGAAAAAATGAAATTTCCGTTACAATTTAAAAAATGGATTTATCTATGTATCTCAACAGCCTCCATTGCTATAAATCTAAACGGATTCTTTATTGGCAACTCCAAATCTTCTAGAGGCTTGAGACAGGGAGATCTTTCTCTCTCTCTCTCTCTTTGCCTGTTCACTTTGGTAGTGACGGTTTTACCCAAATACTAAAGTCCCAAATTGAAGACTCAGATTTCAGATTCTACCCAAAATGTGAATCTATAAAGCTCTCCTCCTTAGCACTTACGGATACTCTTTTCCTCCTTTCAAGTGCAAGTGAGGATTTTGTTAAGATAATAAAGGACTCCCTACAAGAATTTGGAGTCCTATCTGGACTAAAACCAAATCTTTGAAAATGTGACGTCTACATTACTGAAGTACGAAACTACAGAAAATAATCAATATCTGAAATGTTAGGGATGCCAATTGGCTCACTTCATGTAAGATACTTGGAAATTCTACTGACTATTAGAAAGTTGTCTTATAGGGACTGTGATCCTTTATTGGATAAACTAACCCGCAGAAAAAACAGTTGGTCTACTTCTAAACTCTCCTATAGGGGAAGACTCCAACTGATAAACTCTATTCTGATCGTGATACGTAAATATTAGACTGCTGCATTCTTCTTACCAAGGAGAGTCATCAGAGAGATTGATAGAATTCTTAAGTCCTTCATATGAGTAGATCTAGAAAGGCTAAGATCAAATGAAGCATCTTCTGCACTCTAAAAGAAGCTGGTAGTTTGGGGATTCCCGACCTTCATAACATAAATAACTCCTACATCATCAAGAATATATAGGACATTTGTCGAAAGAAGAAAAGCCTTTAGGTAAAATAGGTGCACTCAGTCATTTTACAGGGTAAATCAATGTGGGAGGTCTAACCCAAGCAGTTGGACTCATGGATGTGGAAAAGAACACTTTGGATAAGGGACCAATACACCGATTTTATCAAAAAGTTCACTGAAATGGTAGGTCAACTTCTTTCTGGCAGAATCCTTAGCATCCTTGGAGTCCTCTCACTGCAAATTGTCCTGAACTGCAAAGGAAACTTAACATAAGGAAAGAATCAAAAGTCTTTGAAGTTCTTGAAGGTACCCAATCAAAAATTCTTTTTGATAAAATATGGGAAAACCAAGTCAGGCTTTTCAAAAATGCTTGCCAAAACATCCAAATAGCTTCAGGGGAGGATAGATGGGTTTGGCTTACTGATGAAAGGTTTTCATTTAAAAGTGCTTTCGGAGCAATAACAGAGGGGGGGTCATACAAGTGTTAACTGGCAAAGTTGGTCAGGTGCAAGCATCATTTCCACGATATGTCGTCATACTTCAGCTTGCATATCTAGAAGAGGATGAATACACAAGACAAGTCATTAGATTGGGTATTGTTGATAATAACACTTGTGTTCTATGTGACACGTACCCAGAAGATCACCAGCATCTACTCTTCCATTGCAGCTTCTCCAAGCATGTCAACGAGGTTGTACTCCGACAATTGAACTGCCAAAATCATGTTTTTTTTTTTGCTTCGGATGTAGTTTTGGACAGGCCGAAGGTAGGCCACTGGAAATCTAAATTTCCAAAAGGAACTAATATATTTTGCTTTTGCAGGTACACTCTACTTGCTTTGTAGACAAAGAAAACTCAGATTCTACCAAAAGATAAGGAAGGATGAGCAGATCATAACGATGAAATCATTCAGAATATTAGATCCTTTGTTGCATCATGGAGCGGAATCAGAAGGAACATAACAAATTGGGAGATTGCATTGAGCATGAGGCTCCCCATAAAGATCTTCAGCTAAAGATTCTACCTTTAGTTCAGGCCCATTTATGCTTTTGTTTTGGAGATACAGTTTCTAATTTTAAGGCTCCATATTGACCTCAGCTTGAATTGGCCTTAAATCCTGCTTTTTTGAATATGGCCATTCTCGGTTGCATATGTAAATGGCTGCTCTGTCATTATGTTCAATAACTCCCCACCTGGATAACCTTTTTGCCTATCCTGTAACTCCTTACTATATAGCTAGCTACCGTCCTCCCTACATATTCATAAACTGGACTATTTTTTTCACCTTTACTCTCATTGTATCCCAAGCATTAGTCTCTTAGTATTGTCTATTATAACGGCTACCTTTTGTAAATTTATTTCTATATATGAAATTTGACTTAAAAAAAATAAAAGAAGTAAAGAAGAAATACTTATGCAACTGAAGCTAACTACAAAATGCTAACCAATTGTTGTATCTTATTCTTTAGCTAGTCATCGCTCGACGAGTCAACTTAAATGATTACCCAACAGTTGTTGATGCTCTGATGAGTTTCATTACTTAAGAAGCATGCTTCACCAATTATCTAGGAGATTTTTGCAAGCACTAACATCTTTAATCACTAAGCTTAGATCAATATCCAAGCTGAGTATGCAAGAGTCCATATCAAGGTTTTTTAGACTGCCGACATTTCCAAATGAAGATAAATCGATGAAAAAGTTCAACACAAGTACCTGGAACTCAATATGTCTTGGGTTCTGTATGTACTTCTCCAGATAAACACCATCATTTCCAAATGCGGCTGCAGCCTCAGTTTTTGCTTGCTGTCAAAATGGAATAACCATGTCAAACTTAGAGAAGTAGTTAAACTTTCTGTAACTAACAGGAAACCCTATACATGAGCAATGAACAAAACATGTCTTAAGCAGCAGCATTTATGTCATTAAGTTCTGCTTTCCTACTTTCAGTTCAATTTGAACAAATCATGTAAAACTATGAGAACAGGAAAGACTGAACTTCAGAACTGGTGCAGCATTGGCTCATGAAGCAGGTGTTTTTTTTCATAAACCCCGTACAGGGAGATACAGGGCAACATACGGTTTATTTGTCAAGTAATGCAAGAAATGATGGTATACAATATGCAAAGAAAAGAATTATTACACCATCTGGAGATGAAAACCCTAAAAGATTGGGCACTCTGCCGCGGAAAGATGGAGTACACGCATCTGCAGAACAAAAAATATTTATACCTGTAACAACTTAACAAACTCATCAGGCTCTTTAGCAAGGCGCATTCCACGCCCTCCACCTCCAGCAGTTGCCTACAAAGCAAAATTCATTAAAGTTAAGATCAAATTCACGTGCATTTCCAAATAACACAATTAAAACCATCTTGATGAACCTCTTAACATGAACAAAAAGGCCTTCCAAATGCTCTATCCTGCATTAGAGATTAATTTATTTGACAAAAGTAGCCAAATGAAAATATCCCGAGTTCCCTGGCGGTAGTCAAACTCATGAGTTCTTTGCTTCTATTAAGATCAAAGACCTTGACATGTCAAGTCAAGCAGCCGTCTTCATGAAGAGTAACTTAAACGGTTGCCAAACCTGGCATACTTTTGTAGCTTCTACATTTCCATATGGCGGCAACAATCTACTACTCTATTGTGAGCTCCCCATTTGGAGACGGAAAGCAGAATTTTAAATGAGGTTATATTTTACTAAAATACAGCATATGGATTTCATTCCAAGTCCTAGATTTCTAGTGAAAAGATAAGCTATGGAGCCCTAAAGGATGACAATGTACCCAATTTTACACACATTTTATCCATTTAACAAAGCTAGACCGTAGAAAATTTACTGCCTAAAACTTAAGGAAAAATAAATAAATAAACAAATATAGCGTTATACGAACATAGGGATACAACAACAATCTGAGCCTTAGTCCCACCAGACAGAGTAGCCTACATGATTTGTATTGTCATTGCGCTCTATCATACGTTATATCCTCTCCATGTTCTAAACGACTGCTTTGTTCAAGGTGCAAGCCATCTAATTACTCTCTCATGTGATCCGACTTTCATGACCGAGGACAGCATAAAAGCACAGACAGCTTTCTTTTAAGGACAGGAAGTTTCCCAATATGAATAAAACATGAGCAATACCTTGATCATCACAGGGTAACCAATTTGTTCAGCTAGCTTTACTGCTTCTTCAGTACTCTGTGATTGGAAAAAATTTCAAAGGAAAGAATTGAACAAGTGAATAAACTAGGTAATAAAATACAATATTGATTCAACATAATAATTTTTTTGTACAACTAGAAAGAAAGAAGGCATTGCCTGCAATAATCCATCGCTTCCCGGAACAGTAGGAACACCAGCATTCTTCATCGTCTCTCTGGCAGTTGATTTGTCACCCATGACCCTAATGCTGTCAGGCTACAGAAACATCCAGATAAGATATTCAAACATTTCCTTCAGGAGTAAGATAATTAACTGAAAAAGAGACAAATTTTTAATAAACAGCATCTATCATCATATCAAGACACCTAACGATTCATAGGTTCAGTAAAACCCTATAATTTTAGACAATAGATGGAATTGACTTATTGGCCATCATACCAGCTGGATCGAGATTGATAATGAAGCATTTAGCTGAAGCCGGTGACATTATCGAGCATCCTACAGGTATCTATTATATCACCATCTCATCTAAAAGATTAAGCTTATAGGAGGAATCGTAATTAATACATTTATACACGTTAATACACCATTTCACATGTGGGCTTAGAACATGTCCACAACAATAGTAGCATGAAGTATGAGCGGTAGAATTAATTTTCAGAAAGTGGGGGCAGCAGGATTCAAACCCAAGATCTCATGGTCCTGGTGCTCTGGTACCATGTTAAGTCACTATCTCATGCAAAAGCTTAAGCTTAGAGAGAGGATAGTAATTTGTACATTTCTACACATCAACAGTATTGAAGATGCTCGGTAAGTCAAATTACCTTGGGTTAACTAAAGCATGTAGTGAGTTGCAAGAATTGCAAGGTAAAAAAGGAAGTTTTTCTCTGCATTGGAGGAGTAGTTTGAATGGAAAGTTGGAAACCACTTGAAAAAGCAAATGTCCCCACATGGTAATATTACCATGAGATGAACAGATTGGACTGGATTCTACACAAAATAAGCACTTTAAGTTGATGTAGGAATCTACTTTCTAGGGAGAGTAAGAAGCAGCATGTTCTGCTTCTATCCAGTCAAGAATCAGAGTATAGCAACATGGAACAGGCCACAAATGAGTCAGAGCAAACCAAGCATATATTAAAGATCATATAATCGTGGATCAAGTCAGAACACATGCGATAACAGGTCAACAATCTCTACTACCTACTTCAAAACCATGCTTGAAGAGAGAACCAAGCATGTTGCAAGAAGAATGCATATTAGTGAAAGATAAGCTAGACTGCAATTTAGGGGCCAAATTCAGTGTTTTTTACTTTAAGGTGGAGATATTAAACTTATACGGACTGGGGCCGGAAGGGCTATGTGGTTGTGGTTTGGTTAACTTTAGTAACGCCCTGAGGTCTTTGTCCAAATGCTGAATATTTTAGCCTACATAACTTCTTTGACATACCAAATTTGCAGTGAATGTTATCCAGATTATCTACAACAATAACAACAGTCAAGTATTATCCGCATTAGGTGAGGTCGGCCTTTATCATAATTATACCACACGTGCAGACATACATATATACATAAACAACACACACACACATATGAAGCTCACATCTTTTTTTTTGGGTTAAATTATCAGATCAGTCTCTCTGTGCAACTTTTTTTTTTTTTGTAAGTGTCTCTTGTGCAACTAACTATTCATATACCACAGCATGTCTTAGGAAGATGCAAACAAAAGCAGTTTATCTGTCACAAAAAATGAAGACTAATCAAATGAATTTCTATGGAGAAAAAGAACCACTGACATTGGGACCAATAAAATTAATTCCATGATCTCTGCACATCTCCACAAAAACGGCATTCTCAGATAGGAAACCATATCCAGGATGAAGCATTGTGCATCCTTTGCAGATTGCAGCAGATAACACATTAGGAATTAATAAGTACCTGCAAAAAAAGTAAGCATTGATAGTAATATAAAAGATCAACTGGATTAATCTGTTAGTGATTCTCTACAAAGAGGTTTAAATAAAATTTTGAAGTTTGCTGAAGTTAGACCCCATCGCATTTAAACATGCTATCAAGGATCTAACAGTAAGAACTCCCCATATTCCATTTTCATATGGTCATGCAAATTCAAGCCAGATAGATCAATATGGTTCCCAAAAGCATTGAAGAACCAGAAAAAAAAAATCAACCGATAAGCACTTCATGAGCTATATCATCTATGTATCATTGATAGCAATGACGCCTTGATGACAGAATCAAGATACCATGTCAGCAATGTTTTCTTTTTTTTTGGGTACTGAAATATTATCTCTGTAACATCAAGATCCAAGAAGAAAGAAAAAAACAAGCAAGACATAAAAAGTAACAGAGGCTACTGCAATAACAACGCATATAGATTACACAGAAGAAGATTAAGCAACATACGATTGAGTACTTGGTGCTTCGCCAATGCAAACTGCTTCATCCGCAAGTTTCACATGAAGCGCATCAGCATCCATGGTTGAGTAAACTGCAACACAAGGTATGCCCATCTCATGAGCAGTCCGAATTACTCGAACAGCAATCTCGCCCCTGTTTGCAATCAGAATTTTCTCATCACGGCAAGTAGCAGCAAGAGCTCCTCCTCGTTTTCCTGAATTACGACTAATATGACTTGCTTTTGCCTGTTGACGAGGAAAATGCAACTTCTTCCCTGCTGTAAAGCTACACTGGGAGCTACCAATTCCTCTTGTTGTCCCAAAGAGTAACCGCTTCAAGAAGATTTACACCAATAATCAGTACCAATACTATACAGCAATCTTACCGGTTTGCACAATATCACCAACACTTAAAAAGAAAACACTTTTATGATGCTCATATATGCAGAACCACACAAAAACCCACATCACAACATGAGCTCTATATAGTTCCACTACAAATAGTCTGGAGCAGTCTCCTCTGACAAACCATACCGAAGGTATATTGGTACGAAAAGATCAGTTATTACGTAAATTTCATGCAAAAGATGACTCGAATCAGTCATGTATAAGAACACCAATTAAGGCACGAATTGATGGCTCGACTTCTAATTCAAGCCCCCAAAAAAAAGAGAAAATTTCCAAAATGAGTAGGGAGAAGTATATCGTATCGGACTGTATCCTCAGGAAGCTCAAACCATAGAATTACACCACAAAAAAAACAACTTAAATCCTTCACGTCATTCATCATCTCATGACCATAAAAATGCAAGAGAAAGAATACCGGCGCTATCCAGAAGAGATACCCGTACAAACAAATGAGAGAGCATACCGGAGAAGAACGAAAGGATTTACTGCAAACAGAGGTCATTGTTGCAGCTTCCATTGTCGCTGATCAAGTCAATTGAAATACTCTACTACTGCCAACGGTCGAGACTGCAAAAACAAACTGCAACAGAAAAGGAAAAAAATTAAAAGAATAATCAAACAGGCAAAAAGGGCAACACAACCATAACGAGGAATCAGAGGAGCTGTGAAATTGAGGAATGAAAGCATACGAGATCTATAGCCGCCGGGAAATGAAGTCTCTTAAGAATGTAGACAAGTTGTTCAACAAAATGACAAAGAGGAAAGAAAGAAGAAGACGAGAAAACGTGAAAGAGGAAGAGGAATTGAGCGGAAAAGAAAATGAGGAGGTTGAACAAGATTTGAAGGGAAGGGGAAGAAATGGGTGTCGATGAAAACGATGAAACTTGAGGGCCTACTTTGTTTGCATCTATCAAATGCTCCGCCCAAAAGGCTTTCACCAAGAAAACAAAAAAGGCCAAAAAAAAAAAAAAAAAGGAAAAGAAGCACAAAAGGAAATTTGGGACAATATGCTAGTCTATTTATAATAAAAAAAAACAACTAGTATATAATTCAGATTTTGTAGGCATGAAATTATTACTCACGAGGTTCCCAAATCTTGTAAGCATGATATTAACATGCAAATAATTTTTTTAATCTCTCTTTACTTGAATAAATATATTCAGAACTCCTTTCACTATAGATCTTTAGACCTTGGGCTAAGTTCTAGTATCACTTCTTAGGCCCTAAAAAATAACAAATCATAGGTTTTAGTGGTACGGTTGGTGATTTCTCTCTTATTTATAGGAGTTGAAGTTTTAGGGGTTTTAATCTATACTATAGAGCAATTATGAGAATTCGAGCAAATATTGGGTAAATTAATGTTGAAAGATTGTTAACTATGATAAATTGAATTATGTTCATCATGCCTTGTACATTCTTGAAAGTCTAAAAGGTGAATAAAAATCAATAATTTTTCTTCCACTAAAATTTACTCCATACTGTTAAATAGTTTTCAGCTTAAGGGGTAGAGTGGATTGGAAATCAGGAGGTGAAAGCCTCAAAAACTAGACATGGCGGACGCCTATGCCGATCAGCTTGACGTCTTCGTCAAAAGTTCTATGGCCAATAGCTGAATGTTCGGGTCCTCTAATCTCTACACGAGTCATACATGGTATTAATCAAACATGAGTACCTTGATACACCCCTTGAACGGAATCAACAATTCACTGCTTGAACGGAATCAACAATTCACTGCTTTGATGGAGATTCCTGATACACCCTTTGAACGGAATCAACAATTCCCTGATACACCCTTTGGACGGAATCAACAATTCATTGCTTTACCTGGGAGGGAGGGGCTAGGCAGTATGGCCTTTACAGAACAAGGTTGGCACACCCTCCCACTTTTCTCTCTATGGCCGATTTTAATTGATGCTGAGGAGGTGAATGCCTTCTTTATATAGAGGGAGAAAGGTGAATCTTGATGGACATATTCCTTAATGGATAAAGATTCTTTTATCATAGATGCCTGGAATATACTTGATGCTATATTCAAGTTATCTTTATCCATTATCCAATAGGAATCCTGATGGGCATATTCCTTTATGGATAGAGATTCTTTTATCCTAGATACCTGGAATATACTTGATACTATATTCAAGTTATCTCTATCCATTATCAAATATTATCTAATATTTAATAAAAAATCATTAAATATTATTTAATATTTAATTATTGTACCAACAATTATCTACTAGCCACACGTGGGTTTTCGTCCTTTGGGGACCAGACGTCGTAACTTTATGGTCGTTGCACTTTGAGCTCATCCATCGCTGTCTATGACCATATGACTATCTACATATTCGGAGTTTCCATTTAGACTACACTATGCATCCACGAACATACTCGATGATCATTTAACGTGTGGATGTTTAACGTAATAATTAGTATTATTACGTGATATATGTGACATATAATATTATCATACATAATGTCCACCTTATGATTAATTCGTATAAACTTTATCAACGTGCTGCACATCACACGTATCTCGAATTAATCTCAACATTAACATCTTAATCAGATGATCGTTTGATCAACGGAAATCATGCATCCAATTGCTCATTCTTGCGACCGTGATCCAGTTATTTAATGTCACTTGGTTTACACCCGTGCGGCTGTAAAAGTTGAGAGTGGATCTGGATACACAAAAAACAAGCATATGTTTGGCTCCCTAAGCTTTTCTTCAAGCTGCACAAAGAGTATGACATGGAACATGTAACAAAATGAAGCCATTGCTTGTTCGAAGTATGTCCATAAAATATCTTTATCAATTATGCCCTTTTTTAGACAAGATAAGGAGAAATTGTTGAAATAAAAGCCAACAATGTAAAGTGTAAACACTTTTTCTCAAAACGTGGGGAGAAAAAGTGTCCAAGTGATGTGGATTTACTTTGAAAAAAGAAAACACACGCAAGTTCAAAACAGTTGTAGACAAAATCCATTGTGCCACAAGCAGTTGTAATATCATACGCAGTGTCCAGCAAGGTCACAAAGGCAGTACATCGGACCGACGGGGTCATTCCGACAGTCAGAACTGATCATACATGTTTGAGAAGTGCAGAACTCTGGTGGTTCTAGTGGTTCCGGCGGCTCACATGGATCTTCAAATTTCGCCTTTTTTATTTGTCAGGCTTACGACTTAGGGTTTACAGTTTACATGAAAGCACATGCCTCAATGAAATTTATTAGAATGTAAAATGATATTTTACATATGCTTCACCGCAGTGTGGTTCATTGGCAAACATCACATTTGTTTGCACCGACTGGTCAGCTGGTTCCAAGTTTCCGTGCTCCAGCTTCAGACATTTATCCCGAAGCTAATCGTGCTGCCGATTGCCTTGCTAATCTAACTTGTTCTTCACAGCAGGTCTAATTTTTCTACACAAAGTTTCCCTCAACCCCTTTGGTTCGTAGCTTGACAGGATGCTAGTGGTGAGGTTTCTTTGCATTTATTATCATTTTTCTTCCATGAACTAGTCTCCGTTTTTGCGTGTCAAGTATTTAGATTATTATTTTATCCAAATGTAACTAACGTATTCTTCCATCAACGAGAAGTTTGACAATGAAAAAAGGGACATACTCAAAACGGATCCACTGCCCTCTGTGGAAGAGGCATACGACCAGATTAGGAGGGAGGCTCACCGAAGGAGTATAATGAAGGGAGACAAGGATGTATCACCAGGGACCAACCCACAAGACATCAGAAGTGGGTTACAAGTGAGAGGTAGGACAAATCCGGCCAGAACGGGGCAATCTACTCAGACCACGTAGGGTGTGTGGTCATATCAGACGAGGAGTACTCAGTCTGACTCATCACTCTACAAAGAGGACGAAAAAGCTTACCTTCGGCGCACCCACTGAGGAGGCAGTAGGCATACCGCGGATGGATGCTTCCAGTTGATAGGATATCCAGACTAGTGGCCCGACGCAAGGAAGCGCGGGAAGAAAGGCGACACTGCTGCAACTACCACGGGCAATCAGGAGGTTACCATCACTGGCAACACAAAGGAAGGTTTTTCTGGGGTCACTAGTGGAATGAAGGAGAAGGATCCAGAATCAGAATTCAGGGCCAGCAAGAGAGATAAGGGGCTTGGGGTTGTTTTACCACCAAGCCCCCTCCCCCCTCCCGAGTTTTAAAGAAGTGGGGGGTGAAATAAAAATAAAGGAAAAGGCAGAAAAAAGTAATACGGCTACCTATTTTAATAAAGAGAAAAATCCAGTGTGGTTATTTGACTGTGGCGCCACGGATATCATGTCTTATGATATCCGTGATTTCCAATCTCTTGCTTACCCCAAGAAAACATTCATTTGCACTGCTGATGGTGGGTATCTCCAATCAAGGGAATGGGTAGTATCCACATTTCACATAATCTCACACTTCGAAATTGTCTTTATGTACCGACTTTGTCCCATAAATTACTGTCTATCAGCCATCTCACTAAAGAATTGCATTGTACTATATTGATACATCCGGCCTTTTACCTTCTGCGAAATATTCGGACGGAAAAGATAATTGGACGTGGTTCTGAACGTGGAGGGTGGAGGCCTCTACTTTGTGGACGAGGTAGACCAACACGGTACGACAGCGCTCACTCATGGGACGGCAGATAGGTAAGCTTGGTTGTGGCACCGCCGTCTGGGTCACCCGTCCTTGGGGTACTTAAAGATGTTACTTCCTCACCTCTATAATAAATTTTCTCACTTGCCCTGTGATACGTGTATCCTAGCTAAAAGTCATAAATACATTTATCCTCAGAACAATACTCGTGTGTTAAAATCGTTTACCCTTATTCACTCTGATGTGAGGGGACCATCCCCTACACCAAGTCCATATGGCCTGGTTCATCAAACTACGTGCCCAGACACCCCTTAAGAAAATGGGGTCGCTGAACGTAAAAATCGCATCCTCCTTGAAATCATCCACTCCCTTATAATTGAGTCTCAAGTACCTCGCTCCTACTGGCCAGAGGCTATTGCTATAACAAATTACCTTATTAACCGACTACCAACAAAGATTCTCCAATACCAAACACATCTCAAGTCTCTCGCCCAATATCACAAGGTACCACTTCACTTGTCCCTACCTCCTTGGGTTTTTGGGTATACGGTATATGTCCATATTCCCAAAACCCAAAGGTCGAAGTTTGATCCTTGTGCTATTCGTTGTGTCTTTGTTGTGTATGAGGTTAATAAAAAAGGATACCGGTGTTTTGATCCTCGGTCTCGTCGTCTATATACTACCATAGACTGCGACTTTCTTGAACCTGAACAATATTACCTACCTCGAACTCCTTCTCACTTGCACCGGGGCGACTTCCTTTCCCGCCTTTTGCTTTTTTCACCTTGCAGTCAGGGGAGCATTATAAAGGTGACTCACTCGGTTGGTTAAACAATCCAGTTTTGCCAGAAACTGATGACCCGCCAAAGGGAGCAGGCCAAGTGTCATACCCCGAAACTTTTAAGCACGACATTCAATACGTTAGGTCAACCTTAAACACAATTTAATTTATGATGTAGGATGTGCAACGTAGTAAAGATAAGAAGTGGGGTTAAAAGTAGAATTAAAGGTAATTAAAGAAAATTACCTAAAAGGTCCCTACTAAGAGATAGGGAGTTACACCACTTTTAGTATAACTCCTCATCTCAACCTAGGGGACGGTTATTGCACAAAAGTGGAGAGGAAAAAAAAAAGCGCCTAGGAGGAAGAAAAGGAAGAAGAGAGAGAGAAGAAGAAGAAAGGAAGAAGAAGAAGGCTAACCTAGGTCCAATTCGTCTCGAAATTCTAGCACACACACTCGTAAGCTTATCTCGATTCCAAGGCAAGTAATCTTTCTATACGCTTTACGTAAATTTTGATACTTTAGGCCCTATGTTCTTATAAAGAGAAAACTTGAATCACACATTAGTAATCTTGTCTTGCCTATGTTAAATGATTTATTATATGTAAGTTTTGTTGCTAGTTGCGTAAAGTCTTGTTCTTTGAGCTATATTTCTGAAAATAGTTGTGTGGTGATTTGTTGTTTGTCAAGCATGCCCATGAAAGTGTATATTTTGATGTGCTTATTGTCTTGTTCTATTCTGGTGTTGATTGCCTACACTTAGACGTTTGAGAGTAAGTGCAAGGAATTGAAGGATGAGTGATGGCATTGTTGTAGACTTGTTGTGTTGGGAATGTTGATGATAATGCTTGAAGGTGGTGAATGATTGAAGGTTAAGAGTGTATATTGTTAGACATAACTAAGCATCAATTCATGATTAGAGGTGTGTTAAGAACGATGAATCTAGATGGTAAGATGGATCTTGAGAGGCTTAACATGAAAGGGTTGAAGGAGGAAGATGATGGGAGCAAGTTACTGTAGGAAAACTGCAGTCTGGAATCGTCAGAACACTTCGAACACCTACATTAGGCGCTCTATGTCACATTAGGCGCCTAATGTAGCGTTCAATGTGTCCTGAAGCATCTCCGAACACTTCGAACACCTACATTAGGCGCTTCATGTCACATTAGGCGCCTAATGTAGCGTTCAATGTCACATTAGGCGCTTCATGTAGGCGTTCAATGTCTACGGAACATCCCCGAACACTTCGAACGCCTAGTATAGGCGCTCTAAGTCACTATAGGTTCTTCATGTAGCGTTCCAACAATACTGGAAGTCTTTTTGACCCCTTTAGGTGCCCTATGTACGTGTTGTAACCTTATACACTTCTTTTGAACATGAAACACAAAGGTAATTGAGTTGTAAATGAGGTGTAGATGGTAAGTTTGATCAAGTTAGAATAAGATTGAATCTTGAGTGAATTCATAAGAAGAATGGGCTTGGAAAGATACAACCATGGAGTGTTTGAGGTGCAAAACTGTATACTTGATAAGTACGATATATGAATGCGTGTGTTACATGTTTGATACGAAGTTGCATGTGCATCCTGCATCATGACATGGGCACTTGCATTTGATTTGAGATTTGCTTTGCAAAAGAACATGTGATTACAAGAAATGTTTAAAGTTTTCGAAAGACAAAATGGCTGCTGGTTGATCGCAGGGTATAAAAGTCACGTCTGCGAAAGCAGGGTATAAAAGCGTGATCTGTGAATCAACAGCAGGGTATAAAGTATTTTATGGGGCCGTGGACCTATCAGCACAGAAAATAAAGTATTTTATGGGGCCGTGGACCTATCAGCACGGATATATGATATATGTAATGGGGCCGTGGACCTATCAGCACGGGGTATAAAGTTATATGTTATGGGGCCGTGGACCTTTCCGCACGGGGTATAAAGTTCTGTTGCTATGGACTGATCACCCACAGGGTATAAAGTTCTGCTACGCGAAGAATATAATATGTAAAGTGATGAAATGTTCTGTGAAATGACATGCATGACATGTTTATGAAAGAAGACATATGCATGGGTGTTGTGTGTGATTTTAAAGAAGAACATGCATCATGGTACACGAAGCATTAGACTTGACATGCAAGAAACGTGGCTAGTGTATGACTTGCTTATGTGATACGTTGTTTTAATACATGTTGGTTCTCGTACCCGTATACCATATATGTGCTTTATCTGTTTTGAGAAATTATTATTGAGATGCTATTTGTTAACCCGAGCACCTATATTTTGGGCAATGATTTATACACTGGTGACTCGTCGTGTGTGATTCCGTAAGGTGTATAGACGGGTTACTTGCTGGCGAAAATTTCGCTAAGAACAGTTACTCTATTCCTTTTCAGGTGAGCCTGAATATGAGTTGATATTTATCGAAGACGACGGCGAGTGGGCTTAATGGGATGATGGACATAGGAATAGATAGATGCTGGACTACTTTCTTTAAGTTTGGAAACTCATTGTTATTATGTTGTTCTAAAACTTATGTTGGCTAGATGAACACACACCTTTTATTTCCGCTGTAGTTTCTGGTTGTATTATTGACGATGAAGGTTTAAATTTTATGCCGTTTCCGCTGGTTTTTATCTTACATTATGAAGGATGTACGCTTGATCTGTTTGACGCTACGTAGTTCTCATAGTAGGCTACGGCGAGTGCACTGGTTCCGATGACGGTATCGGGCCGGGGCGCTACACCAAGCTACCGGATCAGTCTCAGAAAACAAAAAAGAGTCTTTACCAAGGAATCATGGTCCATTGTCAACTCCGGACGAGTGCCCTGAGGTAAGTCAACTAGTCTCTCCACTTGTACCTGTGATTGACCCCCTTAATCATTCCCCAGTCAAAATAGAACTCACTGGCTACATGTACATACTTCTCCCACGGAGAAATCGAGGAGTCCCTCAGGTCATATATGAACCAGAGTATGTCCCCAGAAATTACAGGTATCTATTGATGAATACAGTAAAAGGACTCTCATACACTGCTCAGACATTCCAAACGTCTCTTTATACAGTAAGTGTTCCCAAAACAGCAGATGAAGCGCAAAAATATCCAGAATGGAGAAGAGCGATGGAAGACGAGATGGACGCCCTGAGAAAAAGTGTAACGTGGGAAAAGAGCATTATAAGCCCACAAAAAAGACATGTTGGTTGCAGAAGGGTGTTTACACTGAAGTACAAGCCAGACGGAACTATCGAAAGATATAAGGCGAGACTAGTCGTGAAAGGCTATACACAAACTTATGGGATAGATTACGCAGAGACCTTTTCTCCGATGGCGAAAAAAGACATGATCAGAGTACTATTCTCAGTGGCAGTGAATCTGGTGTGACCTCTGTATCAGTTGGATGTTAAAAATGCTTTCCTTCATGGCGATCTGAAGGAGAAAGTATACATGGAACCTCCACTGGGATTTACAGATGAGTTTACAGATGGAGAAGTTTGTAGGCTTCGGAAAGCATTGTATGACCTAAAACAGTCAACAAGGACATGGTTCGGACGATTCACCATGGCTATGAAGAAGTGTGGATATAGTCAGAGTAAATTGGTCACCTGTCTCGTTATATATGTCGACGACATGATTATTACCCGAAATGATGATGAGGAAATCACAAACGTAAAGCAGCAGTTGTCTAAAGAATTTGAGATGAAAGACTTAGGATTACTACGGTATTTCCTAGGTATTGAGGTGCTCAGGCCAAAACAAGGAGTAGTTATATCATAGAGAAAGTATGTGCTGGATCTCTTGGTAGAAACCGAACTGGTAGATTGCAAGCCAGCTGAGACGCCAATTGCAGTGAATCATGGCTCAAGATTGTAAAGGGGGTAGAGTTATCAGACAAAGGAAATATCAACGGTTGATGGGAAGACTGATATACCTGTCACATACGAAGCCAGACATAGCCTACGCCGTTAGGGTAATAAGCCAGTTCATGCACCAGCCCCAAAAGGAGCACATGGAAGCAGCAGTCAGAGTAGTATGGTATTTGAAAGGATCGGCGGGACGAGGTATAGTGTTTCGGAAACATGGCAATCTGGAAATAAAAGTATATACTGATGCTGATTGGGCTAGGAATCCTAATGATAGAAGATCTACATCCGGTTATTTTGCGTTAGTCGGAGTAACTTGGTCACATAGAAAAGTAAAAAAGCAAAAGGTGTGGCTCTTTCAAATGCTGAGGCAGAGTTCTGCAGGATTGTTCGAGGGTTGACTGAAGTTCTGTGGCTAAAAAAGGCTTTATCAGAGATAGGATATCCTCCGAAAACTGTGCAGTGTCTGCTATGTGACAATAAGGCGACGATTAAAATTTCAGAGAATCCAGTACGACATGATCGTACGAAGCACGTGGAGATAGACCGACACTTCATAAAGGAGAAGGTTGATACTCAAGCAGTGTGTCTGCCGTATGTTAGGTCTGAGGATCAGCTAGCTGACGTGTTAACCAAAGGAATACCAGGAGGACGTTTTGAAAAAATTCTCGGCAAGTTAAGCATCGAAGATCCGCTGACTTAAACTTGAGGGGGAGTGTCATCAAGATCACAACAAAAAAAGGAAACAAATCAATTGAGTAGAATTAGTGATAAGATTGATATTGAAATTAGTGTGATTGATTCTACTTTCCTAAAATTAGGATTCCTATTGTACTATTTATGCGGAAAGATGTCCATCTTTTGAATCAAGAAAAACAGTTTTTCCTCAATCAAATAAGTTTTTCCTTCTATCAAATAAAAACTGGTTTGATAGGTCGTTATGATGCGATCTATTGTTCTTCTATCGTAAATCTTCTTCTGAATTTCGCTGATTGTCTTACTAAGACCTTACTCAGGGGTAGACTGAAAAAATAAAGACTCGAGTCTCCATAATGCATTTTAGAAAAAAGAACATTCACACAAGTTTCAATATAGAAACAAAATGCCACCCCATCTGGTTGATTCCGTCAATCTGATTGATTTGAAGTGATCAGAGACAACTATATTATATCTGAGGAAGATAAAACCATTGTTACAGAAAACGACAATTGTAATTGATTCGGTCATTTACAATCAACATTATTTGACATATCAAAGACATAGATTACCCCAGGTTCATATCAGCTACATAGATCTGAGTACACGGTTATGTCAGCATGATTCAGAAAACGCAGGACGTCTTCACGACGTCGACAGATATCGCAGGTCAGCATCAGCGAGACTCACCCGAAAGTATTAAAGCTTGGTCACCTCAACCGCAGGCATTACCTCGGTTTCAGGCGGCGGTTTAATCTCAGCTGTCATCTTGACAATGACATGCACCTAAGCCATAAGTCACAGACCCGGTGCCTTAAGTCATTCTGGTCGGCTCAACGAAAACAAGCTCACGCCAGATATGCGTTTTGCTTTTTTTTTTTTTTTTTTTCTTGAGAATTTCTCTCTAGAGGTATCACCTTTCGCGGGTAGGAAAAGGCCCAAATTACACACTGGCTTTCTTTCTTGCATTCTTTTAAGCTCTAACGTATTGACTTCTATACCGAGACCTTTCTAATCTAAATATTGTAGTTATGAAGCTCCAATTCGAAGTCTTACTACCGACTTCATATCCACATAAAACTGCTATATTAATCAAAGGATCATCTATGATTAATTAAACGCGTAATACGTGACAAATATTTTTCATTAACAATTTTACTACACCAAGCATAGAGACTATGAGGTGTTATGTCACAGTAGAGGGTTATCATATATTTTAAATCTAAAAGTAATGTTTGATATTTGAAAAAGCCTTTTAGATAGAATTTCACGTAAGGGTTTACATATTGATCAGTCTGTGTGATCCATAAGAATTGGATGGTTAAACCGAGATGCGAGAGTTATGCACATGGAAATTAAACCCTGATATGATGGCTAAGTTAACAAAAGAATCACATTTGTCTCGTAAACCAGAAGGTGATTTTGGTAGACAATTTTCTATTCATGATCGTGTTACCATGCTCCCAGGTATTCTAGATATATACGAGTGTGTATATATATACATAATTTTTTCTCGGGTGATATTCTAAAGGGGCGTTCTTGGTGTATTAGACTTCCATGTTTGCGCATGGTCTGAGGATCGCAAAGATGTGCGCAACCTTATCTTACATTTGTGTAATAGGCTGTTTTCCCGGCTCGAACCCACGACCTCAAGGTCACAAAACAGCAATCTTATCAGTTGCTCCAAGTTCCGCCCTCTCTCGGATGTTATTCTAACATTTTCATTCTCCAGAGATGAGTGGAGGGCATGTTATGGTGTTGGTGCTCCTAATTTGCAAAAAGTAGGCTCTACCGCTTCTGGTTGTGAAAGAAATTGGAGCATATTTGAGATGCCGGAAGGAATAGAGATATTGGAAAGGTGACAAAGGGACTAGGAAGATGGCACAAATAATATGCCCAACCATTATTACCTAGTACACGTGCCAATGCAATTCAAATATCGTCTCTTAAATATTTTATCCTCTTCCTGATACTTTATTATGACGTGTGATTATGGTATGGATTACAAAACCATGAGAATAAAGCAGAAAACCACATTAACCACCTGTTAAATTTTATGGCAAGTATTTTAAGCCTGGCATCCCATTTTTCCTGCCAAGAGAATCAGCATTTTGTATTGTTATGTTCTCAGCGAATACTGCCAGATGTATTTCGAACTTGTAGACAATGTCTAATATAATAAACTTACACTTTCCTTTTTTATTTTTACATTGATGATTTCATCTCATAAGAAAGTGCAACATAAAATCATTGATCAGATAAAAAAAAAACGTGCCTTCAGTAAATAAGATAAGGGTCTCTATCTACCATTTTCATTTTTAAGTATTCTTAATTGTATAAGCATGAAAAAAAGACTTTATAACAACAGTTAATCATTTATTTATCTAAATATGTTTTTAATTGATGTATAAAATATTCAAAACTGAATAATTTTCATAATAACTGAAAATATTTTAGATAAAAAAAATATGATTAACTCGTTATAAATATTACCGTCAGAACAACTCACTTTAGTGCCGGCGTTACTGCTGAAGATTCATGAGCAATGCTTGGCCATGAAAGGCAATTTTAGATTTATGGATCAAAGATACGACATAGATAAAGCTCCACCGGCATTATTACAGGAAATGGATGTCTGTATATCAATATAGCATGGAATATATTTTTGTGAAGGTTTATATTATTTAATGTCCATTTCATATGTCATCTTAAACTGTCAAATTAGTATATTATTATTCATATGTCATCATCATATTTATTTAGTTTATCTTTTGTGATGTTTCCGCTACAGCCTATTTGTATGGTTGGTGAAACAAAATATATAATTTAATAATTTCATGAAATAGATTATATTTGTATGAAGTATTATACGTCATCATTTAATAATTTTATAAAAGAGATTATAAAATAATTTAATCATTTTAAGAAAGAGATTATATTTCAATGAAGAAACATGAAACATCATCCATCTTAAACCCCACTTCGGGTCCTCTCAGCGCTAGGTGAGAACTACCGTTCTCAAACCTAATCTTAGGTCTCATCGCTAGGTGATTCTCCCTAATTGGAGTGATATGATTCCATGATTTTCTTTTTGTCAACACTCTCCCTCAAGTTTGGCACTGCAATTGCCGATACCTAACTTACAAAGTAATGAGTCAAAGACCCTTCTAGTGACGGCCTTTGTGAGGATATCGGCTAGCTAATCTTTAGATCTTACAAATAGGAGCTCAATGATGCCATCCTAGAGCTTCTCTTTGATGAAATATTGATCTACCTCTACATGTTTGGTTCGGTCCTGCTGCACTCAATTCTCGGAGATACTTATCGCCGTCTTGTTATCACACATTAGCTTAGTAGGCAGTCTTAGAGGGAAAACCAATCTTGTATATTAGCTTCTTTACCATTCTTATGAATTTAGCTTTTGCACTTGATAATGCTACTACCTTCTGTTTCTCGCTTCTTCACGTAACTGGATTTCCTCCGACGATGGCAAAGTATCCAGAAATGGACCTCCTGTCATTAGGATTACCCTGCCCAGTCAGCATCTGTATATACCCCATGTCTAAGTGTCCGTGCTTTTGAAATAATATTCCCCTACCTGGTGTTCTCTTCAAATTCCGTACTATCCTCATTGTTGTCTTTATGTGTTCTTTTTGTGGTTGATGTATAAATTGGCTCACAACTCCCACGACATATGATATATCTGGTCTGGTGTGGAAGAGATAAATCAATTTTTCTACAATTCTCTGATACTATTCTCGATTCGCACTTAATTGCCCCTTCCTTTATTTGAAGTTACACATCGGTTTCTCACTTGGTTTACAATCGATCGTCCCAACCTTAGCAACTAAATCCAAAATGTACTTTCGTTGAGATATGAAGATTCCTTTAGTTGACCAGAAGACTTCAATCCCAAAAAAATACTTCATCCCTCTTAAGTCCTTCATTTCGAATGTTGTAAACAGATTGTTTCAAATCTGGTTAATTTCCTCCTTCTCACCTCCTGTAAAAATTATATCGTTGACATATATGATCAAGCATGTGACTAAGTCTCCTCTCCTTTTAAAAGCAGGGTGTGGTCTACGTTGCTCTGTATGTATCCATTCTTCTTCATCACCACTGTGAATCTCCAAACCATGCACGGGGGGAGGGGGCGCTGTTTTAGACCATAGTGCTTTCTTGAGTCTGCATGGTTCATCGTTTTGCAACTCGTCAGAAACCTGGTGGAGGCTCATGTATACCTCCTCTCTCAATTTTCTATGTAGAAAGGCGTTTTTGACGTCAAATTAATGAAGTGGCCAATCATGCTTTGCTGCTACTGAGAACAATACTCTGATAGTAAATACCCATTGCCACCCCAAAGCTTTCTTTCCTTTTGACAATACACATTTTTCTATTATCTCGTTTTTTTCCAGGGCTTCCATCTCTACTTTTATCGCTTCCCTCCATTCTATTTTTCAATATCTTTCTAGACTGACTGTGAGATGGGTTCTGAACATGGGGAAGTGGGCAACACCTTTGCACATTTCAAATTCTCCCCCTTGCTATATTTATCAAATATCTGAAGGATCGAGACAGTCGTCCTGGTGAATACCGCTATGGTGGTGTACCTCTATTTTGTCATGGAGGGAGAAAACACACCTATTGCTCAGCCAACTTATCAGTATAGTCGGTGTTATCAACATTATGTGTGGCAGAAGGTTCATCATCAGTATGTGTTTCGGTTACCTCTTGGTGGACATTCACTAAGGAAGATTCATCGGCAGATAGTGGCTCGTCAGCCTTCCTTACCTACTCGCTCTATTGGGATAGCCTCTGGAAAGTTGAGGCTACTTAACCAATTGAGAGGCTCATCTAACTTTAGACCCATGTTACTTGTGATAAAAAGGTTCAGATTCAAGGAAGATGAAGTATATCGTGCCATGAATGCATCGAGTGGCATGATTTGAACACCGATACCCCTTTTAGTGAGTAGAATACTCCACAAACACACTTTTTTCAACACAGTTATCGAGCTTAGTGTGCTCGTGTTTTAGAATATGAACAAAAATAGAACAACCAAATATTGAGGGTGGGCGTGTGGGTACGAAGGGAATATGGGTTTGTGTGGCTAGGGCCTTTAATGGTGATTTGAGGCCCAGATTTTTTGGTAAGGATGCCATTTGAGAGATAAGTGGCTATGCTGAAGGCTTCGAGCCAAAAAGATTCAGGAACATGGCAATCGAGCATTAGAGCTTGGGTTATTTCAAGTAAGATTCAGTTTTTTCGTTCTTTAATGCAATTTTGTTGCGATGTATTAGGACAAGATGTTTGGTGAATTACGCCAGTGTTACGAAAAAAATTTTGAGTACTTGGTCACCACCACTATCAGACCGAAGGATTTGAATTTATCAAATTGGGTCTGAATCAGGTGATAGAAGTCTACAAAGGTAGTGTATACATCAGACTTTTGTTTTACAAAATAGGCCCACGTCATGAAAAGTCGTTAACAAATATCACAAGATATATATACATGAGGCGCAGGGAAGGGTGCAGGTCTCCATACATCAAAATGAACCAGAGAGAAAACGTTCTTGACACGAGTATTATTTAAAGGAAATGTTACCCTTGGTGGGCCTTTAATATACTAAATTGAGCATCTTCCTTCTAACGCCGTGTATGCGACCTCCACCGATGGCAAGAGGTTCTCTTTCAATAAATCTCGTTTCACCGTTTCAAACCTCGCATCCAGTGTGCTGAAAAAGTTAGAACAATCATTGTTCCTATATTTTTTGATTATATACGAGGATATGCTTTTCATCGAATTCCGGTCTTGTTGATCGATTGTCATCCAAATTCACTGCAACTTGTTTCATCACTTCTCTATTATATCCGATCATTGCCATATTGAGTTCCCTTGTTTGTGTAGGTCAAACACCTGTAGAGAATCATTACCGGAGCCGTGTGTGATGGCAAGGCCATCCCATAAGGCTTTGGTCAGATATTGAGATACACTATTTATTAGGTTGGATTTAATATATTGAATCAACTAGGTAAACATGCATTGATTGTTTTGTTCATAATGTGCGTAGGCTTGTTCAGTGGTAGAGGTGGTGGAGGAACCTCGATAATATGGGCGCTCCTACCTCTCCCCCGGACGACTTTCCTCATTAGGCAGCCCATAGGGAATAATCATCCCTACTAAGCTTGATCCCTATCGTCAATGTTTCAGAGTTTACATGAGTTGGTGCACACCAAGATTTTGCAGTGACCTTCCGGGAAGTTGTTTGTGGTTTTATCATCTGGGTTATTGCTGGTATTTGATATATTGTTGTTCGTGATCTTGTCTGGGCTGAGAGGGGTATAATGGTACTATGAGGATAGTTATTTGAGTTCTAATCTTTATTTGGTTGATTGGATTTCTTCTTGGTTGTGTTGGCCGGCTGTATTATGGTTTGTGTTTGGGAGGGGTCGGTTTTTTTTGTGGGCTTTCTAGTATGTAGGGATAGTTTCCTTCCGATGGTTTCTTTTTGGAGTGTGGTCCGGACGATGAGGAGTTCATATTGGAGTCATCAAAGATCAAACATGCTCTGATACCATGTTAGAGTTTAAAGTTGTTGAATGAAAGTCTTATTTCATTGAATTGCTACGTAGATTGCGCTTCTTATGTATAGAAAAACACACCTATCTCTATTTCATAAATACAATCAATTGTAATAAAGTCCATTCTGTATACAAAATATTATGTCTTTTTAATTTGTGTGACTCTTCTTAATTGGAGTGTCTTTGTAATTTGTATGACTTTTCTTAATTGGAGTGATATAATTATATGATTTCCTCTTTGTCAACACAGACAGGCCAAGGAAATGCTATATGCACATAAAAGATGGAAGAAAGAAGTAAGAAGATGCAAGACCATAAATGAAATAAAAATATGAAGGAAGCAGAACTGGAATTTTCAACCTCAAGAAGAGGCGCACATCTATAAAGAACTTGACGTCTATCGTCTCATTTCAAATTTGGACCACAAATTCTCTTTTTTTGGTACTAAATGTTGGAAAAGTACGTGAACGTACTTTACCGTGTGCTCCAAACTTATATAGAACATATATGAAGTTGTTTGGGAGGTTGAGGTGAAGTTTGGAACACTTTAAACTTAAAATAGGTCACTTGGATCGATCCATGTTTTGACTGGATCGAACCAAGTGAAAGCTGGAATAAAGTTGAGTGTTTTGGAAGACTTCGATTGATCCATGTAAGGGACCGGGAGCATTCTATCCAACATGGATCGATCACATCGATCGATCGATGTGATCGATCGATGTAAGGCATAATGAAAGTTGGAGTTTCTGTCCGACTTCGATCGATCACATCGATCGATCGAAGTGACATCGATCGATAGATGTGATCGATCAATGTGCAACGGACAGAACTTTTCACTTTGAATTGCAGCTTTTGGTCCAAGGATCATCTCCCTTCGCCTATGAACGGTAAACAACTACTATTGGAGGTTGAAACCAGGCTGAGACAAGTTTTAAAAGTGGCTTTTAACACACCCCAAGGTCTATATATAGTAGAGCTTGGTATCTTCAACATATAGAACATAATCTTTCAAAATCTAAGAAATTCTCAGCATTCTTTCTCTCCAACTCTCCTTTATCTTTCACTTCTACAATAAGCTCAGTCTTCTTCTCCTAGAGCAAAGAACAAGAAGAAAGCCGTTATATCTTGGGAAGCATTAGTCTTGTGTCTACCTTGCTCATTTGGTAGAGGCTAAATTGCTTTAAGGACAGAGTTATCTTGAGATCTCGGCTTTTGTTTGATTATATTCTTGCTTGTTTGCTGCATTTTTTCCAACAATCTTAAAGCAATTTACAATGGCATCCAAGCAAGCATTGCCTAATATGTCCAAGATGGAGCCATTTGATGGCAAGTTCTACAAGAGGTGGGCGGCCAAGGTGCTGTTCTTCCTCGAAATGCTGTCAGTTTCATATGTACTCAAGATGGATAAGCCCAGTGATGAAACTGAAGAACACAAATATGATGCAGAAAACACTACTTGCAGAGGCCACATACTACATTTCCTGGCAAATTCTTTATTTGACATTTATGTCAAATTCACGTTTGCAAAAGAGATTTGGTCAACGCTGGAGAACAAATATGGTGCTGAAGATGTGGGTAAACGCAGGTACGTGGTAAGTGAATTCCTCAGATTCCATATGGTTGATCATGCTCCAATAAATGATCAAATCCATCAATTCCAACAACTGGTGGACAATCTGGAACAAGAAGGGACCTAGATTGATGAAACGTTCCAGGCAGCGGCGCTGTTGGAGAAGCTTCCACCTTCTTGGAGTAAATACAAGAAGAGGGGAAAGCATGACGACGCCAAGTTGTCTCTAGATGCCGTAATTAAACACATACGCATCGAAGAGAACAACCGGATGGAAGACGAGTCTCACCGGGAGGAGTGCGTCAAAGCCAACGTTGTGGAGAATGCTGCGAAGAAGCCCAAGTTCCACAACAGTGGCGGCGGCTACAGCAGTGGAGGTAAACGTAAGAAATTTGCTGTGTAGGGCCAAAACAAGATGAAGGGAATGTGCTGGGTGTGCGGGAAACCATGACACCGAGCCGTCAACTACAAGAACGGAAGGGCCAACCGAGCAACCAGGCGAACCTTGTAGAGGCCAAAGGAGCAGCAGACGACGTCATCGCAACAGTCGTCTTAACGGAGGTAAACCTTGTTGGTGGCACTACAGAATGGGTGGTAGACACGTGTGCTACCAGGCATATTGCTACCAGTAAAGACCTATTTTCTGAATACAAGGAAATAGGCAGTGATGAGCAAGTTTTCTTGGGAGATGCACATAGTACCCAAGTCTTCGGAAAGGGTAAGGTGCTTCTCAAGTTAACCTCTGGGAAGAGATTGGAGCTTAGCAATGTGTTGCATGTTCCTGCTATGCGTAGGAACTTGATCTCCAGAGTGTTGCTGAACAAGGCCAACATTAAACTTGTTTTAGAGTCTTTGTCTAGAAATGGTGAATTTGTTGGTAAAGGCTTTTGCAATGGAGGTCTTCTTGTACTTGATGCTATTTGCTGCAATAATAAAGATGCATCTAGTTCCGTTTATTTTGTTGAGTCTCTTGATATGTAGCATGCTAGACTAGGACATGCAAATATAGAAGTGATAAAGAAACTCAAGATTATGAATGTGATTTCTTATGATGATGATAACTAACAAATGTGAACATTGTGTTGAAGCAAAACATCATAAGAAACCATTTAAGAAAGTTGATAGGTTTCACAAAAACTTGGCTTGATTCATAGTGACTTAGGTGATTTTAAGAATCACATGACTAAAGGTGGTAACAGGTATTATATTACCTTTATCGACGATTACACTAGATATGCGAAAGTATATTTATTAAGTCACAAGGATGAGACCGAGTCTAAGTTTATAAGTTATAAAGTTGAGGTTGAAAATCAACTAGACTTAAAAATCAAAAGGCTTAGGACTGATAGAGGCGGTGAATACTGTACAGACTCTTTACAAAAATTTTGTGAAGAGAATGGCATTATTCATGAAGTTACACCTTCATATTCACCTCAGTCTAACGGAGTAGCTGAAAGGAAAAATAGAACATTGAAAAATATGATGAATGCCATGTTGGTTAGTTCAAGATTGCCGGACAACTTGTGGGGGAGACAATCTTGACTGCTTGTCATATATTGAATAGATTACCTCATAAGAAGTTGGATAAAACTCCTTATGAGTTGTGGAAAGGCTATGCTCCCAACTTAAATTACTTGAAAGTGTGGGGGTGTCTAGCCAAAGTTAGCATTCCTGATTTTAAGAAAAGTAAAATCGGGTTTAAGACAAGATATTGTGTATTCATCGGGTATGCTCTAAATAGTGCAGCATATAGATTCATGGCTATAGATAATGGTTCTATATTGGAATCTAAAGATGCTGAATTCTTCGAGCATATATTCCCTATGAATAAACAATCTGACTGTGTCTCCAAAAGTGAGATAGGCGAGTCGAGTAAGTCCCTAGTTGATCAAGAGGTTGATGAACCTAGAAGAAGTAAGAGACAAAGAACGGAAAAGTCATTTGGAAGTGACTTTATAACATCATTCATTTTAGAGGATGATCCCAAAACGTATGGAGACGCAATTAGGTCAATAGATTCTAAGTTTTGGAAGGAGGCCATAGATAGTGAACTTGAATCTATACTAAGTAATAATACTTGGGAGTTAGTGGATTTGCCTAGGGGGTGTAAAACTATCAGTTTTAAGTGGGTTTTTAGGAAGAAACTAAAGGCGGATGGATCAAATGATAAGTTTAAGGCTAGGCTTGTCGCAAAAGGATTCACACAACAAGAAGGTATAAACTTCTTTGACACCTACTCACCGGTTGCTAGGATCACTACTATTAGAGTTCTAGTAGCACTTGCCTCCATTCACAAGCTTGTTATTTACCAAATGGATGTGAAAACAGTATTTTTAAATGGAGACTTAGAAGAGGAGATTTATATGAAACAACCGGCGGGTATGATAGTTAGAGGTCAAGAGCACAAAGTGTGTAGGCTTAAGAAGTCCTTGTATGGTCTTAAGCAAGAACCTAAACAATGGCACGAGAAGTTTGATAACGAATTAGTGTCTAATTGTTATATAGTAAACGAAAGTGACCGTTGTGTGTATATTAAGTTTAATGATTATGATGGTGTCATTATTTGCCTTTATGTTTATGATATGTTAATATTTGGAACCAACATAAATGTTGTTAATGATACAAAATCATTGTTGTCTTCTTTATTTGATATGAAAGACATGGGGAAGGCGGACTTAATCCTTGGTCTCAAGTTAATAGAGAAATATGAGGGTTGTTTACTTTCTCAAGAACATTATGTGGAGAAAATGTTGAGAAAGTTTAATCACTTTGATATAAAACCAGTTAGCACACTTTATGATCCACATGTGACGTTGTCTAAAAATAACTTTGAGAGTGTGTCGCAATGTGAGTATGCTAGGATCATCGGTAGTGTAATGTATTTAATAAATTGCACTAGACTTGACATTGCATATTCTGTGAATAGACTTGCACGATACACTCATAGTCCAAATGAGAGTCATTGGTGTGCATTAGGACGTTCATTGAAGTATCTTAGAGGAACAATGAATTTAGGACTCATGTTTACAGGGTCACCCGCAGTTTTAGAAGGCTATTGTGATGCTAATTGGGTGACTGTTAATGATGAAATAAACTCCACTAGTGGGTATGTTTTCACATTGGGTGGTGGAGCTATTTGTTGAAAATCTTGTAAACAAACTTGTTGTGCTAAATCTACTATGGAGTCTGAATTTATTGCCTTAGAACTTGCTAGTACAGAAGCCGAGTGGTTAAGGAATTTACTTGTTGATATTCCTTTATGGTCTAAACCTATGCCTTCTGTATCTATTCATTGTGATTCTCAGGCTGCGATCGCACGCGCAAGGAACAAGATATACAATGGAAAGAGCCGGCACATCCGTTTAAAGCACAACATTGTGCGTGACTTGATTAGTTTTCGGGTGGTTAACTTGGAATATGTAAGAACCAAGTTTAACCTTGCCGACCCCTTAACTAAAGGAATAAACAAAAAGTTAGTCTATGAAACATCGAGGGGGATGTGACTTATTCCATCTGTAGAGAATTCTTCATGACGGGAACCCAACCCACTATTAGTAGAGATCCTACAAATGGGGTTCAATGTGGTAAGAACAAGTCATGAAAGAATTCTATATTGCACTATCTAAGTGTTCCTCCCTATGGTGTTGTTGATAGTGCTCACTGTAAAGACTTGAGGGTGAGATTTTAAGAATCTCTTAATGAAAAATTTATAGCCATAATGTTTGGTGGTGTGAACAGTGCACACTTGATGAATTTCACCTATATAAGCTTGGAAGTGGTGCCGCTTCCTGTGAGAGCCTGGAAAACTCTCTAGAGAGCTTATGAATCCTAAGATAGGTGCATGGACGATATCGCACCAAACCGCGAACTTGAAGAAGTAGATAATGATATGTCTTGTTGTTGTTCATATAAACAATAGTGGAGTAAGATTCAAGACGAAGTTCATCTTACTTCCGTTTATATAACTCAAGTTGTACTACCGGTGATTCAAGACCACAAGTCATCGTATCCGTTATGTGTCATTATCTTCGATTGATAATGGAGAGGTTAGTTGTTTATCGTTCTGAAGTTGTTTCATATAAGTTTGGATCATGTGGGGAATTGTTGGAAAAGTACGTGAAAGTACTTTAACGTGTGCTCCAAACTTATATAGAACATATATGAGGTTGTTTCGGAGGTTGAGGTGAAGTTTGTAACACTTTAAACTTAAAATAGGTCACTTGGATCGATCCATGTTTTGACTGGATCGAACCAAGTGAAAGCTGGAATAAAGTTGAGTGTTCTGGAGGACTTCGATCGATCCACGTAAGGGACACCGATCGATCGATGTGTTGTGTTGCAAATCCGGGAGCATTCTGTCCAACATGGAGCGATCACATCGATCGATCTATATGACATCGATCGATCGATGATCGATCGATGTAAGGCAGAATGAAAGTTGGAGTTTCTGTCCGACGTGACATCGATCGATCGATGTGGTCGATCAATGTGCCAACGGACAGAACTTTTCACTTTGAATTGCAGCTTTTGGTCCAAGGATCATCTCCCTTCGCCTATGAACGGTAAACAACTGCCATTGGAGGTTGAAACCAGGCTGAGACAAGTTTCAAAAGTGGCTTTTAACATACCCCAATGTCTATATATAGTAGACCTTGGTATCTTCAACATATATAACAGAATCTTGCAAAATCTAAGAAATTCTCAGCATTCTTTCTCTCTAACTCTCCTTTATCTTTCACTTCTACAACAAGTTCAATCTTCTTCTCCTAGAGCAAAGGACAAGAAGAAATCCGTTATATCTTGGGAATCATTAGTCTTGTTGTCTACCTTGCTCATTTGGTAGAGGCTAAATTGCGTTAAGGACAGAGTCATCTTGAGACTCGTCTCGGCTTTTGTTTGAATATATTCTTGCTTGTTTGCTGCATTTTTCCCAACACTAAAATATGTGCAAGTTAAAGAAAATTGCGTATATAAGGCAGCTATTGAAATGCCACATTAGATGTAGGATTTTTGAGTCAGACAACCAATGATCAAGCCACCTAGTTCTGGGGCTTCCAACAGATGGGGTAAGGCGGTTGATGATATGCCGTTTAAATTAGACGAATGCTTAATGATACGATCATTCTGCTGATCATAATCTGCCTGACATATTATTGGAAATAAGTAAAACCTTAATGTAATGTATAATTACATAGAAAAACTATAATTCATTTAGTTGGGATGTAAAGCATGACAACTTTTTCTTTGCGCTCTCTCATTTGTCCCATCCAAGTCTTTTAGGTTCTGTAGCCAAAGTGTCTTATAGGGCAGGAACTGCTTCAGCTTCTTAGAATTTAGTGGTAAATGCATCGTTTAATTGGAGAGGGATTAAAATGAGGATTAAAAGAGAACAGTCTAGCCTCTTGCACAAAGTTAGGATAAGGCTGCGTACATCAGATCGCGAAAAGTGATCCGGCCTCTCTTCAGACCCTGCGTGAATACGGGAGCCTAGTACAGCGGGAACTCTCTTTAGAAAGCGGACCTTGGAGCAACTGGTAAGGTTGATGCTTTGTGACCTTGAGTTCACGGGTTCAAGCCGCGGAAACAGCCTCTTACACAAAGTGTAGAGTAAGCCTGCGTACATCATATCACAATGCGATCCGGCCCTTCTCTAGACTCTTTGAAAAACACGGAAACTTAGTGCACTAAGATGCCGTTGTACGTGGAAGATATGCATTGAATTTGCTTCTGGACTTGATTCTTAAAGCTGACATGTTTTATGAATGCCTGATTAGGATGTTAATTTACGGATCAAACTATATTTTACTAATGAAGACTGAATAATACTTAAAAATCATTTACTTCAAAAAAAAAAAAAACATGTCAGTTGGGAAGAAGGTAGTCCATTTTTGGCTAAAAAATAGAGGAAAAAATTGCCAGATTAGTCCACGTTGTCCAATTATATGAGATTCATGACTCGATAATATTACAAAACTTATTCAAATAGTTTCCTCTTTTATGTTATCTGTATTAAGTTGATTATAATAAAAGAATTTGGAATTTGGAACCTTAAAGCAAATGGGACTTGGTCATGAATGACTGGGAAGCTGGAATTTTCTTCTTGTATTTTGTCATCAATTGTTGAAGAAAGCCGGTCCAAAAAAGTAAATTACTGAATCCTATAAATGGATAAAAATGTAAACAACCCAAAGCACCCAATACGATAGATTTGATTGTCAGCCAAGAAGCAAATTAAGATGGCAAAGCTTTGCTACTCAACTCTCTACGTTTTGTTCCTTGTTTATGGTAAGTCTGTTTCCTCAGGAAAAAATCTCTTTTGTTGGTTAATCTCATGATATAGGATCCTTGCAGTTGCAGCGACAACAGTGGATGATCCAATTACTATTGGGTATTCAGCTTGGCCCCCTGTTTCATACTCTACGCCGGAGGAACCTCATCCCTTCTGCACTTCCCAAATAGGATGTGAAGACCATTACGGCTGTGTGGACGATGAAGAGAATGGAATAAATTGCTTGTGTAACGAGACAACAGGAGGCTGCTATTGATGTTCAACTATCTTATGGCCGTTTCGGATTAATTCCTACGAGGATGATGCTCTTGGACTCAGACCTTAAGCAAGTCTTTTTGTTTTCCAACCCTCTTCTTATCCTCTCCCCCCCGTTTTAGTTATGTGTTTTCTTGAATAAGTTATCGTTGTATCTATGTCAACACTTGATGTACTAAAGTACTTCTTGAATCCAAATTCTTATGCCCGTCATGATTTATTTGTGGATTTGAGTTGGCTCAAATAGCGAATCCACTTATATACCCCGACATGGTTTGTTTACTATGGTGCACTGTAAAATTCCTCACCATCTTCAAATCTTCACTAACATGATCAACTTAGAAACTTAAGCAGATTAAAAAAAAACAACATATATATGCATGTATGTATATGTATATGTATGTGTGTGTGTATGTATATATATGCTTAAACATACATACATATAAATATATATACATGCATACATATAAATATACACACACAAATGGAGGTACATATATGCACATATATACACATATATATGTGTATATATGTTGCGAAAAACCTTTAGGTCTAACGGTTTAGTAACATTTATCTAATTCTCGGGTCTCAAGTTCGTTTTCCTTAATCCAGAACGATCGACATTAGGTGGATCTCAAGCATGACCAGTTTTTCATTTCCGTTCTTTTGTATGTCTTTTTCCCAGTGCTTTTGGTTCTCTAGCAAAAAAGATTTAATACCGACAAGTTTCTAGGCTTCCAAACCTTTGTGGGATGAATCTTGTCTCACTATATACAGCTTGCTCGAGTCAGATTATGAATCTTTTGAAGTATTATGAGGCAATATCGGGACAAATGGTAAATGTTGAGATTGAAGGAATATAAAATTCATTCAAGTTAATTCAATATATAAGGGGTGTTTCTTCTTTTTATAGGAGTTATATAGCCTCCAACGACTTTATTTTTTCTACATTAATTTGATTTGATCCTCTACAGTAACTTGATTTGATGTCTATAACGGCTATAATTGTAACGACTAGTTACCTGCTTAGCTCGAACATATGTACAATTAAGATTCTAAACTACTATATTTACATGTAAAAGACTAAGTGTTGTAGCTTGTCTTCAGCTTCGTTGCCTAACTGGTTGTGCCTTCACCTCGTCATTTTGGTTCCGCACACCAGTATCCTAGTCTCTTTTTCTCCACTCTTCTTCACTTTGGGCATTTACAGTTATGTGCTGATCTTCACCTCGGCTCTCCAGTTCTTTACATTAGTCACCTCGACACATAAGTATTTCTTCATCTGCTCAGCACACTTCACCTTGGTTGTTTATGTTTCTACTCTCCATCATGTCTGCTACTATGTTCAGCTTAGTACAGTAAGCCTGAGCTTGGCAGTGTTTATATTTCTACACTCTCTCTCAAGCTTAGTTGTATATATTTATATAACCAAGTTTGAACACTAAGTATTGGAATATACTTGTTGAAACTAGTTTTGCTAAAAGGTTAGTGACTTGATCTTCAGTGGAAATATATTCTAGGATGATCTCTCTCCCTTTAATTTTTTCTCAGATAAAATGTGTATAAGCTTCAACATACTTTAACTTGTCATGCTGAACTGTGTTCTGAGCCATACTTATAGCTAATACACTATCACAAAATATCTTGGCGGATAATAGTGTTTTTAGACATAGATCATCAAATACTCTTTTGATCCAGATGCCTTCGCATATGCCTAATGTGAGAGGTCTTAATTCTACTTCTACACTGCACCTCGATTCAATTAGTTGCTTCTTACTCCGCCAAGTAACCAGATTACCTCCATAAATAAGTTCCATAACAGGTTGTTGATCTTATATCAACCTTGGATCCACCCAGTTAGCATCTACGAACACTTTAATACTTCAGTATGTATGTCTTTTAAAACATAAACCTTGCTCTGGTGCATTTTTAAGGTATATGAGGATTCTGATTTGGAGATGTTCATTGATAGGATCATATATAAATCGAGACACAAAACTTGCAGCATGACAAATGTCGGGCATAGTATGTGATAAATAGATAATTTTACCGATTAGTTTCTGATAACTAAGTTTAGTGGGTGTAGCATCCCACCGCCCTCTAGGCTTATGTCCATGTTCTACATGTGTGTTTATCGGTCTGCATCCTAGCATCTTAGTTTCTTTTAAAAGATACCATATGTATTTCTTTTGTGATATATACATCCTTCTTTTGTTTATAGCAATTTCTATTCCTAAGAAGTACCTTACTTTTCCTAAATCTTTCATTTCAAACTGTTTTGATATTTGCATCTTAATATTCTCAATCCCATTATTATTATTCCATTTTATTGTTATATCATCTACATATACTATTAGAATAGTGATCTCTCTCATAGGTGATGTCTTGGTGAATAGTGTATGATCACTATGACTTTGAGTAAACTTATGATCTTTAACAGTTTTAGTGAATATTTTAAACCAAACTCTTGATGATTGCTTTAGTCCATGCAATGATTTTTTTACCCTACAGACCTTATTTTGATTGGTCATGTCGTTGAATAATGGTGGTATGTCCATATAAAATTCTTCTGCTAAATCTCCATTTATGATGCATTTTTAACGTCCAACTGATATGATTCTCAGTCAAAATTAACTGCTATAGATAAAATAATCCTAATGGTGTTAAGTTTGACAAATGAGACAAAGATTTCTAAATAATCAATGTCATAAGTTTGTATGAATCCATTTGCTACCAATCTAGCTTTGTACTTATTAACGACTACATCGCTGTTATATTTAATTGTAAACATCCACCTACATTTAACATGTTTCATAGCTGCGGACCTGCGTATTATCTACCAAGTTTGATTCTTTGCTAAGGCATTCATTTTTTCATGCACAACCTTCTTCCATTCAGGTAAGTTTAGAGCTTCTTATATATTTTTAGGTATCATTTTATTATCAAGTAAGCATATAAATTTTTTAAAATTAAGATTCAACCTATTATACGATACGAAGTCTTCTATAGGATATTTAGTACATATAGCATTTTTAGTGCATTCTGTTATCCCTTTTCTTGAAGCTATTGATCTATCATCGGTCTAAGGTCCAATTTCATATTCAGCATGAGTTTCTTCTAATGAACATACTTGCCCCAACATGGGTTGTGTGTTTGGATTAGTGTATTCAGGTATACTAGGTGGTCTATTTCATCCTACGGTTTCCTGACCATCCTATGACACAGGGTTGTTCGTTCCATTAGTTTTGAGCTGAGAATTTGTTGCATGGAGCTATGGTGTTGAGCTTGGCTGAACTTGTGGTGCTGAGTTGGACTGAGCTTCCCCTACAGTGTCTATTATTTTCCAATATTTAGTATGTTTCAAGTCTTCTGTTCTAGCAGAAGAATGGTAAAGGCATGTTGTTTACCAAATGTAAAAATCAAGTGTGACAAACATCTTCCTACTTGGACAATACTAATTATAACTCTTTTGTGATCCAGATATCATAGGCGGCTAGGAATATGCGTTTAACTGATCTCATATCTAATTTTCTTCTTCCCTTGGTCATCTAGTTTATTCTAAATACCCATTTAGTTCCAATAGCATGATGATCTTTAGGTTTAGGAAACAATTCCCAAATATCACTCGTATTAGATTGATTTAATTCTTGTTGCATAGTCATTATCCAATCTTCATCAATTACGGCTTCTTTTATGTTTTTAGGCTCAACTTATGAAATGAATGCATTTTCATGAAACTTTCTTCTGGTCAAAATACCTTGACTAGGTTCACCTAATATTAATTCTTTAGGATGATTTTTTTTATGCTTAAATGATTCTGGTAAATTCAACCTATCATCTTCAATCTCTAATCCTTCATTTACCTTATGGTTGGTCTAGTTTCAAGTAGCTCATTTATAAGATCATAGAAAAATCTCCATTTGATGTGTCCCATAGATTATCGATGAGATTTATCTCACATATATTATTTTCTTCATCATGATTAAGTTTAGGTTCATCATCAAGTGATTCACTAAAGTTAATATGAATAGATCCTTCAACTCTCATATTCTTTTTGTAATACACTCCAAATGCCTTGCTATTATTTGCATATCCCACAAAGATTCCTTCATCCACTTTGAAGTCAAGCTTATCCATGTTATCTTCAATGTTAAAAGCAAAACACTTACAACCAAAGACCTTGAAATATCCAATATTGAACACTTCCTTTTCAAATCCATAAGGAGTCATTTTGAGAAATGGACTCGAGTAAACTCTATATATCATATGGCAAGCTACATTGATTGCTTTGGCCCAAAAGAACTTAGACAAACTTACCATGCATCTACTTATTTTTTGAAGTATTCTTTTCTTTCTTTCTGCTACACCACTTTGTTGAACAGTTCTAGGAGTCGAGAATTTGTATCCATACCATTCGCATACACAAAATTCTTATAATTCACTATCAAACTATCTATCTCTATCACTTTTAATTTCCTTGATAGTATTCTGCCAAATTTTCTAATCTCTTGCAAAGTTTAATAAACTCTTGACATGCATCACTCTTTTTAGCCCAAAAAAAATCCAAATGTATTTAGAATAATTATCTGACACCACAAAAGTGTAATGTTTTTCACTTAGACTTGTTGTACCAGTGTCTACATATAAATCTATTTGAAGCAATTGTAGGAGTTGATGGTGGAAATTTTACTTTTGCGCTTAAAATTTGACTTAGCAAGTTTTGTTTTTGACAAGTGTTACACAAGCCATGATTTTCAAAATACAGGTTTACAAGACATTGGACTTTTTATTTTGGCAAATCAATTTGAACTTTTTTAAACTAATATGTTTAAGTCGTATGGCATAGTTAAGTCAAATCACTTTTAGCAACTAGGCGTGCAATATTTTGTGAGATTTAATCATGTGAGCTAAACTTATAAGCATCATTTTTCCTTAAAGACTCGTAAGCCATCTCACCATCCTTTATCACAATACATTTCATTTTCTCAAACTCAACTTGAAAATTAGTATCATATATTTGGCTAGCACTTGTGAAGTTATATTAGAGTCCTATATATCGCGTATTACTACTGGTAAAAGAGGAGCAATCAATTTCTCTATGTCCAAGGATTTTGGCTCTTCTATTTCCAAAATGATTCGTTCCTCCAACTTGGACTTTGAGCTTGATGATTAGGCTTTATCTCCCGTCATATGAGTGAAATGACCATTGTCTATAAGCCATTTAGTTGTCTCTTTTTTGTCTATTCCATTGGTCTTGAGTACCTACAACATCAAATCATTTTTGCATAGTACCTTTTGGTGATTGGGTCCTTTTGGCTTAGTTCTTAGATTGTTAGGCCTCCAATCATATACAGTAACACATCTAGATCTACATACACGTATTATATGTCCCTTCTTGTTGCAACAAGAACAAGTAGAGACATGATTTGGTTGTGTGTTCTTAAGCTTAGGAGACAGTGAAGCGTTCTTAGGTTGAAAACTTTTCACTACATTTTTCTCTGATAGCGATAAGTGAGGTTCAACAATTGAAATATTTTTTACTTCTTCAACCATGGAATGAGAAGTTGAAGCATTAACTCCAAAACCGGTTTTTCATTTCTAACTTTTTTCCAAGTAATTTGTCAAGATATTTGTTTCAATTTGTTAACCTTTGGAAACCCAATATAAGTCTTTAACATTCCATTATAGAGATGGACTGATGAAATGCCCTGATGAAAAAATGTTGGCCTGAACAAGGATATTGGCAGCGGCAACAAAGAGACAGCACTGCGAAGTAAAACAACTTAGAAAAGCATAAGAATCTCGGAGGTGGTACTTAAAAGATGAATAGAGAAATGACACAACCCAGAAAATACAGAAAAAAAAGCACATGTATTTATACGAATACACCGTATATTTCATACATCCACTAGCTCAGTGGATTAAAGAAATTAACAATTGTAAATAGAATATAGCCGTTAGAAAACCGTTTTCTTACCTCTTCCAAGCCTTATAAAAGGCAAACCCATATACATTTAAAACTGAGGAAGTCTGAACAAATTTTACAGTTCAGCCTTCAATTTATGATCTCTTATTTCAACTATACACATACAGATCAGTGATCCAGTACCAGACAATAATTCTTCTGTGAATGATCTACAACAAGCAAATGGTAACACTACTGATCCCCCTGAATTATCCTCTAATCCCGAAATTTCCTCTGAAATATCATTTAGAAATATCTCATGATTACTCCTTGCTGAATGATAATTAAACTATGGAAGGCAACTCTAACCATACTATGCAGGAACAGTTGCGTACTCTGCCACCGAGAGTAAACCGAGGATTCCCACTGAACAGGTACTCACCCTCCAAAATTGCAAAGTCCTCAAAGTACCCACTTAATCTAGCCAGGGGGAGCGTCTCTGAAAGCGCAAAAGTTCTATTTACCTCCTTATGTTCAGAAACAGTGCCAGCGAAATGCTAACAAGGTAGCAAATATACCAGAATGGAAAGCCGCTATGATGACTGAGATGGATGCGCTACAGAAAAAAAAACTTGGGAAAAATGCTCATTGCCTCAAGGAAAGAGAACTGTAGGGTGTAAATGGGTGTTCACAATAAAATACAAGACAGACGGGAGTATTGAATGACGTAAGGCAAGACTTGTGGCGAAGATATACGCAAACCTATGGTATTGACTACTCTGAGACTTTCGCTCAAGTGGCCTGAATTGATACGATTAGAGTCTACTTTCAGTCGCGGCTACATAAAACTGGCCACTCCAATAGTTCGATGTTAAAAATACATTTTTACATGGAGATCTCTCAAAAGAAGTATACATGGAACCTCCACCAGGATTCTCGTCAGAATTCTGGGACGGGGAAGTATGCATGTTACAAAAAGCACTGTCAGGTTCAAGCAATCTCCTCATGCTTGGTTTGGAAGATTTACCACTGTAATGAAACAAGATGGATATCAACAAAGTAACGCCGATCACACTCTATTCCTCAAACAAAGGAGAGATCTCGTGACATGTTTAATAATTTATGTGAACGACATGATCATCAGTGGAAGCGACACAGAATAAATTACTAAACTCAAAGGGTATTTATTTACAAAGTTTGAGATAAAAGACTTGGGAGGATTGAAGTATTTCTTAGGAATTGAAGCTTTGAGATCATCATCTGGTATTTATATATCTCAGAAAAAAATGCATCTTGGACCTATTAGCTGAAGTGGGGATGTTGGACTGCAAGCCGGCGTCCACACCAATAGTAGTAAACCATAAACTTGAAATTGTGAAAGGGGCTCTAAGTGCCAACAAGGAACAATACCAAAAGCTAGTGAGGAAGCTGATCTACTTGTCTCATACTCGACCCGATATTGCTTACCCAGTCAGTGTTGTCAGTCAGTTCATGCATAGCAATCATAAACACCACTTTGATACTGTTATTTGGATTCTTCGATATTTGAAAGGCACCCCAGGATGAGGATTAATGTTTAAGAATCATGGGCATCTGGACATAGAAGCATATATCGATGCTGATTGAGCCGGGAGTCAGAGTGACCGAAGATCTACGTCTAGATACTTTGCGTTGGTTGGAGGGAATGTAGTAACATGGAAAAGCAAAAAAAAAAAATTTGTCTCGTTATCGAGTGCCAAAGCTGAGTTTAGATGGATAGTTAAAGGCATAACTGAAGTATTGTGGTTACATAAGTTAATGACTGAACTTGTGTTTCAAGTCCATCGCCCAATCAAGCTGAAGTGTGACAACAAGGCGTCCATTAGTATCTCCGCAAATCATGTTCAGCATGATCGTACAACACATATAGAAGTTGATCGTCACTTCATCAAGGAAAAACTTGAGTGTGGACTTATTGAGCTTCCGTTTGTATGCTCCGAAGACCAGTTGGCTGATATATTAACCAAGACGGTAAATGCACAAGTCTTTGAAGATTTGTTGTTCAAGTTAAACATTGGTGACCCCACTGTTTAACTTGAGGGGGGTGTTAGAAAGTTACCATAAACGATAGTCTCAAATCAGCAGCAAAATCATCAGTAATTATGAGTGATTAGGGGTTAGGATAATTAGAGATTTTATTATTGATTTGATTGTATATGATTAGACTTAGGAAAATATACTTGTATATATGATTAACAATAGTGCAAAAACATATAAGAAAGCAATACGAGAAATCTTTCATATGAGTTGTGTGTTACCAGTTTTGAGGAGATACACTACCAAAGGGAAATACATTTTCCTCAGACATTACATATCGTGATTGAAGATCAAAGACATTATATCCCTTGGTGCCGCAGAACAAAGAGAAAAAATTTCCTCCGGTTTGGCTCCCCATGTCAACCCGTTCACTTCTGGAAGAACCTCATCCATTCTGAACTTCCCAAATCAGATACCCAACCCGTTACGACTGTAAGGATGACACCGAGAATGGAATAACATGCTTGAGTAAAACGGAAGAGCAAGTCTGCTTTTGATGTTACGATTACCTTATGGCTGTTTGTGAGGAATGGGGCCGTTGGACACAGACCTTAAGTTCTTTTGGTTTATGAACTTCCCCCACCCCCCCATCCCTCCTGTTATCATCTCCCCAGTTTGAGTTCTTATGTGTTTTCTTGAATCAGTTTTCATTTTAACTTTGTCGACAATGTATTTGGTGTTTCCCATGTGAAAGCGGGGGCTATGTTATCCATACATTTTCCTTTATTTCGTTTCTTGTATCATGGTTACAGTCTGATTTACCGAATCATCTGTTCTAAACATTCTCAACAGCTCCAATGCTTATTAAAAACATCCACAAGATAGTTCGACAAATGCTTGTTTGGCCAGAGGGGTGATTGTTCCACTCATATTTGGAATGTCTTAAGGTTTGATTGTTTATTCGTTGGTTTGAGTGCGCTCAAATAGCACACATGCACGACATGCTCAATTTGTTTACCTTGGTTCACTGTTGAATTTACTTTATGTTCCAACGCTAACAAGATAAAACTTCGAAACTTTCACTTTATAAAAAGAACAGCTAAGGTCTGAAATATATAGAACACGACAAATTCTATGTTAGTCATTGAGTAAATCAACTACGAATAGAAAATATAATAATTTGGACAGGACTCCCGCTTACACATTTATTACTCGTATACTTGGAACAATAAAATTTGTCGTGCACAGTCACCTTCAACAGCTATTAGTCGCTGTATGAACCGTTCAGAGCACCGTTACTCTTGTATGAGATATGTGATTTCTCAAGCTAGGATGGCACGTCAATGGAATGGCTTTAGTTAACTTTCAGTATTTCAAGCTAGGAGGTTGTAGTGGGTTGTTTCTTCGCCAAGCTTTCACTTTATTCCTAGATGAAGGATTCCGGCATTACTAACACAGTTCATCCCCAATAAATTCCTGGCTACTTTTAAATTGAATTGGCAAAGCAATCACAATATTAGTATACAGATAGATTCCCTTCTTTTATAAGTACAAATAAAACTCAGGAGCTATTGGAAAAAGAAAACGTAGTCTTTTTTTGTGATAACCGAAGGGGAAAAAAAAAAGAGGGAATAAAGGAAAATAGAAAAGATAATAATAATAAAAAGAGAATTAATGAAATTTAAGAGATAATAGTAATAAGATTTAAAGGGATAAGGACTAAGGAATTTTAAAAAAAAAATCAATTAATGGGATAATAGGGGGAGTAACCGACTCTCCCTAAATATTAGCACCTCATCGTGAATGCCAAAAAAGGGAGGCATCGTTTAACAAAAAAAAAAGAGAGAGAGAGAAATTGAGGGAGCAGGCAACGCCAAGGAGAAGAAAAGAGAGAAGAGATAAGGAAAAGAGAAGGAAGCAGGGCGTTCCGGTTGATACTCTACTCCGTATAGTCGTAGGATTGACAGTCAATCAGGTAGGTTCCCTTTTCCCCCTCCAATTGGTACAAATTCGAGCATGCTTTGGTGATATATTATGTGTTTGTTGTTTTTTTAATTGGTGAAATCTATAGCATGTTGTTTGATCCGTGAAAAGCATGAAGTTTTTGAAGACTCTGGATATTGCGTGATGCGTATATGATGTTGCGTGTATCTCTGGGTCTGTGATTTGAGTTTAGGGAAAAATTTGATAATCAAACTAGTAAGATTTAGAGGTTTTTCATCTTGTTTTGGCCTTAGAATAGGCTCCCGTAGACTGGAAATAGGCAAAAATATAGATCGGGATCAAAAAAACGGATGCCGGAGGCAGCCGGAGCGGCTCACGCGCCGCCGGAATGGCCGCGCGTGGCCTACACGCGCTGGGCAGTGGTGCTGGACGCAACTTGGAACCAGAATTCAACAAAAAAAAACCTTATGAAAGCAGAAGGGCCGAAGGCCCTGTGCTGCTGGAAACGCTGATGGGCCGAAGGCCCTGAGTTAATGGATAGAGGCTGGCCTTAACAGGCCAGCTAATGCTTAAGGGGCTTGGCCCAATTATGCAACTAAATAAAAAAAAAGGGCAGGCTGGCGGACCGGGCCGAATGGCCAACGGACCGGCCACCTGTTGGCCGGTCCAATAACGACTTGAATTTAAAAAAAAAACCTGGTAAATAGCGGGCCGGACCAGTGCTGAGGGCGGGTAGGGCTGGCTGAAAAAGGGCCAGCCCAACAGTTTATATATTTTCTTCTTTATTTTATTTTAGGATAATTTCTGCAAATTGTATAATTTTTATTTAATTAATTTTAAAAGTAATAATTATGAGAAAAATATAAATAAATATCCGAAAATTCTAAATAAATTCTAGAAATTATAAAATGCTGAAATTAAATTATTTTTACTAAATTTTAGTAATTTTGATAATTTATTTAATATGGATAATTAGGTAATAAATAGAAATAAATTAAAGAAGAATAGGGAAAAACATAGAAAATGCACAATAAATGTTTATAAATCATGGAATAACGATTTTAACCTTGAACAATGTTAAATCATTATTCGGATAATAAAGGAACCTAGGGTTGAGTGCCGGAGGATGGTGAGGATGGGCCAGGGGCCTCAGGCGATTATGTTTTTGCATTCATGGCACGTGCATTGCATTGATGACGGGTCGTGACGTACGGGTCACGGGCGCTCAGGATGGTGTACGGTGGCGGGGCCACAACACTCAGGATGGTGTGCGGAGGCGCGGCCACGCACGCTCAGTATGGTGACTGTGGGGTGTACGACCTGCAGCCACTCAGTAGGACTCGGGTTCATGCATTGCACGGTAGGGATATCGGCACGCTGTGTGACATGATTTTGTTGCATATGACATGCGTAGTGGGACATGCATCACGTTGTTGCGCATACTATACCTGGAGTGCTTTACCTTTCCGTACTCTTTCATATGCTTATGTGGTATCATGCTTTATGTGTTATGTGTCATATCATTGTTGGATGCTTGTCTTGTACTACTTGGAGGCAGGTGCCTACTGAGTGATTTCCCAGTCACTCACCCCTACTTCCCCCCCCCCCACCAGGTGAGCAGGAGGAAGCGTTCGATTATGTCTTTGTTGAGGACGGGGCTGACACAGTGGAGTGGGTGGACGATGGCCGCATCTAGGACATGAGGAGACCGTGCGGTCATTGGTTATTATTTATTGGGATTTCATCAGCCATTACCTTGTATAGTGTGATAGGCTATAGACGCTAGCGTGTTGACTTTATTGTAGTGATATATTTATTGTTTCCATGGAGGATTAACTTTTATTCATGTGAATTAATGTTATGGTATTACGTTTCTGCGAAAAATTTCTACGCCTTTTCGGACATGTTGGAAATTGACTCGACGCTTTGTATCCTCCTTAGTGAGATATGACGGGTGCACTGTTCCCGATACTAGGGTTCGGGAGCGGGGCGCTACAGGTGGTATCAGAGACCAGGCTTCAGATCCGCCTCGGAAACGCAGGATTAACTAGATCACCTAGACATAAGTGATGATCTTTCCCCTAAAAAAACGACTAGTATACTCCTAATAAATGAAGTAGACCTAAGTTATGATCGGGTTAAGGGAGGTGTGTGCCGATGGAGAGCTTTCCTTATTAATTGCTGCTTTACCCCGCGAACAGCTATTTACTTTATTTGTGACTAACCTGCGTACCTTTATGAACTCGAACATCAGGAAAATGCCGCCAAGACGTGAGCCAGCAGGAAATAGAGGGCGCGATGGAGATGACCATCAGGGTCAGGGGGCTATCCCCCAAGTTATTGCCGATACTCTAGCCACCCTGACTACCTTGGTGGCTCAGCAGCAGGTGCAGATGGCTCACCTGCAGCAACAGCAGCAGCAGCAGCCCCCACCACCACCACCCCCGGGACTTCGTTTCTTTTATAGGGAGATGCAGCACTCCCGGGTACCGATATTTAGGGGCACTACACGGCCAGAGGAGGCTGAGATTTGGCTCCAGAATATGACTGAGCAGTTGAGGTTATTACAAGTCCCTGATGACCTGAAGGTGGAGGTGGTCGTTTCATTTCTGGAGGGTGATGCGAGGGGATGGTGGATTAATGTGCAGCGCCGGTTGACCCCTCCGGTGACTTGGACTCAGTTTCGAGAAGAGTATGAGAGGCACTATATTCCGGAGAGTGCCATACAGAGGAGGATGACTGAGTTTCAGCTACTTACTCAGGGGTCTATGACCGTGGACCAGTATGCGGAGAGATTTCATGCGCTGGGGAGGTATATGCCCTCCGTTATGGATAACGAGAGGGCAAAGATGTCTAAATTCAAGACCGGACTGAGCCCTCGCATTCAGTCGTTGATCATTTGTGCTAGACCGAGGACTTTCGAGGATTTGCTGGAGGTATGCCGGGATGTTGAGGGTGACCTCAGGAAGAGTGCGGTAGATGACCGGACGAAGCGGCCACGGGAGGAGTACCGTTCCGGGAGACCTGGGAGATGGCTGAAGGTGCCCCGCCGCCAGCAGCAGGGGAGCTCTTCTCGACCACCGCAGCAGAGACAGTTTACCCAGCCATTAGCGATCGAGGGACCGGCATTGACAGATGCACAGCCAGTGAGGACAGTGGCACCCACTACTCCATGTGTCCATTGTGGGCGATTTCATCCGGGTCAGTGTTGGAGGACCCAGAATGTTTGCTACGGATGCGGCACACCAGGGCACTTTGCCAGAAACTGCCCCGCACAGGGACAGGCCCCACCCCAGCAGAGCCAGTCACAACAGAAGGGGAGACCAAAGACGAATGCCCGAGTACATGTCATGTCGCACGCCGACGTCGAGGACACCAGCGATGTCGTAGCAGGTACACTTTAATTAAGTGTTATGAATCTGAATATGCTTTAAATACCTTTCTGTCCCGTGGTTATGTGTTATATTATATAACCCTGCTCGTGTTAGGTGAGATATTGATTAACAAGGTCCCAGCCTACGTCCTTTTCGATAGTGGGGCCAGCCATTCATTTATCGCCAGGAGGGTTGTCAAGAGTCTGAATATTCTACCAGAACGGCTGGAGATTCCTTACCGTGTCCAAACCGTTGGTGACCAGGTGTTGGAATCACACTATCAGTACAGAGACTGTTCGATGGAGATTAATGAGCAGGAGTTCACGGCGACTCTGATTCCGATCCAGATGCAAGATTTTGATGTCATTCTGGGCATGGATTTTCTGGCTAAGTATGAGGCCAAGATCGACTGTCGTCAGAGGCAGGTCCGCATGCAGACACAGAGTAAGCAGGAAACCATCTTTCAAGGAGACTACAAGTTACATAAGGCGCCCAAGATGATCTACATGAGTGCAGTGCAGGCGCACAAGGCGTTGAGGAAAGGTAATCAATGTTTTCTTGTATATGCTATTGGCGCAGAGAAAGAGTTACCCGCGATAGAATCAATACCAGTGGTGAGTGAGTATAAAGATGTATTTCCCGATGAGCTGCCAGGACTACCGCCCAGTCGGGAAGTAGAGTTTGAGATTAATTTGCTACCCGGTGCTGAGCCGATATCGAAGGCACCGTACAGAATGGCTCCGGCGGAGCTGAAGGAACTGAAAGAGCAGCTACAGGAGTTGCTGGACCGGAAGTTCATCCGACCCAGAGTCTCACCCTGGGGAGCTCCGGTCTTGTTTGTGAAGAAGAAGGACGGCAGCATGAGACTTTGCATTGATTATCGGGAGATTAATAAGATCACTATCAAGAATAAATATCCTCTACCTCGGATCGAGGACCTCTTCGATCAGTTAAAGGTACCCCTCTAGCCAATACAACTCAAAATTCATATTATTAATTCTCCAAGTAATTTTGCAACATTGGTATTCTCCAGGGCGCTAAAGTATTCTCCAAAATTGATCTTCGATCTGGATACCATCAATTGAGGATAAAAGCCGAGGACGTAGCAAAGACTGCCTTTCGCACTAGATAGGGACACTATGAATTTTTAGTGATGCCATTCGGTCTCACTAATGCTCCCGCAGCCTTCATGGATCTGATGAATACGGTGTTCAGGGATCAGCTCGATAAGTTTGTGGTGGTCTTTATCGATGATATATTAGTCTATTCTCCGGATGAGGAATCCCACGAAAAGCATCTGCGGGAGGTTCTGGGTGTTCTCAGGAAGAAGAAGTTATATGCTAAGTTTAGTAAGTGCGAGTTCTGGCTGAAGAGTGTCGCGTTCTTGGGCCACGTGGTCTCAGAGGAGGGAATTTCTGTAGATCCCAAGAAGATTGAGGCCATTACTGAATGTCCTAGACCGACTAATGTGACCGAAGTGAGGAGTTTTCTGGGCTTGGCCGGCTACTATCGGAAGTTTGTTGAAGGATTTTCATCGATAGCAGTGCCCTTGAGCAGATTGACTCAGAAAAAGTCAAAGTTTGTCTGGACCGCTGAATGCGAGCAGAGTTTTGAAGAACTTAAAAGACGATTGACGACGGCCCCTATTCTTGCTCAACCCTCAGGCTCAGAAGGGTTCGTCATATATAGCGATGCATCGAAGAACGGATTAGGTAATGTATATGTTTCTAGAGTTGAATTATACGCTTTACAACGGTGGCCTAACAGTTTCTTTGCAGGATGTGTTCTCATGCAAAATGGCAAGGTCATCGCGTATGCTTCGAGACAGTTGAAACAATACGAGCAAAATTATCCGACGCATGACCTGGAGTTAGCCGCAGTAGTCTTCGCACTTAAGATTTGGCGTCATTATCTTTATGGAGTGAAGTGCGAAGTATTCACGGATCATAAGAGTTTAAAGTACTTATTCACCCAGAAAGAGCTGAACATGCGTCAGAGGAGATGGCTTGAGCTTTTAAAGGACTACGATTTGACTATTAGCTACCATCCGGGAAAAGCAAACCGAGTCGCAGATGCTCTGAGTAGGAAGTCCAGCCATGCCAGACAGACACCGTTGGAGAGAGATATGGCGGAGTTGGATCTTGACATTGTGGACTCCACAGCGAGTGTACTAGCGGCGTTGATTATCACTCCATCTTTGGTTGAGAAGATCAAAGAGGCGCAGAAGGGAGATGTAACCCTTAGTGAGCTACGGGAGAGAACGATGATGAGTCAAGTTGACGGGTTCCAGATCCATGACGATGGCAGTATGTGGTTTCAGGGGAGACTGTGCGTACCAGAGATTGAGGATCTCAGACGAACGGTATTGAAGGAGGCACATAACTCGAAGTTGTCAATTCATCCGGGTGCTACCAAGATGTATAATGACCTAAAGAAGCATTACTGGTGGAGCGGTATGAAGAGACATATAGCTGAATTTGTTGAGAGGTGTCTAATATGTCAGCAGGTCAAGGCGGAACACCAGAGACCAGGAGGGTTGTTGATGCCGTTGGAGATTCCTGAGTGGAAATGGGAGCATGTGACTATGGATTTTGTGATGAGTCTCCCGAGGACAAGAAATGGCAATGACATGATCTGGGTGATAGTGGACCGTTTGACTAAGTCCGCTCATTTCTTACCAGTACCGAATGATGTGGCTCTAGAGAGGTTGGTTACACTCTATATCGACAACATCATCACTTTACATGGGGTTCCAGTCAGTATTGTCTCCGACCGTTACTCGAAGTTCACTTCTAAGTTCTGGACAGCATGCCAAAAGAGAATGGGGACCGAATTACGATTGAGTACCGCGTTTCACCCGCAGACAGATGGGCAGTCAGAGAGAACCATACAGACGTTGGAAGATATGTTGAGAGCTTGCGCCATTGACTTCAAGGGGAACTGGGATAGTATGATCAAGTTGATTGAGTTCTCCTACAATAACAGTCATCACAGCGCCATCGGCATGGCACCATTTGAGACGCTCTATGGTCGTAAGTGCAGATCCCCTATCCTTTGGGATGAAGTTGGAGAGCGCGCTATCACTGGTCCAGAGTTGGTTGAGCAAACCAAGGAGAAGGTTAAATTGATTCGGGAAAGGCTTAAGATTGCTCAAGATAGAAGTAAGAGCTGGGCTGACTCGAAGAGGCGTCCGTTGAAGTTTGATGTTGGAGAAAAGGTCTACTTGAGAGTATCGCCTATGAAGGGTGTTGCGAGATTTGGTCTGAAAGGTAAGCTGAAGCCTCGGTACATTGGACCCTATGAGGTGCTCGAAAGGATTGGTCCGTTAGCTTACCGTTTGGCGTTACCCCCGGCGTTAGCTCAGGTGCACAATGTTTTCCATGTTTCCCAGTTGAGAAAGTACGTCCCAGACCCGAGTCACGTACTGGATGCACCACCTTTGAGGATCAGACCAGACACATCATATGAAGAGACTCCTGTACGGATCCTGGATCGCAAGGACCAAGAACTGAGAAGAAGAGTCATTCCGTACGTCAAGGTGCAGTGGAGCAATCATAAGGAAAATGAAGCGACTTGGGAGCTGGAGGATCAAATGCGCGAACGCTATCCGGAACTCTTCGATTAAGGTACATCAAGTTCCCTCAGTCTGTACGATTAAATTACGTCAAGTTTCGAGGACGAAACTTTTGTAAGGTGGGTAGGATGTGATAACCGAAGGAAAAAAAAAGAGGGAATAAAGGAAAATAGAAAAGATAATAATAATAAAAAGAGAATTAATGAAATTTAATAGATAATAGTAATAAGATTTAAAGGGATAAGGACTAAGGAATTTAAAAAAAATCAATTAATGGGATAATAGGGGGAGTAACCGACTCCCCCTAAATATTAGCACCTCATCGTGAATGCCAAAAAAGGGAGGCATCGTTTAACAAAAAAAAAGAGAGAGAAATTGAGGGAGCAGGCAACGCCAAGGAGAAGAAAAGAGAGAAGAGAGAAGGAAAAGAGAAGGAAGCAGGGCGTTCCGGTTGATACTCTACTCCGTATAGTCGTAGGATTGACAGTCAATCAGGTAGGTTCCCTTTTCCCCCTCCAATTGGTACAAATTCGAGCATGCTTTGGTGATATATTATGTGTTTGTTGTTTTTTTAATTGTTGAAATCTATAGCATGTTGTTTGATCCGTGAAAAGCATGAAGTTTTTGAAGACTCTGGATATTGCGTGATGCGTATATGATGTTGCGTGTATCTCTGGGTCTGTGATTTGAGTTTAGGGAAAAATTTGATAATCAAACTAGTAAGATTTAGAGGTTTTTCGTCTTGTTTTGGCCTTAGAATAGGCTCCCGTAGACTGGAAATAGGCAAAAATATAGATCGGGATCAAAAAAAACGGATGCCGGAGGCAGCCGGAGCGGCTCACGCGTGCCGGAATGGCCGCGCGTGGCCTACACGCGCTGGGCAGTGGTGCTGGACGCAACTTGGAACCAGAATTCAACAAAAAAAAACCTTATGAAAGCAGAAGGGCCGAAGGCCCTGTGCTGCTGGAAACGCTGATGGGCCGAAGGCCCTGAGTTAATGGATAGAGGCTGGCCTGTTATGCTTAAGGGGCTTGGCCCAATTATGCAACTAAATAAAAAAAAAGGCAGGCTGGCGGACCGGGCCGAATGGCCAACGGACCGGCCACCTGTTGGCCGGCCCAATAACGACTTGAATTTAAAAAAAAACCTGGTAAATAGCGGGCCGGACCAGTGCTGAGGGCGGGTAGGGCTGGCTGAAAAAGGGCCAGCCCAACAGTTTATATATTTTCTTCTTTATTTTATTTTAGGATAATTTCTGCAAATTGTATAATTGTTATTTAATTAATTTTAAAAGTAATAATTATGAGAAAAATATAAATAAATATCCAAAAATTCTAAATAAATTCTAGAAATAATAAAATGCTGAAATTAAATTATTTTTACTAAATTTTAGTAATTTTGATAATTTATTTAATATGGATAATTAGGTAATAAATAGAAATAAATTAAAGAAGAATAGGGAAAAACATAGAAAATGCACAATAAATGTTTATAAATCATGGAATAACGATTTTAACCTTGAACAATGTTAAATCATTATTCGGATAATAAAGGAACCTAGGGTTGAGTGCCGGAGGATGGTGAGGATGGGCTAGGGGCCTCAGGCGATTATGTTTTTGCATTCATGGCACGTGCATTGCATTGATGGCGGGTCGTGACGTACGGGTCACGGGCGCTCAGGATGGTGTACGGTGGCGGGGCCACGACACTCAGGATGGTGTATGGTGGCGGGGCCACAACACTCAGGATGGTGTGCGGAGGCGCGGCCACGCACGCTCAGTATGGTGACTGTGGGGTGTACGACCTGCAGCCACTCAGTAGGACCCGGGTTCATGCATTGCACGGTAGGGATATCGGCACGCTGTGTGACATGATTTTGTTGCATATGACATGCGTAGTGGGACATGCATCACGTTGTTGCGCATACTATACCTGGAGTGCTTTACCTTTCCGTACTCTTTCATATGCTTATGTGGTATCATGCTTTATGTTTTATGTGTCATATCATTGTTGGATGCTTGTCTTGTACTACTTGGAGGCAGGTGCCTACTGAGTGATTTCCCAGTCACTCACCCCTACTTCCCCCCTCCCACCAGGTGAGCAAGAGGAAGCGTTCGATTATGTCTTTGTTGAGGACGGGGCTGACACAGTGGAGTGGGTGGACGATGGCCGCATCTAGGACATGAGGAGACCGTGCGGTCATTGGTTATTATTTATTGGGATTTCATCAGCCATTACCTTGTATAGTGTGATAGGCTATAGATGCTAGCGTGTTGACTTTATCGTAGTGATATATTTATTGTTTCCATGGAGGATTAACTTTTATTCATGTGAATTAATGTTATGGTATTACGTTTCCGCGAAAAATTTCTACGCCTTTTCGGACATGTTGGAAATTGATTCGACGCTTTGTATCCTCCTTAGTGAGATATGGCGGGTGCACTGTTCCCGATGCTAGGGTTCGGGAGCGGGGCGCTACATTTTTATACTTCTAATACATTTGGGGTTTGAGTCATCACTGAAAAAAATTGAGCAACCACTATTGAGAAAAGAAAACGTTAAGAGGAAATGAGATCCATGGATCAGCTAGCCATGCTTCTCTGTACATTGATTTGGACTCGTCCAAAACTCAATGTAAAGAAAGATTAGCAAAACTACCATCTTCTGGACCTGCAAAACTGGAGCAGGATTCTCTAAGCTGAAAAGGGGATCATGAGTGATCTTTTCTTGCTTTGGCAATTTAGAAAGTCAGTCCTCCCAAGTATAACCTCTACGAACGTATATGGAAAATGTTCCTGCCTAACCTTCCTGTCTACCGGAATTCATCGTGGAAATAGTCTTCATCCTCATCATCATTAAAAATGGCGCTGTAGAATACATAAGGGTTCTCTATCATCTCCGCCAATGATAGAAGCCCGTCTTTATCAGAATCAGCCTGCAATGAATCCACACAATGTTCAGCCTACCAGAAGCTTAGCTTTACAACCATCCTGCAAACTTATACGACTGCACGGTAAAAACTCGTTTTTATCAAAGTATTGACACGTTGCATGGGGTGTCCCACTCATTAAATTCTGAAAGGCCAAGATTATTCATAACATACCACATAGTTGTTACTATTTCCCTACCAAAATTTAAGTACTTATCAAAGGGACATAGTTTAACAAAAGTTGATCAAAACATTTATTATTGTCGTTATCTCAAAATTTGTCCCTATAAATTAGTTGTCTGTCTTAAAAATTTCACCAAACGAGGACAAGTTAAAAAAAAATCACATATTTTCTTTAGCCATTTAAAGCAACTGAACTTATATTTTGGAACATCTCAATAGAGTAACATGGACTTATAAAATGGCGCAGAAGGAGCATTTAATAAAGTTTGTCTCTCATTCTCCATTCAAGCATTTCAATAGTTTCACCGAAGTGACCTTCTAATACAATTTGAATATAACTGTAAAAGTACACCCTGATCAAGTAGAAACATTTCCTCACACTTACACTCTTACTTAATTTTGTAAATTTGATTTCCAAAGATCCTAATTCCATCAGCCAGGCCAAGCCAAAGACTAAAAGCCAATATAGGTGGACAGTGTATTCGCCAGGGCATGAATCTAGTATCTTTTTTCATCATTTTCTACTTCCAATGGAAAATCAGATCAAACAATGCTTGCGTCACAAAAATGCAGCGTCTGAAACCCCTTCAAACTAAAGAAAAAGGATATGCAGAAATGCATGCGATTTCTTTTTTTAATGTAAATTTCGTAGATATTTAAAATAAGCATACAAGGTAGCCATTATAATAGATAGTACCACAAACAATTGCTCAATGTAAATTCAGATCATCAGTAGGCAGAGCCTACTTTTAGGTAGCAATTCAAAATCCTATCAAAGGGGAGTCCAAAAGCTATTGCTTTGGTCTCCTTCTTCTACTCCTACCTCTGCTATATTGCTTAACAGACTTAGCATCAGTGTCCTCCGCCAAGTCGACCACTGTTTCAAGCTGTTGGATTTATTCTTTCACCTCAGTCACCCTAGCATGAGGGTTAAAGGGAGCATAAACATCATGTTCATGGTCAATTTCCACATTATCATCGTCACTTTCAGTTCCCGGTTCATGATTTGGTCCTTCTTCTTATTTGGCTTGGATTCAGAGCTTCAAAACCTTGTTTTTCTTCCATTTCTCTACCTTCCTCTGCCTTAGAGTGTTTACTCATTTTATCTTTGTGGTTCTTCTTTGTTGGCTTACCTCCAACAATATCAGTTGCTTCAGATATCTCTTCCATTTGTTGGTTGTGCTTCTTCTTCACTTTCTTAGTTTTCTTTTCCTCCAGTATTATCTTTTTCAGTTTTTCTAACTACAGATTTTTGTAATTCAGAATCCGAAAAGGTTCCTGGTCTGCTTCCAACTCAGAATTAGTGTATGGGTTATAGCCAGAGGAGCTGTTTCCTCTTTCACTATCTTCCTCATTTTGATATCTGGAGTCTTCTTCATAAGAAACAGTTGCTTCCCGCTCATTTTCTTTTCCAGACACAGCGTCCTTCCTATTCTGGGGGTTTTGGATAGGCAAGTTTCTCCACTGATCGCAAAGCACATGCTTTCAAGTTTCCAGTACCTTTCTCAGATTCAGCTTCCATGACTGCTAGTGAATTGAATTTGTTTTGTGTTGCTATTTTCTCAGCTGGTTCCAACACAGCTTGATTTGCAGTGCTCTCTTTCTCTTCTATTGTCCTTTTTCTAGTTTTCTCTTGTGCGTGTTAGTTCCTCAATTGAGTTCTCTCTTTGTCATTTTGATTTCCATTCTTTAGTGCATTCACCATCTTGTCTATAGGCTCATAAGAGTGGCCAGAAGCTTTATATTTTGTACACCTTAAGGCAACCATTCACAGATCACCTCCTGATAGACATCCTTGCCAAATTCATCAATGAACTTAACATGATTTGGAAATTTACTGCCAGCAGAAAGCTCAACACATATTCTACCAAATCCAACTCTTGTTTGGGTTGTTATCCTCCCCAATGTGTCATTATTGAAATAGTGGAGCCTAAGGTTTGGAAGACATTTACCAAAAAAAGGTTTGGAAGACGAATCCAAACAAGGAGGACATTTAGTTTCGGTTTTTCTATAAGCTTGTTTGGGACCAAAGGCCAAAGAAATAGTATTTGGCTGTCAAAAGCCATAGGAGATTTTTCAAGAATTTCTTGTTTTGAAGCTTCATATTGGAATCTGAACACAAAAGGATTATCAGAATGTTTTTGGGTTTCTAAAAGGCCTTTCATACTCCATCTTGCTTCAGCAAAGTTTTTTACGCTTGTAAAAGAGGCGCTATTTCCCATTATCTGGCCAACAATAAAAAGCCTTTATCTTTTTATGCCTTGATCAACCGTTGTTGAAGGGATGGCATAGGATTTCTCTCCCTTCTCCTTATCAAAGCAGAAGAAAGAAAGAGTATAACAGATTTCCGAGATAAAATCCGGCTTGAGCAAGGTAGTTCACACCGATTTAGTACGGCTTAGATTTTGTATGTTGAAGATTCACTCAGATAGCAATGGAAATGAGTAGATCCAACATTTCCCTTCATGATTTCGGTGTAGATAAATGTTTTTTTTATAGCTTGTTGTGGCGTCCAAGGTGGCCGGAGTCACCGATGCGTGGGTGGCTAGAAGAAAGAGAAAGCCGAAGGAGAGGAGGGGAGAGAATTTAGGAAGAAAGTGAAGGAAATTATAGGAAATTATAAGAGAGAGAAAGTTTTCCTACCCCCGAGCCCATTACCACATAAATGCACGTGAACTTGCAATATGACCCCCCCCCCCCCCCCCAAAAAAAAAAAAAAAAAAAAAAGCAAGAACAGATGACTAGATACATACGAGGGCCCTTAATCGCAACTATAGAATTACTTAAAAGTAGCTTCCACCCTTTTTAATGTCCAAAAACACAAGCTGAGACAAGCGTCCTCAGCTAATCCTGCCTCCCCTCCCCTCCCCCGCCCCTCCCCTTCTTTCTTTTTCTTTTCCGCCTTTTTCTTTAAACAGAATAACTAGCACATCCGAGCATCAACATCATAAGAAATATACCAACCCAAGTAGAAGTAAAATCTGGTACTATTTCAGATATACCACACAAAGAATACACAATATAGACATGTAGAACCAGCATGTGAAAATATAATGTAGAAGCCACCAAGTAGGGGGAACCAGAAATCTACCAGATGATTTTGGTCGATTTTAGGACAAGAGTCCTATTTATCCCATTTTCACTAATTACTGTAATTAGTCAAAGTGTCGCTGCAGAAATTTTCCAAGGACAGTTTAGATAAAGTTAAGAACTAGACAAGCACCTGCTGAATGGTGTAACCAGACTGTTGTTTAGCATAGTAATACTCAGAAGGATGGATTCTTCCAATCACAGGCACCAACTCCACATCAGACAAGAAACTGAAAGGACAGTAGTGAAATTCTGAGATTTAAGAACATTATTACAACGATTAATACATAAATCATGTATCTATGGTTATTTAAATAATTACCCGTCGCCGTCCTTGTCAAGCTGGTTAAACAACTCTTTAGCTGAGGCCTCTGGTGAGTCATCAGAGCTGCGTGTAGAATTGTGAGTTTCTTCATCGTAGTTTCTTACCGTGTCGAAAAGACCGTGGAAGAACTCATTGAAATTTACCTTGCCATCTCTATCAGTATCTCTTTCCCTAAGAAAAGGGATGTATTCATTCGTCAAAGAAGTTGCACTCTAAGCATGAAAATTTCCAGCATGTTGGTAATAGCTATACCTATCAGTCACAACTACAACTGGAACAAAGACTCGAGCCTCGTTACGGCAAGGAGGGACCACTGCAGTTGCCACCCCTTCTTAATTAGAATAAGGCTCGAGGCTCCACTTGAGGACAAGGCTCAAGTGTTGGAGGGTTCGGGTAGATAGGCTTAGTACATCATATTCGTTCCAAAAAATCAGTGAATTCCGAATAAGAGAAGGAAAAAGAAAAAAACAATATACACCTACTCTAACATGGTCGCATAAATCTACTACAAACCATACTCGCAAGCCAAATTAAAGAAATAAAACAAGTTGTTGACTGCAGATCGGCGATATCAGAAATTAATGTCAACGCCTCAACATGTTTTCTTTGCCCTCTATACTAGTGCAAGCTGATGATAGCCACTTTGAGAACAAATGATCAATGACTATCAAATGATGAATTGCTTGATCTTGTGGCATCTTGTTCTAGAGACATGCTAAGAAATTGCAACCAAAGGATCATGGATAGACCGTATGAATTTATGAGGCTTTTCTACAATTAGCAGAGGATAGATAAGGGCCACAGTGGACTAAACTTCTTTTTTCACCTATAAAAGATATGGGTTCATATCAGGGTTTGATTGCTGGAATAGATTGGGTAATCAAGACAGTGGTGGAGTGGGGGATACTTGGAGACGAAAAAAAAAAAATTACGTTCATGCTACCAGCTACCTAAAACTCTCTCTTTTTTTTTTTTTTTTTTGTAAGTACCAGCTACCTAAAACTCATTAGCGCTTGTTCTTTGCATGCCCTTTTCCCAAGAATGTTTGGCCTATAACATGCTCCAAGGAAATAGAATTGATGAATCATTCCACCAACACATCTACAACCATACTAATGAAATATAGAAAATATTGCATACGCAAAAATAAAAATAAAAAATCAAAATCTGCTGTCAAATCTATATCAAGCAATAGTACCTCACTTCTTCTTTGCATAACCAACTAAGCAGTTTGGGATTTTTTGTGTCCGCTGGATGCAAAAAACTGAAACATGCAAAAGGAATATCAGATAAGGCAATGAAAGACGTCAAATTAAAATACATGCTCTTTCTATTGGGACATCTAATGACACTCCGAGGCTTTTGAGAGCAAAAGCACTTACTCATTGAACTCGCTAAGATTCAAAAGTCCATCGCCATCTACATCTGATGCATTAAAGTGATCCTCTTTCCACCATCCCATATCATAACTGGATGGATCATTATCTACAGATAAACACACTCAAATCAAAATCATAGCAAAAGTTTGCTCCCAAAAGAACAAGGGAAGATTTAGGTTGGTGGAGCGAAAGTGACGATGCATAGAGCTACTCACTTAGTCCATGCATTTATGCCAATGCATGAAATACCAAACATGAAAAGAAGTTCAGCATGTGGCTCATGCATTTTTCATACGAGTCAGATCATTTACAGCAAAAAGGAGAAATATAGCTTTCTTTACCATGCCTACCGAGCACCAAACTTTTGTATCTAAAAGGAAGCAACACCTGTCTTTAACAATGCAATGAATGAATACATAGTTGAACTGTTCCATTACCGAAATACAGGCTGAGGCTAAATTATTGGTAATACATGAGGCAGACAGCTTCTGATCCCACCTTTAGCAGAAAGCATTAGTCATGCATGCATGACTTTTTGGAAAAACCAATAGGAAAAAGTACAATTGAATAAGCATTACTATAGATCATCAGAAAGTCGAAAAGGGGCAAGAGGTATGATAACGCCACTAGTATACAAAAAAGCGCACTGGCATGTAACATGTTGGAAAAGATGCTAACAGTAGCAGCATTCAGTATTAAAAATGTGGAAATTTTTCTTGGGAATTTTTTTGGTAAGTTAAATTTCATATTTATTAAAAATATGCATACAAAGTAGCAATTATAATAAGCGCTACCACAAGCAATTTTTCAATGTGGATTCAAACCATCAATAGGCAGAGCCCGCTTCTAGAAAGCAATTAAAAATCCTGTGAAAGAAGAGTCCAAAAGCTATTGCTTAGGTCTCCTTCTTCTACTTCTACCTCTACTATATTGCTTAACAGACATGGCACCAGTGTCCTTTGTTAAGTCGGCCACTGTTTCAAGCGGTTGGATTTGTTCTTTGACCTCAAACCCCCTAGCATGGGAGAAATTAACTTAGAGGGATGATGAACATCCTGTTCATGGTCGATTTCCTCCATATCTTCATCCTTTTCAGTTCTCAGTTCATGAGAGTGTTTATTTACTTCACTTTTTTGGATCTTCTTCTTTTATGACTTGGCTTCAGCAGCATCAAGTCCTTGTTTTTCTTCTAATTCTTCTCCACCTTCCTCTGCTCCCGAGTATTTGCTCATTTTATCATTGTGGATCTTCGTTGCTAGCTCATCTCTAAAGGTATCAATTGCCTTAGATATCATTTTTTTTTTGTAAGTTAAAATTTTCATATATGTGCCCAAACAGCAAATTTACAATAAAACACCATAAGTTAGCAAATTAGGCAAGTTCCTTACAATTCCAATCTATATAACTAAATAATGAAACTTTGCAAAGTTCAAAATGCAAAATACCATACAGACACCAAAAGGAAGTGCCACTAGGACAAACACTGGGATTAACAAAATAAGGTAAGTCTGACTATTCCAAGGATTAAACCAATTAAGCTCAAAATACACAGCATCCAGCCATTTCAGGCCCCAAAATAAATAAGGTTCAGACTTGAGCTAAGCCACAGAACCCAGCACCTTCAGGTGCCAAAACATGTTTGGCTAATTATTTGCAGAAGCAAAAGAGAGTAGAAGAAGGAGGAAGTAGCAATCATGACACTAAATAGAGCCCAGCAGCAGCAGAACCTATGAAGCAGCAAGACCAAAACAAGTCGCTGAGTGGTATGGTAATTGAATGGAGAAGAAAGGGTTCTAGCCCAAGAACATACGAAGTATTAAGCTAGGGGCTACAGATTAAAAGTAGAACTTGGAGGTGGAAAGTGAAAGCAACTGTTCGGGAAAATTGCAAATTTGGTAACAAGTCATAAACTTCACAGAGTCTTCAGCACTTATACCAAAATCTCCAAAATTCCCAAACAGCTCCTTTGATCTGTCGAGCCTATGCCTAGCCCTTTACTTCACTTGTCGTCATCTAAGAACCCTTGATAATGTGCCTTAAGGGATCTATCCTTCTTAAATGGAGCATCACAGTGGGATGAAGAGGATTCAAGGTCCTCACCACTTTCCATTTGGTTTTGAACTTTGTCTAATTCAAGATTTTGCTTATCTTTATCATGTAAAGGGCTGAATTTATTTGAGGAAGTTAAGGTGACATCTATTTCGTTTCCTCTTTGTTTGAGCTTAAAGTTCCTAGGAGCATTACTCTGCATGTTTTCCTGATTTACACAATTAGAATGAAAATGTGTGCCGGCTTGGACATCACACCCTTTGGTAATTATGTGCCCTCCCTCAAGCTTAATGGCTTTACCTTTGTCCGTATGGTTGGTTTTCCCTTCAGATATGGTAACACCTTTACTTTCCTGCTTCCTCCTTGTGTTCTCTTGACCACTAAGAAATGGCTTCTATGGCAAATTATGGGTGGTTTTCACTAGGTGAGTACTTTTTTCATGAGGAGGTTTGGGATCACAAGACTATCCAAAAGTTTTGCATTTTAAGCATTCGAAAGGCATCCACTCGTAGATGACTTCCTAGGAGCATTCTTGACCATATTCATCAATGAAGAGTATGGATTTTGGAGGCACTTTTTCAGCTTTGATTTCAACACAGATTCTAGCAAAGAAGACTATGAATTGAGATATACTTACTTTATCCATAAATAAAGGTTTCCTTACCAAGGTGTCTAGACCACTTATGACCTCTGTGTTGAAATAATGAAAGTGCAAGCTTGGAATTTTTATCCAAACTGAAATTGCATCTAACTTAAGATGTTAGATGGTTTATCTGGGACATAAGGCTAGAGGAAGAGGACCCTATTTCTAAAGGGCATGAGAGAGAGGTCACTTGGTATATTTAGACTGAAACCGAAAGACAAATAGATCATCATTGAATCTTTTAACTTCCAAAAGTCCCTTTGACGTTCATCTATCTTCTGCAAACTTCTACATGTTGAAAAAGAAGGTTGCGTTGTCCATAGCTTGTTTGACAATTATTGTGTTTCACTTCTGTTTCGTCTCTATCATGAATCCAAGGTTGATGGCAAAGAAATAATTCTCATTGTCATTATCTGTATGAGCAGTTGAAAGTATAGATAAAAGTTCATGTTTGAAATCAGGCATGAGTAGTGAATAGTGATGCCCAATTTGGCTTCATGTGAACAATAGATTGCATGTTAAGATCTGAGCTTGATTAAGAAAGCTCAGCCATTTTGAGTATGAAAGAAAGTGGTTTTCAATCTCCGACCAATTGTTGCGACGATCGGAGTGGCAAAAATGGCCTGAGACGAGGAATTGGGTTGTGTTTCAAGGAGACCACAAGTAGAAAGGGGACAATTTCAAGCCGAAATGGGGCGGCCAAAAAACCTTTGTGGGTTGAGAGAGAAAAGGAGATGCCCATTGCTGATGGTGGAAGGGTGGAGAGGATAGAGAGAGAGTAAAAATGTAGTTGCTTTTATTCCAGTAGGAAAGGATGGAGTAGAGAGAAATGAGAGCAAATTTTTACCTTCTCTCCATCTCTCAACGCGTGTTTTTTTAGTGAGAGCAAATTTTTACCTTCTCCCAATCTCTCAACACGTGTTTTTTTAGGGGGGAAAACAACTTTTCCTTCAAGCAGATAGAAAGTATTACATCCTCCACTCCTGCATCAGCAGCATATCTACTATTCTACTGACATACATATACAATTTCGAACATACTATCCCTAGACATCTGTACACTATATGTGCCTCCAAAAATATAGATTGTGAAATAGTACAATTTACACTAATTCCCCAATTGATTTTTGACCCCTTTACTTTCGTCCACATCCCCATATACAGCCAAATGTCACTCATGATCTCCCAAACACCACACTACAGTTTTCTTCTCATTACCAAGTATGTTTGTACTGATTTCCACCAATAGCTATATGATGGTCTTCCTCTGATCAAATTACTTGAGGAACTAATTGGGGAAATTGGATTTATCACAATACGCATGGAAAAGTACTACTGGGAAATTGGAAGTTCCCCGAACATGGTTTACATAAAGAATCATACTACCAGCTACGTTTTTCAGACAAGTGATGCAAAATGTGATAAGTTGATTTTAAAATTAAAATGAAAATAAGCATAATGAAAATTTGCATTTACTCTCAACAACCACCCCACCCTCTCTTTTATCTTCTCTTCTTAACATGAAAACACGAGAGGAGAAACACCGAAATATACACAAACAAAGACAAAGACCAAAAGGTCTAATGAGGGATAAGGAAGCATAATCAATAAAAAAGATCAAGAAGTAGCTGCCAATAGGGTCCCGTACCAGCACACAGTCCTCACACAAGCAACCTATAGTTACAATTGGGGACACAAGCTCTGAGAATTCTCACACTGCACAAACAAGTGATCCGATATTATGTAAGAAGGTCATAAAATGAACTTTCACAAACACGAAACTGGATTTAGATTTAGTCCTACATATGATATTCAAACGAGAAGCAGGCTGTTATAAAAATCTTCAACCTTTTATGAAAATCATATTAAGGAACTTAGTAATGAGAACAATGAATATCATGCTACTCTCACAGGTACGCTCTAATCTTTCTTAATTGAAGAACAGATACTCTCATATTCCACAGGAACATATAATCTCAACTGGACAAATTAACAAGCTCTGATAAGCACCGCGGAGGAAGTCATTGAGCACGCATCTCCCATTGAAAAACACTGATCAGTTATCTTTTTCACATAACTCTTATATGCTTAATCAAGCAATTTAGGCAGCTTAATTGAACATGGCACTGATTTTTAAACACTAAAAGCAATATTTCTCAGCTAAGTATCGAGCTTTTCAGATATTTCCCAACCAAGAAACATCACCTTGGTGTTTGACCCAGCTGGGAGGTTCGTACTCTTGAAAAGAGACAAGCCCATCTTTATTCTTATCATGGATCTCCAATTCACGCTGAGTCCTATGCAAAATGTCTCTCTCAGCCTGCTCCAAGTTCCACCGAGTCAACTCATCCTCACTCACAAATCCATCCGCAGGTTCTACATCAATCTTGGGAAACAAAAGCACCAACCTATCAGTAATATTAAATCTCCCTTCATCGTTTAGGTAATCCTCGGCATCAGCAAAGTCTTCCCACTCAGGCTGCGCCTCCTCCCCCGGAGCATGGTGGTCTGTCTGATTCTTCGACTCCGGATGATGGGTTTCAATATACGTCTTCTCCCATTCTTTATCCTCTCGCTTCCGCTCAATGTCAGCAACCAAAGGGTCAAACGGGATGCGATGATCATTGCTGAAGCTGGCAGTCGCAGTCGGAGGGGAAAATGTGAAGTTGGAACGGAGCTTAAGTCGGCGGCCGCGGCCGCGGTGGCGTTGTTGGCCGGGGGATCCTGGGGAGTGCGAGATAATAATAAGCAGTAGAACAGCTATAGTGAAATAAACTAGCACTGATGCTTTGCCCATTGGCTAATCCACCAGAGGGTTTTTGGGGAGTCCAAAAGACAACTACCAGAAATTAAGTTCTAACAACGGCGGTCCGACATCAGAGAGTAGGAGGAGATCGGCGGCGCTGATTAATAATTATTACTGTGAAAATGGAAAGATGAAATAGCACAAGGAAAATGATGATATTCTGGTAAAAACAGATTCAAGAAAAAGAAAATAACTACTACTAGGTTGGTTAGTCATGAGTGGTTGACTGAATCTATAAGTTTTATCTTCAATCTAAAACACCAAATTTTACATTAAATCACTTATTTGGTACCAACAAACAGTAAAAGACTACAACCACAAACATCAAATCCAAAATATTCCTTGAAAATTCTTTTATCATACTATTTTAATTCATTAGTATAAATAATTTAACACAAATTTAACATTCATATAAATTTAACGTAAGTATTCATTAATTCATTATTCATTAATTTATCTGAGGTAGATTGTTCATTAATTTAATTGAGGTTGATTATTTCTTGACGTGTTCCTATAAATTTGAAAATAAAAAAGTATAAATTAAATCATAAATAAAAAACGAATAGTACATTTTATTAGATTTTATTACACAAACAAACATACAAGAAAAATAAAACTACCAAACAACAAAGGAAATATTACAATAAAAATTAAAATTTTAATGCCCTTTGTTACTAATTAAGTTTTATCGTTGTGAAATATTTTGTGCTATGTTTCTAATGTACTTTATTTACTAATGTAACTTTTTTCTAAATTGTTAGTTATGAATCTTATTTTATTTTTAATTTTTTGTTATATAAATTTTTCTTATAACGAAATTAACAAAAAATTTTGAGGTATTTAAAATGGTGATGTGGCGGATGACTAGTGATTTGGTGCAATAAATAGGTGTAACACTATTCATTTTCATCTATTTGGTGCTCAATTTGATGATCGGTTGGAGAGAATTTTGCACCAAATAGATGATTAGATGTACCTATTGGAGATGCCCTAAGCTTAACTTTGGGTTGGGGTTTGGCTTATTTGATCTAAAAATATCTTTCCGTTTTAAAAATATTATGACATTTTTTAATAAGATTTAAAAAGACAAAATATAATAACATTTTTAAGGAAGAAATGTGAAAGTAGGAAAAACTGTTTTCTTGTATATTTCTTCCAACGATTGTACAGTACAAATAAATAGGAGAATGGTTATGCTATACTAGGTAACCGAATATTCACACTAATGCTAATTGCCACTATATCCGGGATTTACAAATTATGACTCATTATATTGATTGCTCTATCTAAGGTAAGTCAATCAAAGACAATCAATGGTATATTCAATGGTATATTCTAACACTCCCCCTCAAGTTGAACTGTGGGATCTACAACGTTCAACTTGCTCAATGCAGTTGAAAAAGACCTTCCGTTGATATCCTTGATCAATACATCTGCCAGTTGATCTTCGGAACGAACAAAAGGTAATGTGATAAGTCCTGTATCCAATTTTTCCTTGATGAAGTGTCGGTCGATTTCCACATGTTTTGTGCGATCGTGCTGTACTGGATTTTCTGATATACTGATAGACGCCTTATTGTCACAAAAGAGTGGTGTAGGCTGGTTAATAGGTAGGCCCAAATCTCTGAACAACTTGTGTAGCCAAAGTACTTCAGTGATCCCTTTCACGATTCCTCGAAACTCCGCATCAGCACTTGAGAGAGCAACGACCTTCTGCTTTTTACTCTGCCAGGTAACCAGGTTTCCTCCCACAAGGGTAAAATACCCAGAGGTAGACTTCCTATCCACAAGATTCCCTGCCCAGTCAGCATCTGTATATGCCTGAATCTCAAGGTGTCCATTATCCTGAAACAGAATTCCTCGACCAGGGGTAAATTTCAAGTAACGCAAGATACGCATAACAGCATTCATATGATGTTCTTGAGGTGCATGCATAAACTGACTAACCAAACTTACAGCGAAAGCAATATCAGGGCGAGTATGAGACAAATAGATTAGCTTACCGACCAGTCGCTGATACTGACCTTTGTCTGCAGGGGGCGCATCATCAATTACCTGCAGTTTATGATTTGGTACCATAGGAGTATCGCATGGTTTGCAATCAAGCATACCTACCTCCGTAAGGAGATCCAGGATGTACTTCCTTTATGAGATATAGATTCCGAATTTCGACCTCAGGACCTCAATTCCGAGAAAATATTTAAGTCCCCCAAGATCCTTCATTTCGAACTTAGTGAACAAATACCCACGGAGTCGATTCATTTCTTCCTTGTCGTTTCCAGTGATAATCATGTCCTCAACATATATTATTAGGCATGTCACTAGATCTCCTCGTCGTTTGATGAATAAGGTGTGGTCTGCATTACTCTGGGTGTACCCGTCTAGTCTCATTACTTCGGTGAATCTGCCAAACCAGGCTCGGGGTGACTGTTTTAATCCGTACAGGGACTTCCTTAGACGACATCCCTCGCCTCGTCTGAATTGAGAGGAGAATCCTGGAGGGGGTTCCATGTACACTTCTTCCTTAAGATCCCCATGGAGAAACGCATTCTTTACGTTAAATTGTCGGAGAGGCCAGTTTTTAATAGCTGCAACTGAGAACAGGACTCGGATAGTATCGATTCTGGCGAATGGTGAGAATGTCTCAGAGTAGTCGATGCCATAAGTCTGGGTGTACCCTTTTGCTACAAGTCGTGCCTTATGTCGTTCTATGCTACCATCTGCCCTGTACTTGTTGGTGAACACCCATTTACATCCTACAGGTCTCTTCCCAGGGGGTATGAGGCATTTCTCCCAGGTTTCATTCTTTTCAAGTGCCCTCATTTCACTCATCATGGCCTCCTTCCATTCTGGTAATTTTACAGCCTCAGTGGCATCCTTTGGGATCATTGCTGTGCAAATAGTGGTCAGAAAACTTTGGGCCATATCACTTACTCCACGCCTGGAGCTCTTCAGGGGGTATCTAGAGGTGTTTGATACTTTGTCGGGTGAGTATCGCTCAGGTGGTACCCCACGGCTGGTCCTGGGTGGTAAGATCCGTACCTGCTGCTGTTCCTGCATAATACTAGTGGGACTCACAGGATGTTCTAAGATAATTTCAGAGTTAGGCAGGGATATTTCAGGGGTATTGTCAGATACAATATTACTGGTGTCGTCAGAAACTGCAGAAATAGATTGATCATTATGAGAACCACTACGTACCTCTGACACGACATTCATCTCAGGTTGTTCACTAGGTGAGTCAGAAGCTGCAAGCGGTACAGTGTCAGGAGCAGCGGCACAGTCGGCGCCATCTACTTGCCGTGTTGGACCTATCGCTGAACAGTTATAATGTGACAGCCAATCTAGGGTTCCATCATAAGCATGGGGCTCCCCCTGAACCCCAGATTGGGTGGAGTAGTAGAATTCTGTTTCAACAAAGACACAATTCATGGTGATATGGACACGGTGGGTTCGGGGATTGTAACAACGATACCCCTTTTGGGTAGTAGCATACCCGACAAATATACATTTGTCGGAACATGGGTCAAGTTTAGTACGTTCATGTTTAGGGTTGTGTATGAAGACAGTACAGCCAAACACTTTCGGGGGAAGGGTACATATAGAGGGAATGGAATGTTGAGTGGCGAGTATCTGGAGTGGGGTTTGGAGATTAAGGATTTTGGTGGGAAGACGATTTGTGAGGTACGAGCAGTGGATACAGCCTCCGGCCAAAAACTCATCGGGACATGGGATTCAAACATCATGGCGCGAGCCATTTCTAAGAGTACTCGGTTTTTTCTTTCTGCCACTCCATTTTGTTCGGGAGTGTGTGGACATGATGTTTGATGAATGATTCCATTGGTATTGAGAAACTGCCCCAATTCTCCATCAATATATTCACCCCCATTGTCGGAGCGTAGTATCTGGATAGTGGTATTGAATTGGGTTTTGATCATATTGTGAAAGGTAACAAACTTATTGTACACTTCAGATTTATTTTTCATAATGTAAAGCCATGTCATTCTGGAAAAATCATCGACAAAAATTACGAAATACCGGAATCCCAAAGGTGTATTGTATGGGGAGGGCCCCCATACATCTGAATGGACTAATGAGAAAATACGATCAACACGAGTATTATTTGACTGATAAGATGCCTGAGTCTGTTTAGCCCGGAGACACGTATCACACTGCAAGGACTCAGTTTTGGTGGTAAACAAAGAAGGAAATAAATGTTTTAAATAAGCAAATGATGGGTGCCCTAACTGGCGGTGCCACAACCATAACTGTCTCGCAACTGTTCCGGTGGCAAGATTAGACTGTCCCTGTTGCGCCACCGCATCAACAAAGTACAGCCCGTGGCGTTCAGTACCACGTCCAATGATCTCCCTGGTATGAATGTCCTGCAAGATACAGAAAGACGAATACATCATAACAATGCAGTCTAACTCTTTAGTTAACTGGCTAACAGACAGCAATTTTGTAGATAAAGCAGGTACGTATAAGCAATTTTTCTGGGTTATGTGAGGGGTAATTTTAATGGTTCCACCACCACGTACCGGAACTGTAGTTCCGTTCGCAGTCTCGACACTAGTTTTTATTGGAGGTGTATGTATAATAAAATCATGAGGGTCATGCGACATAGTTTCAGTTGCCCCACAGTCGAAGATCCACTGAGGGGAACTTCTGGTATGATGGACGAGGATAAGTGAGGGATAGGGGTAAAAGTGTCATTGTTATGGGTATTAGGGGCTTCTGGTGTAAATTTCTGGAAAGCTGGGGCGTTGGTCACATTAGAGACTAGTTCAGGGGTAAAATTTTCAGGGGTCAGGAATTTAGGGGTTACGGACGGTATTTCTGGAAATGTAGGGGCTGTAGTGATATGCTCCTGGTTTTCAGGGGGGTTACCAGTATTATTAGGAACAACAGGGGGTATGTGTGTAAAATTACCAACTGCAGGAGTATAAAAAGAGAAAGTGTTAGGGTTTTCAACCCTAACTCTGGTACCTCCAGCCGCAGCGGCGCCTCTGGCGTTTCCTTCCCCGATGGTGCTGGACTGGTTCAGGGTTTCCGTCACTGGTCCTCCTCCGTCAGTCTCCGTCCCTTGCCTGCTGCCTTCACCTTCTCCGGTGACCAGTGTAGCGGCTGCCTGGGTTTTTTTCTTAAACTCCTCCCACCAATCTGGGAATCCATGGAGTTTAAAACATGTGTCTTTGCTATGTCCCCGTTTTTTGCAGTGTGAGCACTCGAGATTCGATTTGTCTTCTCCCCGCCGTGATGGCTGCCCTGAGCGGGGAGTCCGATAACCTTCTTTCTTCGGTGGTTCGTTTCCGTCCCTTCCCTGACCCGTTGGTCCCTTCACAGTTAGGCCTTGGCCTAGACCCACCCCCAATGATGGTCCTGAGGGGGTAAGTTTTAGCAGATAGTTCTCAGTGTCAGATCTGCGTAGTTCTCCGTAAGCTGCTTCAGCAGTAGGCCTGGGATCTCGTTTGAGTAATTCCTTCTTGGTTGCTGCGAATCTATCATCAACCGCCATTAATAACTGGTACAATCGCTGTTCCTGGATGTATTGGTTGAACTTTTGAATGTCCGAAGGACATTCCATCGGATTTGGACTTCGATTGTCAATTGTTCTCCATAAATTTTGCAGTTTGTCCCAGCACGCATCCAGTGTGCTGTTTCCTTGCCTGATTGTATACACCTGTTTGTGTAAGTCAAACGTTTGTAATGGGTCAACCCCAGACCCATACGTTACAGCTAATCCATCCCATAGTGACTTGGCGGTAGGATAGCTGGATGCATTGTTGACGAGAGTCTCGTCCATATTGTCTATTCAGCCAAGTAAAAACAAGTTGGTCATCTTGCTCCCACTTGGCGTAATTTACGTCAGTAGGCAGGGGGGTGGAGGAACCCCTGTGATGTGGGTGCTCCTCCCCCTGCCTGTAAGTGCTCTACGCATCAGGTTACACCATAATGGGTAGTTGCTGGAATTCAGTTTAACTTTGAGTACCAGGTTTCAGAGACTGGTGGTTTGGACTGGGCTCTGGACGGCTGGACTCATCTGGCTTTGTAAAAATTTTGCAAATTCTGCAGAGATATCAAAATTATCAGGGAGTTTTGGGAATTTTTCGGATTTTTCTGGTGCATCGGGTTGATTTTCTGGAATATGTGACATATTTCTGGTGTTTTGTTTGACAGGTACCGGGTTGATAAGGGCAGATTGTTATGGTAGGGAAAGGTACGTGGGGCAATGAGGAATTTTCTGAGCCTTTCATACACAGACAGGTAGCAACTGATCAAGAAAGGTATGGGTAATGGCAGTGAAGACCAAATAATCTGAGCCAACCTATTGCCCAGAATAGTTGGTATGTTTTGGCAATGATGATGACTCCGTCTGAGCCAACAGATTACCATTGGACTAATATATCGTATATATTTAGTTTAAATAAATCGGTACCATTTCTATTGAAAATCTTAAATCGATACTTAGTTTATACGTGACCTAATACATTAACATAAAAATGCCTAAAAATGTGAAATTAGTTAAAATTTAATTTGGGTATGAGTTGTATTCTAAACTTATCGTAATGGATTGAAGCATTTTAATCTATTTTGTATCACCTAGACCCTATTCCGCAACTTTGATTCTAAAGTAAATTTGCAACTAATACTTTTTATTAATTAGCTTCAAATATAAAATAAAAGGTGATCAATTGAATCCACCCAATATAAGTTCCATCAATAATTATAACATTGCATTATGATTATTGTTGGAACAATAATTATAACTTTTAAAAAACTATGTTATATTGCTTTGACAATCTAACTTCAAATAATTTTTTTAAAGTATATAATTAACTATATATGACAATTTTTTTGAGACAAAGAGGCTAACGATTAAAAAAAGTAAAATTAAAATAAAAAGAGATAATTATCTTTTGTCCTCTCATGTTTGGCATAATCGCCAGTACTCCTTAATGTTTAAAAATACGCCTTTACCACCTGATGTTTGAAAATACACCCGCGCCCCTGTTGATTTAATTAAAAAAATGTTATTAGAAAGAATATAATAGGAATTGCCCCTTTTGCTCCTACCCTCTTAATCTTCTTTCTATCAACTTTATCCCTATCCCACCACCCAAACTCCCACCAACACCACCACACATCTCCACCAATTTTGGTCCAATATAATTAAGGGACGTATGACACGAATATCATAGCACGGATCATTTTGAAGCGTATTTAACCCTTCTGTTTGGCTACACCATGTTGTTGTGTGCGTATTTGGGCAAGTGGCTTAATGGATCAGATCATGTGTTTTGAAGAAGGTCTACATAATTTGGTTAACAAATTCCTTGCCATTGTTAGAGCGAAAAAATCCAGATTTTTTTATACTAAGTTGTGTTTGAATCATGTGAAAAATTTAATAAATTGTGTGGGGTACTTCGGATTTATATTTTAATAGATATAACCATATCATACAAGATAAGTCATCCACAAATATCACAAAATAATGTAAGTATTATGACTAGAAACGGGTGTGGACCCCAAACACCAGAGTCTACGAGGAAAAAATAATGAACCCTGGTGATCTTTTGCTTGAATGCAAGTTCCACAGGTTTGGACGGGAACATATTTCTAAAAATTCTAAGAAATAAAAATTTTAAGTACCCGAAGGATGGATATCCCTCACGCATATGCCACAGTCAAAGTTGTCGGTTGACCATTTCGTGGACAAGCATGACATGTCCCTGGTGAGTCACCTCATCCACATAGTAGAGGCCATATTGCTCAGTACCACTTCCAATGATTTCCTTCGTAAGAATATCATGCAAATATAGAAATTAGGATGAATGAGTACCATACATTTAATTCCTTAGTCCCGTGACTGAGAGACAATAACTTTAAAGATAAGGTAGGGAAATAAAGAAAATTATTTTACTGCATAACGCGGGGAGAATGCGATGGACCCCCTCCCTGAACTATGGCTAGTTCTCGGTAGTTGTTTCAGTATGGGTTTTTGTGAGTTCGGAGAGGTGTACAAAATATTAGAGTCATTAGTCATAGTATCAGCGGCACCACATTCAAAAATCCACTCAATGAGTTTAGTCAAGATTAGGACAGTCGTAGATGGGTTTGATGTGCTTTAGGAATTTGTGTAGTTTTTATAATGTATGGGGTAGGTTTTTAATTTTGACAAAAGTTAGGGGTAGGTTTGTAATTACATGATATCCTAGGGAATTTTATAATTTCTGAATGTCCTGGGGGCATTTGTAGTATCCATGGAAGTGTGGGGTATTTTCATAAGATCAAAAATATGAGGGGTAACAAATACAATTTTTGAAAGATATTTAAGATTTTTAAGAAGATTGAGGTTAAAAACCATGATCTTACTACATTCCTTCCTTATATCATCCAGCTTCCTTTCCTTGTTCTGTCCACTGCCTTCATTTTGAGACTAGATCTTCTCCCAAAAAAGCCTCTCCCAACCTTCTCCCAACATTTTTTGTCCAACCAATATTTGACACTTGTCCTCTCCATTTTACCAAACCCCTTGAAACCTTGCCATACACAACCACCGCCGCCATTTCCGCCGCCTCACCTCCTCCCTCCACCCGCACCCTCTACACCACCGCTGCCATTTCAACCCCCGCACCTCCTCCCTCCACCCGCACCTGCACCTGCACCCACACCCACACCCGGACTCACACCCACACCACCTGCTTAGGCCTCTATTTTGGTTAAAAAGGTGGTGTCCGACGGTGGATCTAAAAGAGTTGAAAATGGTGGATCTGTTGGGGTTAGAAGATGACGATGGTGGAGGATCAGGAGGTTGAGGTGAAGGTGGAGAGGAAGGGAGGCGCAAGTGGAGGAGGTTGAAGGAGAAAATGAAGGTGAAAGAGGGTATGGGGAGGCGGAAGAAAGTGGATGGTGGAGGAGGTTGAAGGAGAGGATGAAGGTGCAAGAGGGGGTGGGGAGGCGGAAGAAAGTGGATGGGCTAAGGGGAGACAGGTGTCAAATATTGATTGGGTATAAAAAATTGGGAGAAGGTTGGGAGGGGTTTCTTTGGGAGAAGATCTGGACCCCTTCATTTCCATCTTTATAGCCTCTGTTTCAGCTATTTCTCCCTTCTCCAACCATGTCGCTGCCACTGCCGGCGTCCTTTGGGATGTCCACGACAGTTACTCATCTTCCTAGTTCTATTCGTATTCTAGGTGATTTGCGATTATTTTCCCACCAATCTGATTAGCCAATATTATGAAACCATGTCTCTTAACTGTATTTATTCATCCCACAATAGCTGTAATGAAGAAGAGATTTGTCTTTCCTCTCTAAACTGCGAGATGAACATGGTCGTCCCATTTTCTGATTCCGTGTCCCTCGCCTTAAGTTTGCTGTGTTCTTTATAGCCAAATCGAAATCAACCCTTGATGATGTCTCTATTTTAGCTACCAGGGTTGATTTCAAGATAGCATCATGGCTTCCTCCCTTTTAATGGCAGTGTACGCAGAGTCAACTAGTGGCAAAGGTTCCTTTTTCAATCACTCTTTTTACCATCTCAAATTCGTCGTCAATTATCATTAAAATCTGGAATAGTCTTTGTTCCTCAACTTTTCTGTTGTAAATGCCGATGTCTTTAGGATTCTTCATTGTGTTTGGATCTTTTGTAATTGGTCATCCAAATCTTTAGAGTTTGTTCCATAATTCTTCAATCTTTTCTGACCTTTGCATGATTGAATGTGCACATTTGTGTAAGTCAAATACTTATAGTGAGCCACTGTCGGATCCGTACGTGATGGCGAGTTTGTCCCAAAAGGTTTTTGCTGTCGGATACTGGGATACGTGGTTCACCAGGTTTGCTTCGATGTTCAAAATTAACCAAGTGAAGAAACACTGATCATCTTGTCTCCACCATACATAGGTTTGATTGCTAATGAGGTGGTGGAACCCATGTGAGTTGGATGCTCCTTCTCTTACATCCGATTACTTTCTATATCAAAGTTTTTCACAACGAGTAATTTTTGCTGTTGAGTTTGATTTCTAGAGATGGATTCTCGAAATTTGTTTGAATTGGTTATATGACGAGATTGTCGCGGAGGAAATTTGCGAGTTGTATTGTCAATTCATCAGATAAGTTTCTTGTAAATTTATTTTGGATTTTGGATTTTCACTCGGGCTTGATATGATTTTTTGATTTAATTTGCAGGTTTTTGGTTTGGAATTATGGACTATTTTGTCTGAATGAAACAGTGATAGTTAGGATAAGGTTGTTTTTCGGCCACTTAGCCAAGGAAGGTAAATGGGACGATGATGTTTTTTTTGTCCTGAGTGTCTAGGTAAAGTTTTTGTGGTGTGTGTTTGGATTGTTTTGGTTTGTGGCTGTTTTTGTTTGTTGGTTGTTCTGTTAGGATAATTTTTTGTTGGCCGAGGGTTTGTGACTGGTTGGATTTGTTCAGCTGTCTGAGAGAGATTTGGACTGTGATGAATTCTTTTTGTGTCCTATGGATGACACAACCTCACACTGATAACATGTTTTGAAGAAAAGTCGTATTTTGTTGTTTTATCGAAATGTACATAGCTCATATGTATAGTACAAACGCTCATACCATCTGTATAATGTAATAAAGTATGATGAATATCATATTTTCTATTTCCATATATATATA
>AP025092.1:42941-204534 GCA_036186865.1 Eustoma russellianum | reverse complement strand
TCAACGAAATTCCTTCGCCTCCTCCCCCATCTTCTCCGGCGAATACAGCAGAGGCTCCCGTCGCCTCCTCCCCCCATCTTCTCCGGCGAATACAGCAGAGGCTATTTAGGAGGTTAGTGCGTTTGTTTTTATTATTTTATTTGTTTTTATAGGATCTATTTCGTTTGTGGATTGTGCCGCTTGTTTTCGTTGTTGTTATACACTTGAGAGCAGTTTGGGAGGAGAGATTGTGCTGGGGTGGAGGGATTCGGGCTAGGTGGGGCGGTGTGGGGCTGGATGGCGGAGGGAATGGCGAAGGGGCAGTGGTGTAGCTTGGGTGTTGGAGGGGATGGCGGAGGGCATGGGTGGCTGTGGGGCTGGGTGGGGCTGGGTGGCTGTGCGTGGGGTCCGGTGGGGTGGGGTGGCTATGCGTGGGGCTGGGTGGCTGTGGGTGGAGGCCGGATGGGGCGGGGTGGCTATGCGTGGGGCTGGTGTGGCTGTGGGTGGGGTCCGGGTGGGGCGGGTTCGGCTGGATGGGGCGGGGGTGGGGCGGAGGTGGGGGCGGTTTATATATGTATTATATATATATATATATGTATTATATATATATATATTCGGTGTATATATCTATCTATATATATATATATATATTCGGCCATTAAGTAATTTTTGGCTTAATTGACTTTAATTTTATCAATAGTATGTTTCAATAGTTAAGATATAATATGTGATGAAATATGTATAATATATATGTTAAGATATGAAAATGAATAAGTTTTGGATATTACATACTATTTTGCCTTGCATGTACCGAAAAAGGGCTGTTGGTGACTAGGGTGCGTATGCACCAAAATTGTTGTTAAGGTTGAATTAGTAGAAATGTGGTGTGCTTGGCCAATGAATGATGCATGTACAAACTGTTTTGTAAGAGGTTTGCATATGATTTTCGGTATGATACTAGTTCAAGGTGTTTACTAAGCTCGAGAGCTGGACATACATTTGTCTTTGGAGAGGCCATTAAGGCCAGGAAACCTCCGATAAACGAATAGGTCATGCCGAAATTTTCAAAATTATTAATATCTTGCATTAAATGTATGCAAACACTTGTCATTTTTTGGACATCTTATTTGTCTGGCCAACCGGTGTCCTAAACTCGTTGAATGTGCCTTTTAAATTTTTCACCCTTGCAGATCTGATGGCTAGTGAGGGTTTACCGACTCGATCTACACATGACATGTCAGGAGAGTTTAATATGTTCCTCTCTCAGCATGAGCAGCTTGGGTCGGTTTCGACCGCAGCTCTTGCTGCGGACGCAGACCTTTTAGGGTCTGCCGAGAGGTCCGCACCCCCCGATCTACGCCGCCACCCACACCCACCGGTTCAGCACCTCATCCGGCGTCTGATGCGGCATCGGACGAGGGTGTCATACAAGGGCGTCATGCCCTCCCTTGGTCATATGATACCCATACGTAAGTAATAATTTATTTTTTTAACACGTTTTCAAATATATTTCACGCGTTATTTTTTCTTAACAACTTCACCTCTTTCAGGTTTGCAGCGGACTCGGGCCAGATTTCCGGTTGCATCACTCGGTCCTTCCACCTAAGGCAGGACCCAACTTGATATGCCTGGTCCCGTGTCACCATGCAGACACGTAGATTATACTGGGATGAGTTTCAGGTATTCAAATTTGGTGAATTTCACTTTTTGATACGTAATCGATCATTACTTTTCTAACCACGTTTTTACTTTTCCTCCGTATAATAATTGCAGAAGGCGTACAGCTGGCCAGCTGACATCGCCCACGACGTGGAGCAGGCCTGGCGGCATAGGGCCGCCACACGCTACAGGGACTTCATCAACTCGCACAAGACCAAGTGGGAGCGTGACCCCAATTATGCCAGGCCTGCCTACATATCTGAGGCCACCTGGGCGGGGTGGATAGCAGGTTGGATGGACCCTGCTACCCAAGCCCGCAGCGCCCGGAACGCGGCGAACCGGCGCAGCGGCAATGTACAGAGCCCAGCACCTGCCACACACTCAGGTGGGTCGGTTTTCCACACCACCACGATGCGTTCTATGTTAAGTATTTTAATATTAGATTATTTAGATTCATTGATTTCATTGAATTATTTAGATTCATTGACTTAAGTGGATTATTTACATTCATTGACTTAAGTGGATTATTTATATTCATTGATTTCTTATGCTGCGCTGTTGTTTTTTTGGTATTCGTATATGGTTAATTTAAGTAGTATATGTGTTCATTTGCCTTTTTCTTTTTATTTTTGCTTTGACTTGGGAGAGGCCTTTAAGGCCGGGATACCTCCAATAAACGAATAGGTCATGCCGAAATTTTTAAAATTATGGATTTCACTAACATATTTTATTTCATTCTTTCAGCAGGAGGAGAAGGGGGAGTGGCCAGCCTCCTACGATCTCTTCTACAAGACGCATCGGAAGAAAGCCTCTGACGGAACGGAGGACTGGATCACGGCGCGCGCGACATCAGTGTAAGTAGACTACGATATCATTTGTTTTTTCCTTAGTTTGTTTTATTGCTAAACCCTAAACCCTAACAATTCTTATTCTCATTTCAGGACGAGTACAACAGACTACTCGCACTTAGGGGAGAAGAGGCCGACAAGAACCGCGCTTATTGGGATGCGGTTCGGACCGTCGGCCCTCAGAATAAGAAGAAGAGGGAGGTGTACGGGGTCGGATCAGCAGCGTCGCGATTCTTTCCTGAAGTTCTGCATGCAGGTGCTTCCTCTGAGGCCAGTACCTCCGCGCCTTCTACGGCCCCAGAGAGTATTTCGCGCCTGGAATCAGAGCATGCAGCGCTGCAGCATGAGGTGGAGACCATCAGGGCGCAGCATGAGGAGAGCGTACGAGCACTGCGGTCGCAGCTGACTCAGACCCAGCAGGAGCTGCAGCAGTCGCTTCAGCAGGCGATTCAGCAGGTGGTTGAGCATGCGCAGCAGCAGACGATGCAGGTGCAGCAGCAGACGATGCAGGTGCAGCAGCAGACGAACCAGCAAATCTCGCAGCTATCGCATCTCATCATCTCTATGATTTCCAGCTCCTCGCAGCCTCAGCCTCTCCTTGATGGTCACTCTTCTCCGCATGATCCCCCCTCCATCTTCCTCTGCATAGTATTTCATTTTTTGATTTTTCGTACAGTCTATTTCGTTTATTGTATTGACATAGTCTTTGTACTTTTATATTTATATGACATTTATACGGATTCTATTTCGTTTGTGTTGTTTACGAACTTCAATACGCAAGTACTATATTTCGGTATAACATTCGTACAAATGATTTAATATAAAAATATTTTTATTATTATAAAAATTAAATAATAATAAAAACTATTTAATGAATAATATATTGTATTATTTATAAATTAAAAATATTTAATATTTAATATTAAATTAATATTAAATATTAAATTATAAAATAGCGACGAACCTGCGACGAAAACGAAATGTCGCAGACCGGAAATAAAAAAATCAAAAATTTAAAAATAGCGACGAAAAAATATACCGACGAAACTTTGCGACGAATAATATGTCGCAGAAAGGAAATAAAAAAATAAAAAATTATAAAATAGCGACGAAAAAATACACCGACGAAACAACGACGGCAATAACTGGTCGCAGAACTGACAGATTTTCGTCGCAACTGTGCGACGAAACACCGACGAAATTTTTCCGTCCCAATATAGCGACGCGTCACCGACGAAATTCACTTTGCGACAAGCCGTATCGCGACCAACATTTTTCGTCGCTATTTCGTCGCTATATGCCTGTAGCGACGAAATAGCGACGACTTTTGTCTGTCGCTATATGTCTTTTTTTTGTGGGACATTCTGGTTATAGAAGAAGATGACAACATAATCCAAATCTTTAAAAAAGAATTTGTTAGAAACATTGGACATGATAAGATTGAGTGTTGCAAAACGTTTGCTCTCTTTGAAACTCAGTTAAGTTATTTGAATGTCATATTAAAGGACCAAATCTTCTCCCCTGATTTTATATTCCATATCCCTCTTAATTAACATCTACGTAGTTTTATTTAAAGGAGAAAAAAAAACAGAGCAAAAGACATATTGTGGGTGGAAGTATGATTCGCTGTCAGATCTTTGATGATTCTTTTACAGTAAAAGCATAAAAAAAAACCCCTCCTAAATACAGTGTAAAAGGGATTCTACTCGCCTCCTTCCTTTAGATCTTCCTCAATCTGTCGTTACCAAAGTTGAAAACCCCTCAAACTCCATAACCCAGGAACTAAAGAAAATGAGTAAGAAGAAGACCGCAGAGAACCCAGATGAAGTAGAAGAGCTATTAAAAGCAGCCCAAGATGAAATGCTTCTAAAGCTTAGCCTCAATTCCCACATGGCTCACTCTTCCTCTCAAAATTTCACTATCCACCCAGATCTTGACACCCGCTTCCAAGCCCTCAAATCCAAGAAACGCCCCGACCCCAAACTTTCGAAAACTGAATCAGCAACTGATCCCGAAAAGAAGCAGATTACAGTTGGAATGAATGAACCAGCGGTTGAAATTGATGATCTTTTTGCTAGATTTTCTGCTCTGAAGACCTCTCTTCCTTCCTATTCGTCTCAATCTCCAGCTGCCCAAAATCAGTTATTGCAGCTCTCAACAGAAGATGATGATAATGAAGAAGACGAGGTTGAGAAGATAATAAGATGGGCCAAGGATGCTGCTCGACTTGATCCTTCTCCTCCTTCCGAAGATGGTGATGACCATTCTGATGCGGATTCCGATGAGCAACTCGCTGCTAGCAAGACAAGCAAAAGAAAATGATCAAAAAGCTTGATAGGATACTCTTAAATCACAAGGAGTTATTTTTGGATGGTGAATAAAAAAAATCAACATCTTCTTTGCTTTGATGAGTTTTCATGATTACGTTGCTGATTTATTCAATGGCTACCTGAAGGCCACAGTCTGCAGCACAGTTTTAGGCTGTCACATCTGTATGCTACTTCCTACTTTACACACACACACACACAAAAAAAACATCCCAATGCAATATGATCCCAGTTTACACAGGAATTTTAGTTTTCTGATTATAGTTTATTGAAGTGAGCTTGAAAATTTGTGTGCAAAAGTGGGGAAGGTACCTGCATAAAGTGTCCCAGATTTTCCTCTAGGCCTCCTTTTGCTTGCAACTAAGATCTCAGCTCTTTACTTTATTTATTTATTTACTACTATTGTTTTTTTTTTTTGGGGTTTAGGGGAGCAAGGACCCGTGTCTATAATAAGATCCTGTATTTTTCCCCATGAACATAGAAGGTGCTGTAGTGGATGAGCAACTGCTTCCACGACGATCCATAGCTTTATCATTTAGGCTAAGGAGACACTGGATGAAGGAAGAAGAAATATATAAAAGACATATACACAAGAAAAGTGGCATAAGGCTCTCAGAGCATAACTCGTACTCCAAAAAAAGTGACATGAGTATGTAATTTGGAAATTTGACACCATTAAATAAAGAAACTATAGGAAACGAAAGTCATTGACAAGCAAAGAATAAAACGCAGGTCTCTCAATCTGTATTCCCAAAAGGGGAGCCACAAAAAGCTGCAGAGTAGAGGATGCCTGCTTCCACGTTCCACTGAGACAGCCATAAAATTACTTCACCCTTTATCGGCCCTTGCTTTTATGGTTCTATCATCTTAATATGCAACAACAAAGATGATGTAACCTTTTTCAATATAATTGTATCTTTACCATGAAGTAACGTGGTCGTTAAACCATTGAAAGAGGATGGAAGTGAAATAAAAAGCATGGTCGTCTTATCCTCGTCCTCCATAGTAAAACTAAGACTTCCCATTTAAGATATGAGACCATTAAAATCATTCTGATAGGACAAAAATTTGTACCTTCTCTTATTTGGAGGGTATAGAGCTATTTTTTGAGAAACAATTTATTTATCATCGTTTTGGACATGTGTAAGCTTTCTAACTTTATCCAAATCTGCGTGGGTGATTCATTTCCGTCTACGTTGTTCAGGACTTCGTCGGACAAATGCAAGTATATCATACTTGCTGCCTTATCATCTATGTCTTGCTAATCATCATCATCATTCATGACTTCTGGTCTTTTCTCTTTACCATAAAGGGCATTATGAACACCTTGTTGTATAAAGGTAATCCTTCATCCTTTTCTGACATTTGTAAAATCCATCATATCCTTCAAATTTCACCACATTGAATTTTATCTCTGCCATACTCGAGAAAATCAAGAACCAAATAACCTTGCTATGATACCACTTATTGTTAATAATGACCTGATAATGAGTAGTAATTTAATACTCACTAAAATCGTCGAGTATGACAATAATATAAAGATAGATAAATAGCAATAAAAGCAATGAAGTAAACCGATTCGTCAATACCCAAGAAAGATCACAATTACCTCCTAAATAGTATTACCATTCCACTTAAAATCTCAACTTTAGCCGGTGGGTTCACATGCACTTCCACTTAAATCTGACTTCCTTAGATAAAAATTACGTGCATGGTGTATTTATCACAACTTCACATTATGCCAGAAAAATATAGGCACCAAAATTTACGTTGAAAACCCTCTTCATGTGAAAGAAAAATACCACGGGCAGTAAGAACAGCTTCCACTATTCGAAATAATTTGAATACAAGCGATAACTCAAGTTTAGACTTAAACTTGAGAAATACAAGAGAATTGAAATACCCAATATTTTCTTATACCGTAAGTATAACCTCACAACTCCATTTTCCTCTCTCTATTTTCTTTCACTCACTTCCCCCTCAAGAAGTTTTTGAATTGCTTCATGATGTTGATGTATTTCCTCTGCAGAAGACTTGGCAATTTATAGGCCAGTAAAATGAGAAATAAGTGCCATGTCCTGTAACCATTTGCTCCACTTCCACCGGTCAGATGATTTTCGCCATGGAAATTGCTCAAGTTCTTTTTCCATAAAGTAAGCATTAAATAGCCAACACTAGTGTTCCATTTTCCTTTGTCTGGACCCAACAGTTCACGATTACATGCTATTTAATCAATAATTTCCGAAGACAACCAAGTGCCTATGGAGGTGTTTTTATTCGTACCCTAAGATTTTAGTGAATTGTTGGCTCTAATCTTATTCCATTGGCTATGATTTAGGGGGAGTTTGATCAGCTTAAGAACATACAAGTATTAGCATGAGCTTGTCTGAAACATGCCTCAGATGAATCCCTCAAGTTAACACTATTCATTGGCTCTTGCACGTGTGATGGCAGTATCGTGTATATAATTGGCTAACAACATGATGTTGTGATTTGGATTTTGACCTCTTGGTGGTTTTTTCTCAACTAAATGAGTATTGGGAAGTTATGTTTCAGAAGTTGTTAGCTGTTCTTTTTGTTGTATGCGTTACCTCTCGGCTTCTTAGTTGCTCTGGTACCGATGAAGTTTTTGGTTAGAGTAGATTTTGTGTTTATATGCATGTTAAAGAGTAACTTTGCTAGGAAATTGCTTTTTGGTAACATCTGATGTTGATGTTACCTCTTCATATCCCTATCTACAAGTTTCTGTCAGCCAAAAGATTATTTCCTTTCCTCATTTTTCCTGTTGATGTTTGATCAGATTCATTTGGTTTGCATCACTAATGTTCAAGGTCATGACCAAAAGGAATTCTTTATGGATAGTGCATCGTCTAAAATGGTACAAACTGCTCATAGATAGCAACAATTAATTGGTAACGTAGCAGTAGAACTATTTTCAGGACATAACCACATTTGGCTGGAATTGAACTGAATACTTTTGATCTAGGGTGTCCTACTCAAGGTTATCAGGGATAGGATACGTTCTGGTACGAGTAACTTGTTTTTCAATCATAAATTTAATTAGTTTTGTCTTTTTTTTTTCTGCATTCCATAAAACCAGGAAGGGTTTTAAAAGCTAAAAAACACTGAAAGCCTACCAAAAAAAAGAAACACCCCTTGAAAGAAAAAGAGGACAATAAAGAAACACCTCTTCAGAAACAAGTGGAGGAAGAGATAGCCCAGCTGTCAGCAAAGCTGAAAGAAAAGCACGCAGAAGAACTTGCTTCCCTGGATTATGGAAATGATAGTATGAAAGGATACATTAACAGCTTGGTTAAGGCCATTGCTGGAGTTTCTGTCCAGTCATGCTGACAAAACAACACGCAGCAAGGGAGTCCAGAGGCGTGAGAAAAGAGCTCAAGAAGAAGCTGCAAGGGAGCAAAGAACACAGGAAGAACAGGGCAACGTCATAAGCGATCGTGCTATTGAAAACGAGAGTTTACAAAGAAAGCTTGAACCCCTTGGCTTGACAATTAATGAAATAAAGCCATATGGTCACTGTCTTTATCGTGCTGTTGAGGATCAGTTGTCCTTAAACTCTGGAGGTTCTTCTCCCTATATTTACCAAGATCTCAGGAAAATGGTGGCTGCCTATATGAGGAATCATGCATCTGATTTTCTTCCCTTTTTCCTCACTGAAAATTTATCAGCAGAAGAATCAGACAAGTCTGTTGCGGAGAGGTTTGAGAATTATTGTAGTGAGGTGGTGTAGCGCCCCGCTCCCGAGCCCTAACATCGAGAACAGTGCACCCGCCGTATCTCACTAAGGAGAATACAAAGCGTCGAATCAATCTCTTATTTGTCAAAGAGGTCGTAAAATTTTTTTCGCGGAAACGTAAACCATAGCATATATTAAACTTCAATAACCGTCATTACATTGCTAAATAAAACTCTGGAAATAAAATAGTAAAGTAGTGTGTGGAAATCCTCAAATTATAAATAAGAACAAAACAGCTGCAGCGTCCCCTCATATCCTAGCCGCAGCTCTCAACCAGCCCACTCTGCTACGTCCGTCCCGTCCTCAATGAAGATATGCTCGTAGTCCTCATCCGGCTCACCTGGGAAGTAGGGGTGAGTGACAGAAATCACCCAGTAGATGCCCGCCTCAAACAAATACAAAACGTACATACCGAAATGATATAGCCACATAGCACATAAACATGATATAACACATAGCACATAACATGATATAACACATAGCACATAACATGATATAACTTGCATAAGATAAAGTAAATGCGGTAAGTAAAGCACTCCACATAAAAATGCGCAAGTACGTGATGCATGCTCAATTAACGTGTCACACGCAACAAGAATCATGTCATGCAATATGCCCTAGACCTATATGCAATGCATGATCCCGGGATTGACTGGATGCCTGTAGCCCGTGCACTACAATCCATCCTTGCGGATGCCCGTGGCCCGTACACCACGATCCACCCCAACCGATGCCCGTGGCCCGTGCACCACGATCCACCGTAACCAAGTATCCATGGCCCGTGCACCATGATCCATCATAATCACATACTCATGGCCCGTACACCATGGTCCTCTTCACTCGAGCGTCTGAGACCCGTGCATCTCAGCCCACTCCCAATGCAATGCACGTGCCATGAATGCAACAACAAAATCGCCTGGGGCCCGTACGCCCATCCTCACCAACTCCGGCACTCAACACTAGTCGTCTGGGGCCCGTACGCCCATCCTCACCAACTTCGGCACTCAATATTTGGCTTCATAAAATTTACGAATATTGGAGAGTGGTTATTTAGCATTCCCTTTATTTTTCCTTGGCTTGTATTAATTTTCTAGAATTTTCTACTAATTTTCCCTTATTTAATTCTATTTATTACTAATTATTTTTTAATTACTTACATTTATCAAAATTCAAAATTTAAGTGAAAATAATTTAATTTTGACTTTTTATATTTTCTGGAATTTATTTGGAATTTTCGGATATTTAATTGTATTTTTCTGGAATTTAAAATGATTTATTTGCTAATTTCTAAATTTACAGAATTATTAAAATTCTCAAAATTCCTTTTTTTTTCCTTTTTCTTTCTGGCGGGCCGGGTATAACCGTTTGCTCCAGCCCGGCCCGCGTTCACCTGCTCCAGCCCGGCCCGCGTTCGTTGTCCCCCTTTTCCTTTTATTTTTTTTTTAATTTATGGAAGTAGTGGGCCGGCCTGCCTTCGGGTCGGGTCCGCTGGCCATCCGGCCCGGCCCGTTAGCGGGCCGCCCTCTTTTTTTTTATATAATATATATAATTGGGCCTGGTCCTGCAGCCGCGGCCCGTTAAGGTTTTGGCCCGGTCCGCTGCGCCAACAGGCCAGCCCGGTCCGCGGTTTCTTTCCTTTTTTTTTTTGTTTTCTCCCAGCCGGCGCGTGCAGCTCACGCCCGGCGCGTGAGGCCCACTCTCGGCCGCCTCCGGCGGCGCGTGAGGCCCACGCGCCACCCTCCCGGTGGCGTTTTCGTTCCCCGATTCAATTTTTCTCTATTTCCAGGCTATATGAAATTATTTCAAGGCCAAAACGAAATTTTAAACATCCCTAACTATGTAAAACCCTAATCTTTTGAGTTGATTCATAGGTATTTCCGCCCTAATCCAATCATACCATCAAATTCATATTCATACGAGTACATGGCAGCAAAATAGACAAATACTTCATGCTTTCCAAATATAAACGAATACAAATCAATATTTTAACAATTAAAATAAAAGAAAAACAAAGAATCACATAAAATATATCATCGAAGCATGCATGGATCGTACCCACTTGAGGGGGAAGAGGCACCTACCTCGTTTGGCGATAACACAACAAATCCGACGGAGTAACACTTGGGTTCGGAGCCTCGCCTCCCTTCTTCTTCTCTCTTTTCTCTCTTCTCTCTCTCTCTCTCTCTCTCTCTCTCTCTCTCTTCCTCTAAGCCGTGCGTTTTTTTTTGTGTGTGTGTGTGTGTGGCTATGCGTATAAGCGTGTATATATGGTGAGGGGTTAGAGTAGATTTATTTGGTTTTTTCCATTTGGTTTTGGTTTTCTCTAAGCCTCACCTTCCTCTAAGCCGTGCGTTTTTTTGTGTGTGTGTGTGTGTGGCTATGCGTATAAGCGTGTATATATGGTGAGGGGTTAGAGTAGATTTATTTGGTTTTCCCATTTGGTTTTGGTTTAGGTTTCCTAATGTGATTCTAACACTATTAGTTTATAATTATCTCTATTATCATCATCACCTTTTCATTATTATCATTTTTATTATTATTTTTTTATCTTATTTGGTAACATTTATGTATACTTATATCTACTATATATATATATTTTTTTTTCGGCCATAATATCCTACCCACCTTACAAGAAGTTTCGTCCTCGAAACTTGACGTACCTTATTCGAAAAGCTGTGGATATCTCTCTCGCATTTGCTCCTCAAGCTCCCAGGTCGCCTCGCGCTCGGTGTGATTGGTCCACTGCACTTTGACATAAGGGATGACTCGGTGCCTCAACACTTGGTCCTTGCGATCCACTATTCTGATAGGAGTCTCCTCATATGTAATGTCCGGTCGGATCCTTAACGGTGGCGCGTCTAGAACATGACTTGGGTCCGGAACATATTTCCTCAACTGAGAAACGTGAAATGTGCTGTGAACCTGAGCCAAGGCAGGGGGTAACGCTAATCGGTAGGCCAGCGTACCAACCCTCTCGAGTACCTCATAAGGACCGATGTAGCGAGGCTTCAGTTTACCCTTTATACCGAATCGTGAAACCCCCTTCGTAGGTGACACTCTTAAGTAAACCTTCTCGCCTACGTCAAATTCGAGTGGACGTCGTTTCGAATCGGCCCAACTCTTGCTTCTGTCTTGAGCAACCTTTAGTCTATCTCGTATCAACTTTACTTTCTCTCTAGTTTGCTCAACCAACTCAGGGCCGGTAATAACACGCTCACCGACCTCATCCCAATGAACAGGGGACCTGCACTTACGTCCATAGAGCGCCTCAAAGGGTGCCATGCCGATGGCACTGTGATGACTGTTGTTGTAAGAGAATTCAATGAGCTTGATCATACCGTCCCAGTTCCCCTTGAAGTCCAATGCGCACGCTCTCAACATGTCCCTCTAAGGTCTGAATGGTCCTCTCAGACTGCCCGTCTGTCTGTGGATGAAAAGCGGTACTCAGTCGCAGCTCCGTCCCCAACCTTTTTTGACAAGCTGACCAAAAGCGAGAGGTGAACTTCGAATCACGGTCTGAGACGATACTGACTGGGACTCCGTGTAGGCTAACAACATCATCAATATATAACATCACCAGTCTTTCCACGGTCACATCACTAGGCACGGGTAGGAAGTGAGCAGTCTTCGTCAATCGATCAACAATCACCCAGATCATGTCGTTACCGTTTCTTGTTTTTGGAAGTCCTGCTACAAAGTCCATCGTCACATGCTCCCACTTCCACTCCGGTATCTCTAACGGTAACATCAAACCTCCCGGCCTCTGATGCTCTGCCTTAACCTGCTGACAGACGAGGCATCTCTCAATGAACTCAGCAATGTGTCTTTTCATCCCACTCCACCAGTAGTGTTTCTTTAGATCATTATACATCTTCGTAGCACCGGGATGGATCGACAACTTCGAATTGTGTGCCTCCTTCAGCAATTCCCTCCTTAGCTCCTCATCACCAGGCACGCACAACCTTCCTTGGTACCAAATACTGCCATCGTCATGTATTTGGAAGCCCTCAATTAGATTGGTCAACATCCTATCTCGGACATCTCTAAGCGTCACATCCTCCTTTTGCGCCTCTTTGATTCGCTCAACCAGAGATGGTGTAATGACTAAGGCCGCCAGGACGTAGCAGTGGAATCAACAATGTCGAGATCAAACTCTGCCATCTCTTTCTCCAGTGGTGTCTGTCTGGCGTGATTAGACTTTCTACTCAAGGCATCAGCAACTCGGTTTGCCTTCCCGGATGATAATTAATTGTTAGGTCGTAGTCCTTCAGTAGCTCAAGCCATCTCCTCTGACGCATATTCAATTCTTTCTGTGTGAACAAATATTCAAGCTCTTATGATCGGTAAAGACCTCGCACTTCACACCATATAGTAATGACGCCAAATCTTTAGCGCAAACACCACCGCTGCTAACTCCAGATCATGGGTCGGGTAATTTTGTTCATATTGCTTTCAACTGTCTCGATGCGTATTCGATAACCCTACCTCCTTGCATTAACACGCATCCTGCGACGAAAGTGTTAGGCTAAAGTTAATATGTACTGGAGGGTAATTTAAAATTTTATATACATATACCTAGCCCATTCTTCGAGGCGTCGCTGTAGATGACAAATCCTTCAGTGCCGGAGGGTTGCGCCAACACTGGTGCAGTCGTCAATTTCTGCTTCAACTCTGCAAAGCTTTTCTCACACTCGGAGGTCCATACAAACTTAGTCTTTTTCTGAGTCAGTCGACTCAGTGGTGCTGCAATCCTCGAAAATCCCTCCACAAACTTGCGATAATAACCGGCAAGGCCAAGAAAGCTGCGTACCTCAGTGACGTTAGTAGGTTGTGGCCATTCTGTGATCGCCTCTATCTTCTTTGGGTCAACTGAAATACCTTCTTCAGAGATTACGTGACCCAAGAAGGTCACACTCTTCAACCAGAATTCGCACTTACTGAACTTAGCGTACAACTTCTTCTTTCTGAGAGTCCCCAATACCTCCTGCAAGTGTTCAGCATGAGTCTCCTCATTAGGCGAGTACACCAAGATGTCGTCGATGAACACCACCACAAAATGGTCCAAACTGCTCCCTGAATACTGTGTTCATCAGATCCATGAAAGCTGCAGGCGCATTCGTTAGTCCAAAGGGCATTACAAGAAACTCGTAGTGCCCATATCGAGTGCGGAACGCAGTCTTTGCTATGTCTTCTGCCTTAATCCTTAGCCGATGGTAGCCTGATCGCTAGGTCAATCTTCGAGAATACCCTGGCACCCCGCTGCACGCAATTTTCGTTGTACACCAGTTGATATACCAAGTAACCGAATTCACAATAATTTATTAAGGCATTACCTTCAATTGATCAAATAGGTCGTCGATCCTTGGTAGTGGGTATTTATTCTTTATTGTGATCTTGTTCAGCTCACGATAATCGATACATAGTCTCATAGTACCGTCTTTTTCTTCACGAACAATACTGGTGCTCCCCAGGGCGAAACACTAGGCCTAATAAATTTTCTGTCCAGTAGCTCCTGCAACTGCTCCTTAAGTTCTTTTAACTCTGCTGGTGCCATCCTATATGGTGCCTTCGAGATCGGCTCGGCTCCAGGTACGAGATCGATCTCGAACTCCACTCTCTGCTCGGTGGCAAACCTGGTAACTCGTCGGGAAAACATCCTTAAAATCTCGTACCACTGGAATATCCTCAATCGATGGCGTCTCAGCACTGGCATTTAGAGCATACACAAGAAAACCCTCGGCTCCTTTCTTTAACGCCCGAGAAGCCTGTGCTGCGGTAATATAGATTTTCCTGGAGGACTTCTTCAATTTGACATCCCCCTGGAAGATGGTCTCTCTCTTATCTAGTGTCTGCATACTGACCTGTCTCTGGCGGCAGTCGATGTTAGCACTGTATTTCGCCATGAAGTCCATGCCCAGGATAATGTCGAAATCTTGCATCTGGATCGGAATCAGAGTGGCGAGAACTCAAGCTCATTAATCTCCAACGGGCAATCCTTGTACTGATAATGAGATACTAACACTTGATCCCCGGCGGCTTGAACACGATATGGAATCTCTAGCCGTTCTGGTAGGATACCTAGGTTCTTGGCAAATCTCCTAGCAACGAATGAGTGGCTAGCACCACTATCGAATAGAACGTATGCTGGGACTTGGTTAATTAATATTTCCCCTAACAGGTTCGTAGTTATTCACATAGCACAAATCATCAAAACAAGAGAAAATATATGTTTAAGATTTTAAAATAATAATTGCTTAAATTTAAACGTACCGGTGACTACGTCTCCGACCTCCTGTAGCTCAGCGTCTGTCATGACATGCACTCGAGCGTTGGTCTTTCCTTTTCCTCTCTGCTGCGTCTGACCCTGTGGCAGGGTGCTTGTGCCGGTGTAGGGCACTCTCTAGCATAATGTCCTTGTTTGCCGCAATTGTAGCAAACCTGCTGAGCTCTCCAACACGGTCCCCTATGGGACGACCACACTGAGCACATGCTGGGGGTGGCGGTCCAACCGCCCTGAGTGGCTGCGCTGCCGTCGCTGTAGCACCCTCGATCATCAGTGGCCGAGTCGCCGATCCCTGACCCTGCTGTGGTGGCCCGGAGAATCGCCCGGTCGGATGTCGGCGGAATCTTTAACCATCTCCCTGATCTCCCTGAATTGAACTCCTCCCGCGATCTCTTGGCCCTGTCGGCCGATGCAACCCTCGCAAGGTCACCCTCGACCTTACGACACACCTCTAACAATCCCTTAAAAGTGGTAGGCTGGGCACATATGATCAGTGATTGAATGCGTGAGCTCAAACCCGTCTCGAATTTCAACATCTTCGCCTTCTCGTCATCCATGATGGCAGGCATGTATCTCCCAAGCGCATGAATCTCTCAGAATACTGATCAACAGTCATAGACCCTGGGTCAGGAGCTGAAACTCTGTCATCCTCCTCTGAATGGCACTCTCAGGAACGTAGTGCCTTTGTACTCCTCCCTAAACTGGGCCAAGTCGGCGGTGTGGTCCGTCTGCGTACACACCCTGCCACCATCGCTCTGCATCGCCCTCCAAAATGGTACCACCACATCCACTTTCAGTCATCCGGAACCTCTAACAACCTCAACTGCTCAGATACGTTCTTGAGCCAAATCTCTGCCTCCTCTGGTCGGGTGGTACCCCTGAACATAGGTATCCGGGAGTGCTGCATCTCCCGGTAAAAGAATCGAAGCCCCTGAGGTTGGTGGCGGGTGGTGGTGGTGGTGTTTGTGGCGGTTGCTGCTGCTGTTGCTGCAGTTGTTCCTGCTGTTGTTGCAGGTGAGCCATCTGCACCTGCTGCTGGGCCACCAAGGCAGTCAGAGTGGCCAGCGTATCTGCCAGTACCTGGGGAATGGCCCCCTGACCCTGCTGATCATCGCCGTTGTTACCAGCCATCACGTCGTGGAGGCATTTTCTGAAATCCAAGTTCATGAGACGAAATCAAATTAGTCAATGGAAGTTGAATGGTGGAATGCGGATAAGTCGAATATTTAAACAAAAAGCTCACCATCGGCACACACCTCCCATAACCCGATCATAACTTAGGTCTAAAATCATTCCTTAAGTCTACTTTGTTTATTAGGGGTAAAATCGTAGCTTATGTCTAAGTGTTCTAATTAATCCTGCGTTTCCGAGGCGGATCTGAAGCCTCGGCTCTGATACCACCTGTAGCGCCCCGCTCCCGAGCCCTAACATCGGGAACAGTGCACCCGCCGTATCTCACTAAGGAGAATACAAAGCGTCGAATCAATCTCTTACTTGTCAAATGACGTAGAAATTTTTTTCGCGGAAACGTAAACCATAGCATATATTAAACTTCAATAACCGTCATTACATTGCTAAATAAAACTCTGGAAATAAAATAGTAAAGTAGTGTGTGGAAATCCTCAAAATATAAATAAGAACAAAACAGCTGCAGCGTCCCCTCATATCCTAGCCGCAGCTCTCAACCAGCCCACTCTGCTATGTCCGTCCCGTCCTCAATGAAGATATGCTCGTAGTCCTCATCCGGCTCACCTGGGAAGTAGGGGTGAGTGACAGAAATCACCCAGTAGATGCCCGCCTCAAACAAATACAAAACGTACATACCGAAATGATATAGCCACATAGCACATAAACATGATATAACACATAGCACATAAATATATAACATAGCATAACATGATAAGCATAAGTAAAGTAAATGCGGTAAGTAAAGCACTCCACATAAAAATGCGCAAGTACGTGATGCATGCTCAATTAACGTGTCACACGCAACAAGAATCATGTCATGCAATATGCCCTAGACCTATATGCAATGCATGATCCCGGGATTGACTGGATGCCTGTAGCCCGTGCACTACAATCCACCTTGCGGATGCCCGTGGCCCGTACACCACGATCCACCCCAACCGATGCCCGTGGCCCGTGCACCACGATCCACCTAACCAAGTATCCATGGCCCGTACACCATGATCCATCATAATCACATACTCATGGCCCGTACACCATGGTCCTCTTCACTCGAGAGCGTCTGAGACCCGTGCATCTCAGCCCACTCCCAATGCAATGCACGTGCCATGAATGCAACAACAAAATCGCCTGGGGCCCGTACGCCCATCCTCCCACCAACTCCGGCACTCAATATTCTGGCTCATCAAAATTACAATATTGGAAGTGGTTATTTAGCATTCCCTTTATTTTTCCTTGGCTTGTATTAATTTTCTAGAATTTTCTACTAATTTTCCCTTATTTAATTCTATTTATTACTAATTATTTTTTAATTACTTACATTTATCAAAATTCAAATTTAAGTGAAAATAATTTAATTTTGACTTTTTATATTTTCTGGAATTTATTTGGAATTTTCGGATATTTAATTGTATTTTTCTGGAATTTAAAATGATTTATTGCTAATTTCTAAATTTACAGAATTATTAAAATTCTCAAATTCCTTTTTTTTTCCTTTTTCTTTCTGGCGGGCCGGGTATAACCGTTTGCTCCAGCCCGGCCCGCGTTCACCTGCTCCAGCCCGGCCCGCGTTCGCTGTCCCCCTTTTCCTTTTTTTTAATTTATGGAAGTAGTGGGCCGGCCTGCCTTCGGGTCCGGTCCGCTGGCCATCCGGCCCGGCCCGTTAGCGGGCCGCCCTCTTTTTTTATATAATATTATAATTGGGCCTGGTCCTGCAGCCGCGGCCTGTTAAGGTTTTGGCCCGGTCCGCTGCGCCAACAGGCCAGCCCGGTCCGCGGTTTCTTTCCTTTTTTTTTGTTTTCTCCCAGCCGGCGCGTGCAGCTCTCGCCGGCGCGTGAGGCCCACTCGGCCGCCTCCGGCGGCGCGTGAGGCCCACGCGCCACCCTCCCGGTGGCGTTTTCGTTCCCCGATTCAATTTTTCTCTATTTCCAGGCTATATGAAATTATTTCAAGGCCAAAACGAAATTTTAAACATCCCTAACTATGTAAAACCCTAATCTTTTGAGTTGATTCAAGGTATTTCCGCCCTAATCCAATCATACCATCAAATTCATATTCATACGAGTACATGGCAGCAAAATAGACAAATACTTCATGCTTTTCCAAATAAAACGAATACAAATCAATATTTTAACAATTAAAATAAAAGAAAAACAAAGAATCACATAAAATATATCATCGAAGCATGCATGGATCGTACCCACTTGAGGGGGAAGAGGCACCTACCTCGTTTGGCGATAACACAACAAATCCGACGGAGTAACACTTGGGTTCGGAGCCTCGCCTCCCTTCTTCTTCTCTCTTTTCTCTCTCTCTCTCTCGCCTCTCTCGTCTCCTCTCTTTCCCTAGCCCGTCTCTCTCTTTCTCTCTATCTGTCTCTTCTCAGTCTCTCCTCCCCTCTCTCCTCTCTCTCCTCTCTCTCTCTTTCCTCTAAGCCGTGCGTTTTTTTTTGTGTGTGTGTGTGTGTGGCTATGTGTATAAGCGTGTATATATGGTGAGGGGTTAGAGTAGATTTATTTGGTTTTTCCATTTGGTTTTGGTTTAGGTTTCCTAATGTGATTCTAACACTATTAGTTTATAATTATCTCTATTATCATCACCTTTTCATTATTATCATTTTTATTATTATTATTTTTTTATCTTATTTGGTAACATTTATGTATACTTATATCTACTATATATATATATATATATATATATAATATATATTATATATATATATATATATATATATATATTTTCGGCCATAATAGGTGGAGTCAACTGCAGCATGGGATGGTCATTTAGAGTTTGGTCCTGGAAAAACATATCATGATTCATTCTGGAGCTTTTCCTGATGTAGAAATGGGAAAGGAATATAGATCCCATGGTGGTGCTGGCTCATCTGCTTAAGCATTATTCTATCATGCCAGGTGCATGCATTTCCTATTAGTTACATGCAATTGTTGCCTGCTTGGGGATATCCCACTTCAATATTGGCACTTATGCTGGGGGGAAAAAGGAAGAAAGAAAAGGAAAAGAAACACAATTTGGCACTTGATATGTTGTCTTAAAAGTGTGGTTTAGTTAGTTATGTTATTTAAGCTACGGTTTTGGTGTTTCTACACTGTGCTAATTGACGTGCACTATATCTCAAAGAAGTTTTTGTAACACTGCTTGTATTTTTTTTACCCTTTTTTCGGCTGATTATCAACAGGTGCACTAATCTGTATCCATCCAATTGGCCTTCTGCATTTTTCTGTTGGTTAATTCTTAGAAGTGCATGTGCGGATTGAACAAATTTATGAGAATTTTGGAAGTTCAATTCGGTAGTTTGAGCTGGCACTTCGGTATCTTCGTGCTGTGCTGACAGTTATGACATGCACTTATGGGATATTTGAGGCGACTGGCAACTTTATTTGTCAACAGACAGTGAATAGATTTATTCATTACTACATGTGATTTCACTATTTGGTTTTGACGTATCAGCTGTTGTTTCAGTTTGTCGGAAGACATGTTTAGAGGTGATGCCATTAGTGGGTTAGTTGGGTTAGAAAATGTCAAAGCCATATCCTAGATTTTAGGAGTTACTTATCTTATCTTCTAGCATGTTTACCACTTTGTACTATTGTATGAATTTAGTTATGTAACTTCAGTTTTTTTAGCCTATAAATTGAAGTGCTGAGAGCACAACCGAATGTAAGTTGCTTCGATCAAATTCTTCCTCACAAACCTCTCTTTTCATCCTTTAATATAAGTATTAAGCTCAACACTGAGCATACTACATTAGAAATTACCAACATTGGGTATTATAGCTTTCTTGTTAAGGGATCTGTGTGGTTAGAAAAAGTGCTCAAATGGTAGGAGAGTCTAGTTTCTTAGCAATAGCACCACCAGTTTTTGATGGAGACAATTATCAGATTTGGGCTATATGTATGAAGACCTACCCGGAAGCATTGGATCTACGGGAGCTGTAGAAGAAATTATAAGATTCAGACTCTTCCAGCAAATCCTACAGTGGCACAAATGAAATCACAGAAGGAAAGGAAGACAAATTAATCGAAGGCTAAAGTGTGCCTATTTACAGTGGTATCTCCTATGATATTCACACGTATAATGTCCTTAAAGTCAGCAAAGACCATCTGAATGTAAGAGGAAAAGGCAATGTAGCTATCTCAAGTCATGACGATACTAAGATCATTACTAATGTTCTTTTTGTGCCAAAGATTGATCAAAATTTGTTAAGTGTTCTACAGTTGTTGGAGAAAGTGCTGTTTGAAAATAAATAGTGCTTAATTAAAGATGGTGATGACAGAGATCGTTGAGAGTCAAGATGATAGGAAAAAGCTTTGCCTTTAATCCATTGGAGAAGAAGCACATGGCTTTACAATGAAAAGAAAGTGTTACAGGACTCTGGCACAAAAGGATTGGGCATCTCCATTACCCATGGTTTGCATCAAATGCAAAAGCTGAGCATGGCCAATGACTTGGCAATGTTACAGAATCATACTCAACATTTTCAAACATGTCAATATAGAAAGCTAACCAGGAAGCTATTTCCTAAAACAGCTTGGAGAGCTTCCAAGAGGCTGCAATTGGTTCACACATGTATTGAAGGTCCTCAAAGAACACCACCCTTCAATCGAAACAGGTATTATGCAATATCCATTGATGATTTTACTAATGTGTTGGATGTTTTTCCTTAAGTACAAGTCAGAAGTAGCACGAGTTTTTTGAAATTTCAAAGCTCGAGTTGAAAATGAGAGTGGTTGTAAGATACAAACTCTCAGATCTGACAATGGCAAGAAATACACATCTGAAGTGTTCAATCAGTTTTACAATGAAGTTGGAATTGAGCACCAGTTAACCACTCCTTGTACTCTTCAGCAAAATGGAGTGGTTGAAGGGGGGGGATAAATTTACATTGGAAATGGCACATTGTATGCTTCATGAAAAGAACTTACCCAAGAAGTTCTCGGCTGGAGCAGCAAATACAGTTGTCTTCTTGCAAAACAGGCTTCCAACAATAGCAGTAAAGGATCAAACTCCGTTTGAAGCTTGGTACCATCTCTTAATTTGGTCAAAATATTTGTTGCTTATGTTTCACTAAGGTTCCACAAGTAAACCAAGGCAAGCTGGACAAAATGGCAATGGCAGTAATCTTTATAGGCTACCATACTGTTACCAGAGCCTATAAAGTTTTCCAACCTCAAACTGGGAAAATCATCATAAGTAGAAATGTGTATTTTCTAGAAGAAGAAGAGTGGAACTGAGAAGACTCAAAGAAGAACATGTCTTCATATGAGTAAGGCATTCATTCATAGTCAACATGCCAAGGGAGTATCATGATGAAACTTGGGAGGATGATTCAGTGGATCATATACTGGTGAGAGGCATAAGGTCACTCTCAGACATAATCAGAGGTGTAATGTAGCTGTTTGTGAACCAGCTGGATATTTTGAAGCAAAGGAAGATCATCCCTGGATGGCTGCAATGAAGGAAGAGCTGTCTATGATTAAGAAAAAAAAAAAGCTTGGGAGTTGGTTAATAGGCCTCATGACAGAAGAGTAATTGGTGTAAAGTGGGTGTTCAAGACCAAACTAAATTTTGATGGATCAATCAACAAGTACAAAGCAAGGCTAGTTGTCAAGGGTTATGCTCAAGTGTTTGGGGCTGACTACTCAGACATGTTTGCACATGTTGTCAGGACGGATACAATCAGATTGCTACTTGCTCTGGCAGCTCAAAGAAACTGGAAAGTGTTCCAGTTGGATGTCAAATATGCATATCTAAATGGGGTGTTACAAAAGGTTATTTTTGTTGAGCAACCCGAAGGCTTTGTGAATGAAGAAAACAAAGATAAAGTTTGTTTGTTGAAAAATACACTATATGGTTTAAAACAAGCTACACGAGCCTGGTACAGTAGAATAGATGATCATCTAATCAGTTTGGGTTTTATCTGAACTCACATTTTATGTCAAGCATGATGGAGTAGATATTATAGTAACTTCTCTCTATGTAGATGGCTTATTGGTTACAAGAAGCAATCTTGAACATGTTAATAAGTTCAAGCTGAAATGAAGGTCTTTGAAATGACAGACCTTGGCCTAATGACCTATTTTCTTGGGATGGAAATTAAACAGAGTCAGGATGAATTGTTCATTTGTCAAAAGAAGTATGCAAGAGAATACTAAAGAAGTTTCATATGGAAGAGTGTAAGGCAATGAACACTCCAATGAATCAAAAGAAGAAGCTTATCAAAGATGATGGAGCTGCCAAAGTTGATGAAATCGAATTTAGAAGCTTAATAGGATGTCTAATGTACCTGACAGCTACCGACCAGATATTTTAAATGCAATAGGTATTTCCAGATTTATGCATTGTCCAAATGAAATTCATATGAGGGCTTCCAAAAGAGTCATCAAGTACATTAAAGGGACCTGGAACTATGGAATCAAGTTCCAAAAACATAAAGAGTTCAAGTTATTTGGTTTCTTTGACAGTGATTGGGGAGGTTCAGATGTTGATATGAAGAGTACATCTGGATATTATTTTAGTCTTGGATCAGGAATGTGGTATGGAGCTTGAAAAAACAAGAAACAGTAGCTCAATCTATTGCTGAGGTAGAATTTATTGCTGCAACAAGAGTCGTGAATCAAGCACTTTGGTTGAGGAAAATTCTAACTAAGCCTAAATCAGATGCAAAACACAAAATTTTTTGTGGACAAACAAGCAGCTATTGCAATCTCCAACAATTCGGTATTGCATGACAAGACTAAACACTTCAAGATCAAGTTGTTTTTTGTGAGAGAAGACAGAAGGGTGGTGAAGTAACTCTATGTTATTGCAAAACAGAAGACCAAATTGCTGACAATTTCACTAAACCATTGTCATCTAGCAGATTTCAAAATCTAAGGCATAAACTTGGAGTCAACAGCATCTAAACAAGGAGGAATGTTGGAAGACATGTTTACGGGTGCTTCCATTAGTGGGCTAGTTGGGTTAGAAAGTGTCAAAGCCATGTCCTAGATTTTAGGAGTTAGTTATCTTATTCTAGCATGTTCTTCAGTTTGCACTATTGTAGAGATTTAGTTACGTAACTTCAGTTTTTTTGCCTATAAATGAACTAAGCCGTTCGGTATGTTTGGCTCGTTCGGCTTGAGCTCGGTTCAAGCTCGGTTCGGCTAAAGGATTAATGAATCGAGCTTGAACCATTTTTTTGTTCGAACTCGGTAAGTGACACCGTTCGTTTAAGTTGTTTGACTCGTTAATGTTGTTTGTGAGTTAAACGAACCAAGTTTGAACAATTAAATATGTTTGTTTAAATAAACGAACAAGCTCGGCTTATTCTCTAAATGAACCGAGCTTAAACAACGCAATGCTCAGTTTGTTCGGATCGTTTACAACCATAGCTGAAAACACAACCAAATGCAAGTTCGGTCTAAGTTTTTCCTCACAAAGCTCTCTTTTCTTCTTTTACTATAAGTATTAAGCTCAACACTGAGCATACTACATTAGAAATTACCAACTCAGTTAGTTGTTTGTCTATTGAAGCTGCTATGGTATTTTGGAGTCTCCTTATTCGTTTTATTATGTTGTTTTCTTTATGCTTGAATTTGAACTTCAATTGGCTGTGCAAATCTTTGTTGATGGTGTATGCGGTTCTTAGTTCTTTAACCGCGTCTTCTGCCTTGTTCTTGCATTTTTATCTCTCTTGGGTAACATATTTTTGCGTTGTATTCCACCTCATCAGTAAATAAGAACGTTTTAGTCTGTCCTTGACTGCTAGTTTCTGAGAAGCCATGAACTGTACAGTTTGATCTAATGAGAATCAAACCAACCCGTTTCACTTCAACTTGTTAAGGTAATGGTCTTTTTTTTTGTTGGGCTTTTTGGATTGCATTGGTTAAGTGCTTGGGGGCTGTCTTCAAACCAACCTGTTTCATTTCAACTTGTTGAGGTAATAATCTTTTTTGGGATTTTTGGATTGCATTTGTTCAAGTGTTTGAGTAATTGTGCTAGTCAACTTTCTAACATAGTGTAATTCAAATAGAACAATAATTTTTGGATGGTATGAATAACTCTTTTTTTAATAATAACTTATCATTTTCCCTCGCTGTACTCTTTCTTAGAAAGGTATAACACTCGCATAAATTTAACAATATTTATAAACTTAATCATCTGATACTAAAAATGTGTTTCCACTTCTAACTACAAGTCAAATATACTTTTCAAAACGAAAAGGTACAAATGTAAGCGAGTGACAATACTCTTTTTTATGACTACGAGTGACAATACTCATTTTCATAAAGAATTTATGTATTCTTATTACTAATTCTTTGTAACAAATTTATGTAATCAGATATTTTATTATTTAAGTCGAAGCATAATTATAATCTTTAGCTTAAATAATTTGTATATTCATCTTACTGATCTTTTGTAACAAATCTATGGAATCAAATATTTTATTATTTAAGTCGAAGCATATTTACAAATTTACAATCGGTTAGCATTCGGTCGTTGTTTGTTTATGGCATCCTTTTCCAACGTAGCATCCAGAAAATCCAACTTTAGAGCATCTTGCATCAACCGTAGCATTCAAAAACATTAGGAGGGAAAATTGTTACCTACCAAGTTGTCATCGTACTGCTTGTACTAAACCAATGGGACTGCAATATACGACGGAAGAATTACATAATGTCCAAACATCATATACAACTTGTGTGAACAAGTCCAAGTTACCTATGCATCATGCACTCCGTTTGGACATCAACCCAGACGCTGTGTGACTATAAGACAAGCATCCCTTTAATACATCAGACACAACATATAGTATGCTCACACAGGGTCCACCACAAAATATTTCATAAATCTAATGGCAAATACTTCAGATAAGGTCCACCAAAAAATATTTCATAAATCTAAAGTCAGATACTTCACCCAACGCAGCGAGCTAGTTACAGAAATCAGGATTTTCCACATATATGTTAAAATATGTACATTTAAATGCCAACTTGGCAGTTGAAGCAATCCAAAAACTGCCTATTCTAGCCATCAAAACCTACATGACTAAGAACAGGCCGCGCACCCATGCACGTTAGTCAAATTAGAAATAGATGCAACATACTCAAAATGAAGGCCTCCGCAGTGTCAATCACCATGGTGCATGTACATTGGACATGTACACAATACATCCACACATGATGAGCTTCCTCTGTCTTATACGCCAAAAAGATACTTGAGATCTTCCATGGTTAGCCGAGTTGCACTTCCCCCACTTTGATCTTCTCCAAAAGCAGATGCAACCATTTTTCTCTTTTCAGCCTGTAAGAAGAGCGAGCAGAACATATCAATGCAAAGCACTTAATCCCTGTTTCCCCCCCAAAAGAATTAACATGACCTGCATTTCTATTTAAAGAATAACAGCACCCATGTTTCAATAAGTGAAATAGTAAAAAAGAAAACACATGAACTCCAACCATGTAACAAAGAGTCACCAAGGTTTCCAAGTAAAATCATCAAGCATCCAGATTCTTGATCAATGCAGCACTTGAGTTCGCCCAATAAAGGGGACATGGAAATCACTAAAAATGCATACAAGGACATGCTTTCTTGATTAAGGCAGTACATGAGCTCACCCCGAAACAACACAATCTTGTCCATCTAAATGTGTTTCTTACAACAAGGACATGAAAGCAGCTCTCTTATATTTTGACTCAAAACATCTAGCTATCTCATGCTACTGATAAGCTTTGCATCTTCCGTGAAATTAGTAGACAATAAAAAGGAACTCTATATTACCGTAGTATCACTTAGAGAGCAGTACATGCAAAATCACACACAAATGAATATGCTGTAGAATGTCACCTGGAGAGCTAAAATCCGATCCTCAACAGAATCCTTAACGGTTAAGCGTGAAACGACAACAGGACGTGTCTGTCCTATTCTGTGAGCTCGATCAATTGCCTGATCTTCGGTGGTCGGATTCCACCAGAGGTCCAACAGGATCACACACGACAAGCTGCCACCATATTAAGGCCTAAATTTCCAGCTTTTAGTGACATTAACATCACAGTCACCTGCAATATAACAAATGGTATACATTCTTTAAAAGAGTAGCAAGGACATGTTGATCTTTAGACCTATTTTCATGGTTTATAACTATCTCTATTACACATTAATCGGTTAGTCTTGTCCTGTTTAGGTAAAGTGACTCAACTAGGTTCTCCATGGAAAAGTTGCAATTTATTCTTCTTTTTTTCCTCACACCTATTCTAGTTTCTTAAAGAGGCATCAAGAAAAATGCTCTTGCCATACTTCTGCCCATCAATCCAACATGGCCTACAAGATCACAGGAATCAACCACACAACATATAGGTCGCGCTTGTTGGCAATAGCTACTAACCAACTGCCAAAAGCTAATTGATTCTCACTACCTAGTGGGGTATCAGTGGTTTTAACTTATTACCAAGGAACTTGAAAATGACTTTGTAATATCATTGCAACAAGATATGAGTCTGAACTGTCTTATGTTTTTTGAGTTGTCAACTTTAGGCATCAGAGAGATAGTTATGCCATTTATTGGGTAATGCATGAAGTTTTTGTTGAAAAAGAACTCAATGCCCTCCATGAACTCTGAAATTAGAAGAGACCAGTTCTCTTTGAAAAGATCAGAGGTAAACCCATCAGGGCTTGGGGCACTACCTGATTTCAAAGAGAGCTGGGGAAAGAAACTGAACATCATTCAATGTTTTGCCTGTCCAATGTTGGTAAGGGAATTTAGAGAGAGGGATCAATGAAGAGATTCTTAAAAAAGTTTATAGTCATCTCTTGGAGTTGCTTATAATCATCGTAATTCCATCATTCTGTAAGCTCAATATGTTGTTCCTAGTATTGTGAACCTTAACTATTCCGTGGAAGAATTTTGTCTTTTTATCACCCACTTTCATCCACTTAATCCTAGATTTTTCTTTGAAGAAGGATTCTTTATAGGTCAAGAAGTTGATATGGGTTCACCTAGCACTTTTCACATTCTCTTGTTTTTCTAAGGTCAGCTTGAGCATACTCTAATTTAATTCTAGCAACATCAACTCTGCATGTGATATTGCTACATTTCTCCTTAATTTCCTAATGAGTTCCTTCAGTCTCTTAAGTTTTTTAACTAGATCAACCAGCGGGTTGCCGTTTTCAAAAGCCGCCCATCTTTCCTTAAGGATTTCTTTAAAGTTTTGGTGCTTCAATCAACCCTTCGTTAACTTGAAAGATTTAGGTCAAAACTTTAGGTTACTTTGGATAGAGAGAATCACGGAGAAGTGGTCAGAAGAAATATGGGCTTCATAGTCCAATTGGAAGAGAGAGAATAGGTTTTTCCAATGTTCATTATAGAACATATGGTCAATCTTTGTATACACCCTCTTATCAGCATCTCTATTGTTTGACCACGTGTATCAAAGCCTCTTGAGAGGATACTGACCATATCAATGTCCTTAATCCAATCAGTGAATTCCTTAATGACATTCCTATCCACTCTTTTCCTACCAGTTTTTTGTTGCCCATCAAGGATAATGTTGAAATCTCCCATGATCAACTAAAGTTGGCTGCCATAAAGCTGGTTTTGGTATCTCAGTTCCCTCTATAGGTCCTTTCTGTTACTTCTCTCATTATACATATACACTACAGTTAGGATGAGCTCTTCATTCTTAGAGGAGGTAAGTCTAATTCTACAAATGATAGATTGCTCACTAGTATGTAACAGTTCCCCTTTAAAGAGGCTAGGGTTCCAAGCTACCTAAATTCTGGAAACAGTACTAAGCAGAGGATTGTGTACAGTGCGTAAAGACATTTCTTGAAATACTTCCAAACTTTCTTTGTCTCACTTTGAATTCAACTAGACTAACGGAGCCTATATTGTTATCTCTAATAAAGCATATGGGTACCTTTCTCTGTGAAAAGATGATCCAATATTTCTTGATCGGAGGTGACATCTAAATCACCTTCAGTACTAATCTTTAGGGGGAAGTTGGACAGATATGTTCTGATCAACATCTTTCCCTTTCTTCTTGATTTTGGCAGGAGCCTTCTCTATAATCTGACCTAAGGGGGCATCACTGTCTAAGGATTTATCATCTGATTGCCGCCTATGTGCATTTTCATTCTCTATCACTGAATTTTCCCAGGCTCATCAGAAGGAGCGTAAACCCTCCTTATTAGGATTAGCATCCCATAACTCCTCATCTTGGTCCTCTTTGTCAGTAAGGCGGCCTGAGTCCCTTGTTAGGTCAATGTCTGTATGTGCAAGTGCATTATGTTAGTGTTGGAACCATAATTCAAGGGAGAACCACCTCATTGGCTTCTGATTTTTTATACTTATCCTTGTTGCTTCCTCTTGTCTGGCTGTGGTTTTTGTTCCTAAGAGAGGCTATGGACAAATCCCTAGGCTTCCTATTCTTCCAAGGCATTGGCTATTAGGCTGATCGGAGTGCATTATCACCACCTTCTGTATCAGAATCTAAGGCGGATTGCCTTGGTCTTTCCTTACCAGGTTGGACATACCAGTTTCTTAGCTTTTCCTTTCACCTTATCGTTAGAGAGGGCCTCATAGGCAAAATTGGGTTTGAGCAGAGAAGCACAAGTCGATTTGACCCTTACAACAACTTGCATGTTGAAGATCTAGCTAGATCGTTAAGATCTAGCCATTTCGAGTGAAGATGGAAGAAAAAGATGTTCTCGGACCGCTAGTCGCAACAGCCGGAGTGGCCTGTTTGGCCTGAGAAGGAGGCGGGATTGTGGTTCCGGTGTTCTCCAGAAGAAAAGGTGTGGAGTTACGTGTAATAAAGGGGAAAGGCAGATGTTGGAAGGAGGAAGAGGAGGGAGGTGTGCGGCGGTGGAGAACCAAGAAGGGAGAGAATAAAAAAATAAAATATATCCATTAAAGAGACGTTAGGCTTAAAAGTAGGTGGAAAGAGGGTGGGGAAAGGGATTGTGGATTCTAGAAAGCGGAGAGAGCATTCTTATTTTAGTGAGAAAAGCTCCCTCAAAATGGTTGTTTTCTCTTGATCAAAAAGATGAACATCCCACATTTTTTTGTCCTGAGGTACGTATAGGTAGTAGTTGCTAATTTACTCATTTGTGCAATGCGATAGAACCATCAACAACGAAATCATTACAAAAGACATGAGTCGAACCTCAGGGTTGGTGTTGAATTCCTTGACAGCCTTATCTCTAGCTGCCAAAGACATTCCGCCATCAAGTCTCCGATAAATCAGATCAGTATTCTTCAGGGAAACCTCAAGTAAATCTAGCATGCTTGTCCACTGCGAAAACACGATGGCCTTTGTCGGTATTGTACCAAGTGCCCCAGGGAATTGATTTTCGAATGAAAAATTCTCATTTGACAGAGCAAAAGAATTCATTTCTAAACAGGAAATTGTGCTACAATATGTCAGCAGAATCTCAAGGGCAGCTTTGATTTTTGAAGAACTATAATCACTACTAAGGACTGAAGACTTGTCATAAAACCCAGAAGAACTGGAAGGATCGCTACTCTCATCACCGTAAAGACACCTCTTTAACGCACTTTTCGAGAATAACACATCAGCATTAAGTTGTGTTTTGCATCTGAATACTGGACACGTATTATCCTCCCCTGTCAGGTGATCCGATATACATTGGAAGCAGAATACATGTTCACAGACTGACACAACAGCATCTTCAGGTGGATCCTGCACACCAATAATTAAAAGAGAGATTCATCAAGAGTCTACTTGTCGTATTCTATATTTAGACATGATTGCCGATATCCATAGCAGCAAAACCACAAGGAAACTGGAAAAACGAAGGGAGCCAATACTATACAAAATAGGCAGACCAAGCAAAAGAAGAAAAAAAAAAGGATCATATGGCCAACTGTAAGGAGTTGACTTCAACTTCGATGCAAAGCAACAAGCAATATTGCGAATCACTTTGGTCAGCAATAAGGATAACCTGACAAGCATTGCCTACTAGCCAGGAAGTCAGACCAGACACAAAGATAGCCTTTGGATAGGCTTTCACACGCTTGACTCCAAAGTGTGCACAACGCAACTTAAGGTTGAAAAAGTAAGATCAGATTCAACTGAATGAATTGAAAATGTTATAATTACCAAAAGAAATCAAAATCCAGTATATATGGTTCACCAACCAAAGCTTTTATCCAAGGGACATAACCCCCCCTGATGCATCCAACAGTTCACGTAAGATAAACCTCCAAAAAGAAAAAGGAGCTAGGACTCCTTCCTCAGATTCTTGGCTCTATTCATGTAGCTAACTTCAGTATACTACTGCATGTTGGAAGTTGATGTGGATATATATGAGCCAACAGGCTACTCTATCATACAGACGCATACTTAGACAGGATTCTCCTTATGTTCAGAAGGAAGTCACAAGGAAACAGGAAGAGCAAAGAATAGGGGGTAGAGAGGAGTAGGAGGGCCATTACTATGTGACCTAGCAGACCATTATTTCTGTAGACAGCAACAGTAAAACAAGCATAATGAGCAACCGTATTGACTTCCACTTTGATGCACAGAAAATGCATATTTAGAAGCGATTCTTAAAATAAATAAATAATGCGGCTACTTTCTCTCTCTTTATTTTTTTCTTCCTTCTCTATAACCAACGATCACAGCCTGCAGACTCAACCCCACCCCCCCCTCCCTCTCCACCTCCACCTCCACCCTCCAACAACTAATTCTCATCAGAATTCAAGACTCTTCTCCGGCATGTAAAGGTAACCTATTCCAGCCACTGTTGCTCCGGCTAGTTGAGGAGAAGACAAGATGGACTGCTCAATTTAGCCTGAGCAACAACCATGGCGCAGTCATCTTCTTACGGGTGGGGGCTCCACCGCAGGGGCTTCTCCTGTGACTTGGGAAATGGCCGCCAAAGATCCCATCTGCCGTTTTCTGGCAACTGATATGACCGGAAATGGTGGTCAAATTGATGATAGAGGCTCCGCTCAGGTAAAATGAACTGGGTCAGCTCCAACGACTTAGGGATTGGTAGGAACAGCTGTAGCCAGGCCATTTTTCGGGAATCTGACTGGGAAGGGAGGGCAAACAGCTGGTGGAGCTTTGGCTCAGTAGGGAATGAATTGGGCAAGTCAAGGTGGTATAATAGACAAGCCAGAAGGAGTCGCAGAGGTTAAAGGCAGTTGGGCAACCTTGCTTCGCACAGGAAACAGAGCTGCAGTTGATGGATATTTGAGGAAAATCAAGATTCAAGATAATGAAAGGTAGGAAATGTTTTTGGGTTAGGCCTGAAACGGTAGAGCCGATCAAGATGAAATGGAGATCTAGTCTAATAAGGCAAGTTCTAGGTGCATATACTTCCTGCACGACAATGCAAAGGTTGGCAGAGAGTAAGTGATCAACATATGGGTTGTTGAAAGTGCAAAAATTGGATGGGTACTATTTCTTTTTCGCTTCCAGTCGGAAGAGAACAAGAAGGAAGCTTTAAAAAAGCCACCCATTCTTTTTGTGGTTTTGAAAGACCCATTGAAAAGTCAAGTCTTGATACAGTTCCAGTTGGGCACAATTCCCAGCTCTAAGAATCCAATACTTTAATCAGGAGGTTTTCAGTGGACTAGGTACTTTAATTGAAAAACCATTATTGCTGCACAAGTTCACAGCGGATCAGAATAGACTATCATATGCTAAAACGTGTGGAGATCTCAATTGAAGATGAGCTGCCCAGTGAAATCAAATTCATTCACGAATATGGGAGGAAATTTCCAAAACAGTGGAATATGAAGGGCTACCTCTTAGATGTGTACAAGTGTAAGGCTTTTGGTCATTCTTGTGCTCCGATACCTTCCACCTCCTCTTCTCTTCTTTAGGGATAGCCGCTATTGAGATCAAATGCAAGGTTCCAGGAGAATGCAGCAAGGTAGGAAACAAGGGAGGTTGAGAAAGGCCAGATGATATATGCAGAAGTTAAAAGGTGGCATTGATAGGGTTTAGGGTTTGGAAGTTTTAATTAGAGAGAAGGGAAAGAATTTTTTATGAGTAGGGTTTAGTTTGAAAGTTTTCTTTTAGGCCTTTTGTAAAATCCCTGATCAGGTGTAAGGATAAATAGGACCAACTGGGAATTAGATGTCAATATGTGTATAGAATTCAAAATTTTTGCCCAAAGTTAGTAGGTTTTTTTTTTGGGTAAGCAGAAGTTTCATAGAAAAGCCAAATTAGGCATATTTGCATATGTGGTTGCTAAGGGTAAGCAACAACAAGCAGAGCTTCCTCAAAATAAAAGGCATTGTACATTTCCTATCAACGAAAAATAGTGTCAGCAAGTGTATCTTGCTCAAATACAAAAAGCTTGAGGTAGAACCTACAAAAAACTTACCCCTTTTCAAAATGAAAACAATACAAAGACCTTATAGGCCATAAATCCTACAGCAAAGTTTAAAGCTAGAATTTTGCAAACGAGACAGAAGAGAATGACACTGAGGTTCCAAACACAGCTTCAGAATCTGATGCTAAGAAAGCAGAAACAACAGAGATAACCTTTGACTTACCAATTGAGCCAAAATGGTTAAGCATTATGAAGAAATCCAGGAACATATCCAGGTACATATGTCTGGAAGTATCAACGACCTCAAAATGCGTTGCAACCAGGTGCTCAATATAGTAAGGCACAAACAGGCCCCAACAATGCAGTAACGTACTACCTGGCCTGTGTATGCGCCAATGGTAAGCTTCATGTTTAAACTCGTGGACCACCTTTATTACCCACTCTGCCACAACCAAGCAAACCCCAAGGTTCCAAATGCCTCTAGTACCCTCGCCCATATCGGATACCCAGCCAGGCATATCTCACTTGGCCACAGCATGGGCCACTTGCTCAAAATCACTATTAGTTTTCCTCCTAGCCAACCAAATCTGGAAACAGATGTATCTGCGACTCCACCAAAATCAGGGCCCCAAATAAGTCCATTTCCCCTCGTAAAATCCCAGTACCCATCCATATCCTAGTCCAATTAGAAGTCAACAGAGAGGAAAACAGAATGCTAAAGTAGTAGTAAAGAAGATAGGAGTCCAAAGCAGGAGCAAAATAAAGTACATGATGCTGAGAAGCTATGTGAGGGCTTGTACAGGGATCCCCAGGTTTATGATAAGTTCCTAGTTGAACTTCGAGTGTTTATAACCCTTCCAGGAGCTGGCGACCTACATGATAGATTGGAGAATTTCCTTAGTGATAGCTTGACAGTCTTTACCAATCTTCTGGAAGAACTGTTGGTTTCTTTCCTTCCAAGTGTGATATACTGTTGTGGAGAAACCAACGAACACAATGTCATTTTGAAGCTTGGAGTTTCAATTGTTGCCAGTTGAGAGCCAGGCACTTTGCCAGTCAAACAACCTATCCTTGCATTTGGCTTGCTTCAGGAAAGTTGACCACACTTTTGATGAAAATGGACATTGAAAGAAAATATGCTTATGATCCTCCATAAATTGCAACATAAGACACATGAGTTAGCGTTAATTAATCCCTAGTTTAATAGCTTGTCTTATGTTATCATCCTTTTCCAACATGCAAGCTATAAGATGATTGCATAACATAAAAGTTGATGGTTACACCAGACAAGGTTTACCCAATGCGCAATGGCCTGAAAGTGCTGCATAGCCTTTAAAGCATTCTTTATGGCAAATGTATTGTTTGCTTTCCAGCACTAGAAATTCTTCCCTTATCCAATCCCAATATTTCTACATGCTTGATAGAAGGAAGAGACTTGGGAATCTCATCCTCTCCCGTAAGGAATTCGCCAATCTGATCCTTCAATAACCAAAGACACTCATGCATCTTCAGGTATAGACAACTTTCTCTTTTAACTCCGGGTGTTTAGCACTCAAGATTCCCCAGGGATGCCACTGATCGTTCCAGAATGAAGTAGTAGCTCAATTGCCAATGGCTTTGCTAATGTGTTGAGTGAATAAGTACCTGACCCACAGGGTTCTTCTCAACAGTCAGGAATCTGAGGCCTTAGGCCTTACTTCCCAGAGAGACTTCCCCTTTAATATCATTGTGTGTACCCACTTTATCGATAGACTTTCTTTATGATTACATATCTCCCAAATGTTTTTCATTATGCAAGCATTACTCACATGTACCAAGTCAGGTACACCCTAGGCTACCTCTGTCTGTGGGTTGACACACTATTTTCTATTTGACTTTTGCCTTCCTCGTTCCACCCCACAGGAAAGTCTTTAGAGTTTTTCAATATCCCTGATTACCAGCCTAGACAAGAAGTATGAAGCCGTCCAATATCTCATTCTTTATAGTTTTTCAATCTCCCTGATTACCAGCCTAGACAAGAAGTATGAAGCCGTCTAATATCTCATTGTTGCAATCAAAACCGAATTGATCAGTTGGAACCTACCCCCCTTACAAGAGCTTTAAAGCTGCCTAACTTTGAGCCTTATTCTTTATTCTGTCAAGAAGCACATCACAGTTTGGAAAAGATAATTTTCCAGCAGCCAATGGACTCCAAGGTATCTTATAAACAAGCTCCTCGACCTCATCCCCAAAATGCTTGCAATTTCTTCCTTTTCTTGTATGGACACACCAGAAGTGAATATCTCACATTTGCTCAAGTATGGTTGCAGTCCGAGAGGAAATGGAAATCCTCCAGAGCCTCTTTAATGATGTTTACTGAACCTGTATCATCCTTGGATAGTATAAATACGTCATCTGCAAACACCAACGAAGAAAGGTTAATTTGCTCACATTTAGGATGAAAACTAAAGGCAGAGTTTGAGATCTTCCCTTTCAGAAGTTGAGTAACTAATTCCATAACAAGAATGAAGAGACAAAGGGATAAAGTATATCCCTACCTGAGACTTCTAGAAGCCTTGAAGTTACCAATCAAAGCTCCATTTAGATTAATAGAGAAAGAAGTAGCAACGACGCAGGTCCATATACAGCTGATATAAATGTCAAGGAAGTTCATCATCTTTAGGATACCCCTTAAATATTGCCAACTGACCGTATCAAAAACTTTCATAATGTCCACTTTTATTGCACAACTCTTGGGACCACCTGCTCTTTTGTAATTCTTAACTATTTCATGCATCAGTGGGATATTATTCTAAATCGCTCTCCATTAACAAAGGCTGATTGATTTTCATCAACCAGTAGAAGGATCAAAGGCTTCACACGATTAACCAAGATTATGAAGATAATCTTTTACATAACGTTACAACATGAAATTGGCCTAAGCTCCTTCATTCTAGTGGGGTTGTCCACCTTAGGAATAAGAGAGAGAGCCGTGGCGTTAACTGGGTAGTAGCTGAAGTTATTTGTGAAGAAGAATTCAACGGCTTCCAGTAATTCTTCCCCTAACAAGGTCCAATTTTCCTTGAAGAACTCGGCAGTAAACCCATCAGATACTAGTGCACTATCAGTCTTAAGAGATAAGAGGGCATCCTTCATCTCTTTCTTGTTCACAAGTGAGGAGAGAGACTGACTTTGGACAATTGAGAGAGTATTCCAACCGAAGTCTGGCTAAGGTTGTCTGACTGATGAGGTGCAGTAAAGAGCTTTTCAAAGAAGTCCGTGGCCATAGACTTGACTTGATCATAATCCTCAACCATGACTCCTATCTCATTCTGGAGTCTGAGTATTTTATTCCTAGTGTTGTGAACTTTGGTTGTTCTGTAGAATAATCTTCTGTTCTTATCACACTCTTTCATCCACTTGACTCTAGATTTCTCCCTGGATAAAGTCTTTTCAAAGGAAAAAAGTCTAGTGCATTCCTCCAATAGACTTTTTTCCTCCGCTTGTAGTTGAAAGTTGCAATGATATTTCATCAGCCTGTTTTGGCTAACTTCAAGTTGTGCTCTGCCTCTTTCAAATCTAGTGATAATCTACCCAAACTTCTCTTTGTTTAGTATCTTAAAAGGGTTCTTCAACGTTTTAGAGAACCTTGTTAGAGGATTCCCAACTTCCCACTCCTCCCACCTCTCTTTCAATATATTCTTGAAACTTGGACGCTTCACCCATTCTTTCATGAATTTTGAATGGCCTTGGACCAAATTGTTCTTCATTTGCATGGAGAGAACTCCAGGGGAGTCATCAAAAGAGATGAGGACTTCAAAATCAAGCTGGGAATGGGAAATCTTGTTCTTCCAATGTTCACTGCAGAACATAAGATCAATATTTATGTAACTCTCTGCTCCTCATCTTTTTTATTCGACCAGATGTATTCAAATTCTCTAGAGGGTATATTAATCATATCAATGTCATGAACCCACTCAGTGAATTCTTAGACAGCATTCCATACTTCCCCGCTCCATCCAAAATGATGTTGAAATCTTCCAGTATTAACCAGGCTTGAACCCCTTATAGTGTCGATACATTAGCTCCCTCCAAATGTCTCTTCTATTGCCATTTCATTGTATTTGTATGCCACCGTCAAAATATAGCCTTCCTCCATAGACGCAATGTATCTTATTTTAGAAAGTGAGTGATTGCTTATTGCAGTGTAGTAGCTTACCCTCAAATAGTTTTGAATTCCAAGTCAACCAAATCCTGGAGACATAATTTGGTGAAATGTTATGCATCACCTCCCAGCGACTAAAGACGTTTCTGAATATGCTTTCAGATTTCTTTTCTTTTACCTTAACTTCCACAAGAATAACCAATCCAATGTTCTTGTCCTTATGTAATCTTTTACTTCTTTCTATCTTAAGAGGACCCATTTATGTTCCAACTTGCTAATTTGATCATCTAAGAGATTTAAAACCTCTAGACCTCCTCCTACTACATCCTCTGCTATATTGTCTAAAGGAGGTAGCTTTATCCACTTTTGTCCAACTCCATTGTTTCCATAAGACTAGTTTGTTCCTCACTGAAGGGTACTTTTGAGTCCCATCCCTAGCTGGGGTTGATCCCTTCTTTACATTGAGACTCGTACTCTTTACTTCCATCATAGGATGGCCATGCTTTGATGTGTCATAACCTTCGTCTTCAATGACCTTTGGGGAACGGGTAAGGCTTACCCTTCCATCTTTGATTCTAGACCGAGCATCTTTGCCCCTTTTATTTGGCTTCTCTACTGTCTCCTCCACATTATGTCCCAAATTTATGTCCTCATGTACATCCTCATGAGAGTACTCTCCATCCTTTTTAGATGAAGGACTTGAGCAGTATGCCTTTTCATCACTCATATGCTTATGGTGGTATATGACATTAGGTTCTTCCTCCAGCTCCTTGTCTTTGTCTTCATCATTTAAATTGTCGTCCTAACCCTCATAATCATCCTCTTGTTCATATTCCTGGTCCTTATCATCTTGGTCCTCTGTTTGATCCCCCTCTTTGTTAATGAGGCCCACACTTGCATATGTTTCAATGTGGGCCAATGTAGGGAACTTGTTTGGGGAGCCAAAGTTAGAAGATAGGTTAACAGACTTCCGATGCTTCTCCCTCCATACTAGTGGAGACGTTTTTCCACACACTTCCGATTATTTCTTTTTTGAATATTGCCCACACCTTCCCCCTTATCGGTAGAGGGTTCCTTCATTTGGCCACTTTTACCTTTGTTCTGAATGTTTATCTGACTTTTTTTAACCCAAGGCTAGTCTGATGTTCTCCCGTTTTGTGCCTTCTGCACGTTCCTGGCATGCTCTACTTTGACTTCGCAGTTGTGTGCAAATGTTATACATTTGAGACATAGGGATGACATCCATTTATAGGAGACCTCTTGCAAAAAAATCCTTCACGTATTCAACAATGAGCTTTAATTTGCTAGGAAGGTCATCGTCAGCTTTGATTTCAAAGCAGATCCTAGCATAAGCAACTCTTGTTTGGCAGTCATGGCCTTGTCCATGAACAAAGGCTTTTCTATCAGAGTACTAATTCAACCCAGCGAAACTGGGTTGAAATGTTGCAGCTGAGAAAAGAGAGACGAACACAGACGGGTATAGCATTCAGCTTCAGCTTTTCAATCTTCTTCTCTGTGTTCCAAGGCCAGATAAACATAAAAGATAGAGGTGACATATCAAGAATATCTTCTTTGCATGCCTCCGATTGAAACCAAAACAGGAAGAGATCCTCGCCTAGCTTTTGCGTCTCCAATAGAGCTTTGTTTGTCCATTTAACCTCTGCAAAATTCTTCAAGTTATAGAAAGACGCACTGTTTCCGGGCACTTGGCCCACAATGGTAGTGTTCCGTTTCAGCTTGAATTTACTGACTTCCTACGGAGAGATTGCAGAAAAATTTTCTCCGTTGTCGACATCGAATCAGTAGGATTTAAGGGTGGATGACTCTTCAGGCTTAGAATCCGTCATGAGCAAGCTTGCCCAAGCAGATTTAGCCCGGACGAGGTTATGCATGTTGCTAGAATGGCTTAGACTCTGTAAATCTAGCCATTTTGAGGTAGGAGAGTATAGAGTATTCCAACCACAATCGGCATCGGCCAGAGTGGCCCATAGGCTGGTGAAAGGGTCCGACAAGCTTTTACAGATGATTCCGACGGTTAAAGGAAGTGTTTTGTCTAGAAAGAGGAGAAAGATGAAGACGTTGGGTGGGAGATAAAAGAGAAAACGAAATGAGAGACATTAACAGGCAAAATTTACCGTTATCGGTGGAAAAAATTGTTAGTTGTGGTGGTTTGAAGAGAGAATAGGTGGGTAAGATAAAATATTTATGAAATTCTAGAGAGAAAGCAGAGGATACTCTTTATTAAGAATTTTCTCCTCTCTGATATAATGTTATGCAAAAGTTAGGTATTTTACGTAAAGCTAGGATGTCATAGCTTTTACTATTATGAGGTTGTGATTGTTGTCTCAACCTATGTAATTTTTGTACATCGATGAGAATTTAACTTTAAAAAAAATTTAGAAGCAATTGGCCAACAATAAGGATCACTTGACCAACATCAACTATGAGGAAAATGTCCGGAGCATCAAAAAGTAGCCTTGTGAGAGGCTTCGACACACTTGAGGACAGAGGCTAATAGTACATGATAGCCCTCGACTAGTTGGAACAAGCTTGGTAACTTGATGACTATATACATGGGTTTGAAGGAACTCATACCAAGGCTCACGAAACTAAAAATAACAGCGAAAACAGAAGAATGAAGTCAAACTTACTTGGCACACAGAACAGATGGCCAAGGATGCTTCAAGTAGATTCAGTAGGCATCCAAGTTTTTCTTTTGGGAGGCTCTTTGCAATTCCCAAGGAACCCTTCCCAGCAAAATTGGACTTAATTCCTTCCACAAGTAATGGGTGATCACAAGCTTGGCGTAGACGTAGAAGCATCAGAAGTATATTTGCATAATTCTGGTTCACAGTGCCAGCAGCAGCATAAGCCTGCAAAATAACATGACATACTACAATAATTACAATAATAACAAAACGACACCACCAACAACAATAATGAGGCAAAACATACCAGGAACCAAGGTCATAGTAACTACAAAGTACTTGTACATATGAACCATTATAACTTTCTTTAGACAGATAAATGTTCAAAAGGCAGGAATTCCTTCAACATTGTGCAAACTATCGAAATGTCTTATTATTTAATTTGCCTACTGTGGACTAAAATCCAAGGAACCAGATATTCTACACAGTTAACAGTCTTCTATTGTTATTAGTAGATTTAACCCTATGAAAGCTATAAAAGTACAGACTGGTAGTTTAATATCATTTCACAGTAAGCATTCATGTGCTCACAGCCACAATCAATCCAACAGTGCTATTTCGAATTACATGGACATATCTACAACAGTGAAAACACAAACAAAGATATACTATGCCTGTATGCACACGTGAAGTTGGTCGTAAACCTACAATGAGTCTGGTTGGGGGAGGGGGGAGTAGCAATGGATTTTTTTGTAAGTTAAAATTTTCATATATAAGCCATGAATAGAAAATTTACAAAATATGTCTGCTTAGACAAAATGACCTATCCAATTGTCAATATGTACAAAATAGTTGCCATAGAAGAGCGATAACCACAAGCCTAAGTTGTTCGAAATATAGGTGGCTTACAACCGTGAATCTCAAGACTAATGTCAACCTTTGTTCTGATTCTAAATAGTCAAAAATGATTGTATCTAATAAAACATAAAAAAAAAACAAAGACGGAAAAACGTAGCTCAGGATTGATTACTTTTGCACCAAGAGAGTACTAACTCCACAGAACTTTCCATGTTTGATGCCAAAGTAACCCACTCCCCAACCATAATGCAACAGACAATATAGACAACAGAACTACAAATAAAAGCAGAACTGCGTTTGGTGTATCTCACATGCTTTCTTCCTTTCAGGTTCTATTTCGGAACAACACTCTGGAAGTTCCAGATTTCAAAGGCAAAAGAGGAACCAAGAAAAGCAAGTATGCTGAGGAGTGAACCCACAATAAAACAGATAATCATGTGGATCATACCATCGACATTTTATGTAGCCATAATAATGCAAAGGTGGACCCAGTCCAGTCCCTTCAGTATCAGGATCATATGATAGGATACTAAATTGGTTACTGTAGTATCCCATTGGTAAGCGTGAATCGAAGAGAGTAAATCCATAGGAGTAATAAAGTAGTAGTGAAATTTGAACCCAAGCATTTCCACCCGTAAAACCCAAAAAGATAAGCAAATTTAAACCCAGACATTAGGATTAGAGAGGTGGACCAGTTTTGAAGAAAATTTTCACACAAATGGCCAAGTTTAGAGAGTTCCCAGTTAAATCTATTCTTTTTATATCCTCTTCAGGAAGTAGCACAGTTGGATATGCTATTCAGGATGTCCTGGAGGACTGCCTCCTGTGACTTGCCTATTTGTTGATATATCATATTGTTCCTTTCCCTCCAGATGTGATATACTGCCGCTGATTACTCAACGTGATCGATGTCTTTCTGAAGTTTAGAACTCCAAGCATTATTGGAGTTAGGCCAAGTTATGATATTTTACCATTCATAAGCTCTACTACTGCCAATTATCTTCATCAGAACTGCATTTCAGATCTTTTCTAAGAAGGGACAATGAAAGAATAAATGCTCATTATCCTCCATGAACCTGTCACACAAAGCACATGAGTTAGTTAGGATCAATCCCTAATTTAGGAGTTTGTCTTGTGTATTCATTCTCTTCCAATATGCAAGCCATAATATAATTGCATACCGTGGAAGAAAATATATACACAAGACAATTTTCTTCCCATATAATAAGTAGAAGAAGGTAAAGAGCCTTAATGGCATTTTTCATAGAAAATTTTGGGTTCGGCTTCCATATCCAGTAGTCATATTCATGAGTGATGTTTATGCTTCTGCAGACAAAGCTGAACTGAATAATATGATCGTCCCAACCTCTTCCATAAGGGACCTTCCATGTATTTCCTTGAATTACCTCAGCAACTCTAACTTCCTCAGTGATACTCAATTTCCTTCTAAGTTTTGAGTGGTGTAGGCTTAAAGCACCCCAAAGGTGTCAGGGATCATTCCAAAAAAAAAAAGTAGCATGACCGTTTCCTATCCCCCTGCTTATACAATTGGCATATTTATCCCTGGCTCAAATAGTTCTTTTCCACATCCAGGAGTCTGATGGTCTTATTTTTTACTTTGTATATGGACTTATCTTTCAAAATGACAGAGTGGACCCATTTTACCCACAAGCTTTCTTTTTTTTCACAAATGTTTCAAATGTTTTTTGATGTAGGCATTACTCATCAGGGTCAAGTCCTAAATTTCTAACCGTCCTTTATCCTTTGGCTGACATACAATAGTTCATTTTATCTTAGCTTTCCTAGTACCTCCCACAGAAAAGACTCTAGAGTTTTTCTATCTCCCTAATAACTCTTCTATGCACGAAAAAAAGGTTATCCAGTATCTAACTATATCAATCAGAACTGAATTGATCAGTTGTAACTTAACTCTATATGAGAATATTTTAACTAACCAACTTTGAATTCTGCTTATAATTCTGCATATGAGGGTCCTACAGTTTGAATAAGATAGCTTCCCAGCAATAAGGGTACTCCTAGATATTTGATACGCAGGTCATCAAGAGACATTCCTAGTATATCAGCTGGAAACCTTTTCTCTTCAGTGTTGATTCCAAAAGGGTAGACCTCACATTTCTGAAGGTTGAGTTGAAGGCCAGAAATGTTCCTAAAGTCCTCTATAACATCTTCAATGACTCTTATGGACTATGAGTAAGCCTTAGAATGAACAAATCATCTGTGAATGCCAGGGAAAAGAGGTTTAATTGTTCACACTTTGGATGAAAAATGAACTGACAGCTAGAAATCATCTCTTTAAGGAGGTATGTGAATCTTTCCATGATTAGTATGAAGAGGCAAGGGGAGAGAGGGTCCATTGTCTAAGCTTTCTAGTTGCTTTAAAATTTCCAATCAAAGCACCATTCAAGTTTATAGAGAAAAGAAGAGGTGATGTGCAAATGCCGAGCCTGATCCAGTTTAAGTAACCTTCTGGAAAGTTCATTACCTTTAGTATCATCCTTAGGTACTGCCAACTGACAGTGTCAAATGCCTTTATAATGTCCACCATGATGGCACAACACTTCAAGCCTCCAGTTGTATTATAGTTCTGGATTGTTCTACCATTAACAAAGGCAGAAAAGTTTCATCATCCACAGGATTGGAAGCAGTGGTTTTAATATATTTACAAAGACCTTAGAGATGACTTTATAGAATTGGAAGCAGTGATTTTAAAGGATTCAAGGAAAAGCGACTATTGTAGGCATCCTTAAGCTTCCTAACATCCTCCTGTAGCTGAGTGTTGAAAGGATCTTTCACTAGCTAAGTTTGGGCTTCTTCCAACTTTATTCTTTGCTCCCTCCACTCTACCAGTGATTTTCCGAAACTTCTCCTTATTTAACTTCTTGAGTGGATCTTTTAGCCTCTTTAGCTTTTAGGAGTTTCCCTATTCTCTCTCTCTCTCAACCATCGTGTAGTATAGTTTTGAGATCTGGATGTTTCATCCACCCCTTCATAAATTTGAAAGGTTTTTGACCAAACTTTACAGGTGAATGATCAGATGTGTTAGGAGCTTCATAATCAAGCTTGAACTGAGGGATTTGGGTTTTTCGACGTTCATTACAAAACAAATGGTCTATTTTTGTATATACTCTTTTTCTGCATCCTTTTTGTATGACCAATTGTATTCAAACCTCTTGAATCGATGTTTGTCATATCTATATCCTTAATCCAATCAGTGAACTCCTTGATTGCATTCCTATCAATCTTCTACCTACCTGTTTTGTCAAGCTATCTAGTATAATCTCCCACTATTAACCAGCTACTCTCACAATATATTTGGTTCTAATATCTCAATTCCTTCGTTCTCTTTTTGTTGCTCCTTTCATTAAACTATATACTACAGTTAGGATGAGTTGTCATCCTTATGAGATTTGAATCTCATTTTTTTGCAGGTGATAGCCTGCTCAGTGCAATGCAGTAGGGTACCTTCGAAAAGGTTTGAGTTCCAAGCAACCCAAATCCCCTAACAGAATTTGATAGTGTATTGTGTACTACCTCTCAATTCCTAATGACATCCTAGCTATGCTTTCATACTTTCTTTGTCTTTCCTTCATTTCCACCAGTTTTATGAGATCAATTTTCTTTTCTCTTATGTAATTCTTAACTTATTGATGTCTAAGAGAAGAATTTAGTCATCTCACGTTCAACATGCTAGTTTAATTATCTCTTTCGTTTAGCTCCCCTGGGCCTTGCTCTACTCTTGTTTCTACAATATTGTTTAACATTTGGACTTTCCCTTCCCCCAATAACTAAAGCTTCAAACTGGTGTTCATAGTGGTTGTGTGTGAAGATGAGTTCTTGCTTCTACTTGGTATGTTGACAGACCTAAATCTACCTCTTCAGAGCTAGAGGATTTATACCTACTAGCCTTCTTTGCTCTAGATTTACTCCCGACCTTTGGTAAGGTATATTTATTTCCTTGAGGTGACTTGTCATTTTCTCAAATTTTAAGTTTGTCGAAGAGGAGTATCATATCTCTGAGGCTCGAGAGTGATGATTATAGGTTCCGCCCCCAGAACCCACGTTGTGTTACCTTCTTCTTTGGACTACTACTACTGTGAGCATCATCAGTTAAGCCTACACCATGATCACTGTGATGCTTGTGTTTTTGAGCCTTAAGGGGGCTACCATTCGCAGTATTAGCCTCAATGTGAGAGGGGAGGAATCGGGCTCCACAACACTTTCAAATTGGTTATCCATTTTGGGTTCATCAGGGTTCTCCTTTTCATCATTTTCAATGAAGGGGCTAAATTTATTTGGTGAGGTAACGGCAGTAAGTGGGTTATCCCAGCTTCGTAAAAATCTTGAAAGTTGGGTCATTTGTTCTTTGTACCTTTATCCCGAGGAGTGACATGTGAGATAGGCATACAAGAAAAGGGGTTGAAAGTTTGATCATTACTCTCTAATGATGTCTCCTTTCGTCCACGATGGTCTTTTTTTTGTAAGTATCCATGATGGTCTTACCCTTGTCTAATTGGTGGTTTCTCCTATGAGGTAATTCACTCACCATAATTGTACTCTTGGGATAGTCTTGGCCACTGGGGTTTCAGCAACCGTTCTGGTCCACAGTTGTGGGAACAAGGGGCTTTTGTGTGGGTACAGTTTTGGTTTGGGGAGGTTTGATATCACATGAATGTCCAAGAATTTTGTATTTTAAGCATTGGAAGGCATATATTCATAGGTGACTTCCTGTGAGCACTCTTGTTCATATTCATCACGAAAAGAATGGACTTGGGGGGGGGGGGTAATTCGCCAACCTTTATTTCAGCACAGATTCTGGCTGAAATCAATAGTTTTCAAGCAAAATCCTCTAGATCGGGAAGTTGTGGCTTTATCCATAAATAGGGGTTTTCCAACTAAACTTTCTAGACCACTAAGGACCTCATAGTTGAAATGCAGACGACGGTTTGGAAGTTGGATCCATACAGGGAGTATGTCTAGTTTGAGGCGTTGAATGGATTTGTTTGGAATTCAAGACCAGAGGAAAAGGACCCTATTACCAAATGATAGGAAGAAAGATCGAGAATGCTTTGTTTGGATTCCTTCGATTGAAAACAAAAGACAAAGAGTTCTTCATCAATCCTTCTGACCTCCAATTGACCTTTGAGTTCCATCGATCTTCAACAAACTTCTACATGTTGAAGAATAATGCAGCCTTTACTATAACCTGGTAATCGCAAAATTCCACTTCTATTTGTTACAGTAATGTAGTGGGAGTTGATGGAGAAGAAATTCTTTCCTTTGTCTTTGTCCGCTCGAATAAAAGAGAGCGTCAATTACTCCTCTGGCTTGAAACTAGACCTGAACAATGAAGCTCAAGCCGATTTAGCTCTTACAGTGGATTGTATGTTGGATTTAAGCTTGACTAAGAAAGCCCAGCCATTTTGACTGAGGAAGAAAGTTCTTTTAGTTCCTCGACCGCGTGTAGCGGCGGCCGGAGTGGCCTAGATGGCCGGAGAATGAGGAGGAAGTCGTGATTCAATAGTTTTCAAGCAAAATCTAGTTGATTAAGGTTGAGATAGGGTTGATATGATTGTTGTGATGAAGAAGAGAGAAGGTATCTGTTAGCAGTGGAGAATGGGTGGAAAGGAGAGAAATGGAAATATACTGTGTCCTTTTATCCGAAGGAGTTGGGTAGGTTCAGAGAGAAAGGAGAGCGAAAATTTTCACAGAGAGAGGCCCCGATTTGCAACTGCAGCATCATCAGTGATCCCTTCCTGCTTTAGCTGCGTCCTAGAGTGCAGTTTTGTCTATTGATTCATGCTTCAGCTTATCTTTTGAACATTAATCTTAAATGAGCTCCCATTTATTATTATTGCGCATTTGTTTGTTGTTGTCGTGTTGGTGCTAATTTTTCACAACAGATCTTTTCTAGGCCCTTGCATCTTCACTCATTACACTATTGCTGCGTTGATGGTGAATTCATCTTATGAAGTTACTATGCACATACTATGCACAATCAATATTATGTGCAAGGAATAAGTAATTTCTGCATGCAGCCTTGGTAAAATGTTCGATTAAACTTGTCCAATGATAGACCAAGTAATCTGACAATGTTAACAAGAGCACGCTTTTGTGTGAACTCTTTAAATTCAGTAGATCCCCCAAATACATAAACAAACATATCTGTGTCTCTGCCATAAGCATTCTGCCTTGTTCTTCAGAATAATTTACCCAACCTTATAAATTTCCCATTAGTTAGCGGTCTTTCCAATATGTTCCATGAAGTCAAGAACACTCTTCTTTGACTCTTAAATATGGTGGAATAAAGCAAAATGATTCACTAAATTAGTTGCAATTATTGTATTATGAAGTAGCAATCAATTGACACAATACTTGACGCAATTTTCATTATGGAGCATCTGGAAACAACCTCTGTATGTTTCAACATATGTGTAAGGTTGCACACATCTGACCCCTCTCCCCTCCCCCTACCCCCATCATAGGCGGAAGCCTCTAAGGCAATGGTAATAATGGAGTAATGTTGTTGTTGAAGCATTCTTTCCAGTCTCTATTGTAAAGGCCTGTCTACAATATGTGTCTGGGAAGACATCAAGCAATAAGTCAGGACAATTAGGTCAAAAAGACAAGATAGAATCAGTACGGTAGCTGATATTGACAAACCAAAGTAGCAAATTTAATCGGGTTCCTGAAGCAGAAACTACTATCTACTCAATAAAAGAGGTCTGCACAAACCGATGGTATCTATACAACCCAGTGCCAAAAAGACATAAGCAGGTGGGACTAGAGATGTTAGATTTATCAAATTATTAGTGTATGTGCCCTAGGACATAATTTGGATGTTTTATGTTATACATTTATTATTGATAAAGAGGTTTTATTATCATTATTGTTGGCTAGTATATTACACAATTATGATATATGTCCCGGGTTCATTATTGTTATAGAGATAAAATAATTTATAACCCAAATGAGTATTGATTTGATAATCATGAGATGATTATGTGTATGGTGATACAAATCAATCTCATAGATATTTGTTAGAGAACAGTGTATTGGATAGATCCATCATGAGATTACTACATGGATTAGCGTCATAAGTAAATCTCATGATAGTCATGTTTTAATCCTTAGACTTGAGATTGTCATAGTTTCCCATATAAGGACTATTATATTTTGACATGATCTAACGTTATCCGTAACTGGATAATAATAAAGGTCATGATTGAATATGATAGAAATTATGTAGAGGATATTGAACAATCAAGATAGAATTTGTCCCTATCTTTTGAGAGAGATATCTTTGGGCCCCTCGATTAGTGAGACTGTGAAATGCATGGCCATGCTCAAATGAATTGATAGTATGATCAATATCATTTGTTTTATCAGTCTACTTGGAGATCGAGTAATCATATGTTTGAACAATATAAGTATGACGCTTACCATGACTTATGTTCAAACTAGATATCGTGAGACAAAGGGATTAATACATATACTATTATTAGGCTAGTTGGACTGTACTCATATTAATTGGGTAGTCGTAATGCCTTGCTAGAGGCCAATTACGACTTGTTGGTTTAATAGAGATTTAACTGACTGCCAATTAATACTGGCCTATCGGGTCCCACACAAGAATGCGTATGGGCTGATATTAATAATATTAATAATTAATATTAGATATTTGTTATAAAATCAAATATCAAATTATGCAATATAAAGTAGACAAGAGAAGAGAATGTAGAAGATGTTTTCTATTGATTTTCAAGTGTAACTCACATTACAACATCATGTCCTATTTATAGGACATTTTGAGGGTAAATGAAATAAATAGGGTAGTACACTTTAATGTTCCCAACACATTGGACACACATAAGGTCATCTTGGACATCCACAATTTTATCTTTATACTTAATACTCCCCCTTGGATGTCCAAATTTTATAGAATATGCATCGTTAAAACCTTGCCAAGAAAACCTAGTGGGACAAAACTTGGACGAAGGAAAAAGAGTACATATTCATATAATTGGTTTGTGTGATACACTGCCTCATTAAAACCTTGCCAAGAAAAACCCAGTGGGATAAAAACTTGGACGAAGGAAAAAGAGTACAGTGTGTATGTGACAATCACACTCCCCCTGATTATGGCATGAGGTCTTTAAGTTGTCGCATTCCATGTTGTAGACCATCTTTTTAAACGTAGCCGTTGGTAGTGCTTTGGTAACAAATCAGCAAAATTTTTGCTTGATTGTATCTGCTGGATATCAATTGCACCATTTTTCTCAAGATCGTGAGTGTAGAAAAATTTTGGTGATATATGCTTTGTTCGATCTCCTTTGATGTAGCCATTCTTAATTTGAGCAATACATACAGCATTATCTTCAAATAAGATTGTCGGAATCTTTCTTAGTGAAGATAATCCACATGACTCTTGGATATGTTGAATCATCGATCTCAACCATATGCATTCACGACTTGCTTCATGTAATGCCAAAATCTCGGAATGGTTGGAAGAGGTAGCTGTTAATGTCTGCTTCACTGATCTCCATGAAATGGCTGCACCTCCACATGTAAATACATATCCACTTTGTGATCTTCCCTTATGAGGGTCAGATAGATAACCAGCATCAGCATAACCCACTAATTGTGGTTTAGAATTTTTGAGTAGAATAAACCCACATCTGGTGTTCCTCGAAGATAGCGTAAAATTGTTTGACTCCATTCCAATGCCTTCGTGTTGGTGTAGAACTATACCTTGCCAATAAATTTACTGAAAATGCTATATCTGGTCTTGAACAATTGGCAAGATACATAAGAGCACCAATAGCACTAAGATACGGTACTTCTGGACCTAATAATTCTTCATTTTCCTCCGGTGGTCGAAATGGATCTTTCTTTACATCTAACGATCGGACCACCATAGGACTACTTAATGGATGAGCTTTATCCATATAAAATCGTTTCAAGATCTTCGCTGTATATGAAGATTGATGAAGAAATATTCCATCATGTAAATGTTCGATCTGCAGGCCGAGACAAAATTTGGTTTTTCCAAGATCTTTCATTTCAAATTCTTTCATAGATAATTTGCGGTTTTAGTGGCTCTTCAGGAGTTCCAACAAGATTTAGATCATCAACATATACCGCAATTATAGAGAATCCACTATCAGATCTTTTGATAAATACGCAAGGACAAATTGGATTATTTATATAACCTTCTTTGACAAGGTACTCACTAGGCGATTATACCACATCCTGCCAGATTGTTTTAATCCATACAAGGATCTTTGTAATTTGATTGAGTATAATCCATGCGTCCTTTGATTATATGCTTCGGGCAATTTAAATCCTTCTGGGATTTTCATATAAATATCATTATCTAATGATCCATATAAGTATGCGGTAACCACATCCATTAACCGCATATCAAGGTTTTCAGTGACTGCTAGGCTGATTAGATATCGTAATGTTATGGCATCAATAACCGGGGAATATGTTTCATCATAATCAAGCCCAGGTCTTTGTGAAAAACCTTGAGCAACAAGACGTGCTTTGTATCGCACAACCTCATTTTTCTCGTTGCGTTTTCGTACAAAAACCCATTTATGTCCAATAGGTTTTATCCCTTCAGGGGTTTGGACGACAGGTCCAAATACTTTGCACTTTCTAACGATTTCAGTTCTGCTTGGATTGCATCTTTCCATTTTGGCCAATCAATTCTGCGTCGACATTCTTCAATGGATCTCGGTTCAGGATCCTCATTTAGAATTTCACATGCAATCGCATAAGCAAAAACATGATCAATATAACCTTTTGTCTATCCCAATTTTCTCTTGTAGTTACATAATTCAAAGAGATCTCTTCAAAATTTTGTTCACTTGCTTCTTCAGGAGCAACTTGTTTATCAATTTTAGACTGATCAGTTCGATTTCTATGCGCTTTCAAGTTGTGAACTTCTTCTCTGCTGGAGTATTCTCTTCTGGAGCATTAACATGTACCTTTTTTCCGAGGGTTTTTATCTTTTGCACCAACTGGGCGCCCACGTTTTAGACTTACTTTTGGTATACCATCATTTTGCCTTTCAGAGGCATCAAGTCGAACAGGCGTATTCATCGCCGGGACGTGGGATTTGTTACCTTTTTACTATCAGTAAATGCATCAGGCAACTGATTTGCAATATTCTGTAAATGGATTATCCTTTTACTTCTTGCTCGCATTGATTTGTTCGTGGGTCAAGATGAGAAAGTGAAGGAACGTTCCATGTAATTTCACGTTGTTCTTCAGGAAACGGTATTTTCTCTCCCCCTAACGGCGGGAAAACTTTCTCATCAAAATGACAATCGGCATATCGTGCCTTAAATAAATCACCCGTCAGGGGCTCAATATATCTCACAATAGAAGGAGAATCAAAACCCACATATATTCCTAAACGTCTTTGAGGACCCAGTTTTGTCCGTTGTGGTGGGCAATCGGAACATAAATCGCACACCCAAAAATCTTTAAATGGGAAATATCAGCTGGGCTCGATACCATCTGTAGTGGCGAGTATGGTTGAAACGAACTGGGTCTAAGCCGGACCAAAGCAGATGCATGCAAAATTGCATGTCCCCAAGCCGATGTGGTAAATTTGACCTTAAAAGCATAGGCCGAGCAATCAGTTGTAAACGTTTGATAAATGACTCTGCCAGGCCATTTTGAGTGTGCACATGTGCCACTGAATGCTCAACTTCAATCCCAATCGACATACAATAATCATTAAAAGCTTGAGAAGTAAATTCACGGCATTATCAAGACGAATAGACTTAATCGGATAATATGGAAATTGTGCTCTTAAGCGTATAATCTGAGCAAGAAGCTTGGCAAAAGCTACGGTCTTGTTGAGAGCAACTCACATGAGACCATCTGGATGAAGCATCCAATAAGACCATAAAATAACGAAATGGTCCACAAGGGGATCAATAGGTCAAATATCCTTGTATTCTTTGTAAAATGTAGGAGATTCGAAATGAATCTTCATTGGGGATGGTCTCTTGATTAGCTTCCCTCGTGAACAAGCGACACACACACAATCACGAGGTAAAAGAATCTTCTGGTCTTTAAGGGTGTCCATGTGAGTTTTGTACAATTCGACGCATCATTACCGAACCCGGATGACCAAGTCGATCATGCCATAACATAAATAACTTTGATCATTGAACTTCTGGTTCATCAATATGAGATTCTACTGGATGTATAGTCGCATAATACAATCCAGATGAGAAAATTGGGAATTTTTCTTTAACAAGCTTCTGGCCTGAATCACTGTAAGTAATACATAAAAATTCCATATTCCTCTCATTCATGGTTTCAAGTGAAAACCATTGAGACGTATATCCTTGAAACTCAATAAGTTTCTTTTGACTTGGTAGAAAATAATATCGTAGTAACCAAGATATGTGTACCATTGGGCAATATGATTGTTGCTCTTCCGGAGCCTTCAATCAATGTTGTAGTACCAGAAATTGTACTAACATTTGTTTTGCCAATTGTAACGTCGAAAAATATTTTTGATCACGAAGAATTGTGTGTGTCGTTCCACTGTCAACCAACAGATGTCCACCATTCATCTTGAATAAATGTCTAGCATAACATAAATAATTTTGATTATTGAATTGAAATAATAAGTTAAAAATAGTGAATTTGTTGCTTGATGAAAAACTCTTTATACGTCAACTAGAATGTCTGAAATCCATTTTTCATGTTATACTGTAAAACGAACTTATACAAGAAAAATAAGCAGAACAACTCTAAAGAACTTCATTAAGCAAATATAGTAATGCAAATTTTATAAAAGTACATGCTAGCACATAAAATAGTTTATTTATAGTAATATTTAAAACATGAAATTCATCGAAACATTTTCTCAATCATTCTTGATTATTTCATTCACAAACTGGACCCCATGGCCATCCACGTTTGGCTCTATAAGAAAATCTTCAATATCAAAATGAGTAAAATCATTCAAATCCATTTGACCATCATCTGCAATGTTACCAAAGTTTGCAAAATGAACTTGTTTTCCCTTGCCGTTATCCTTCTGGGATGCTTGATAAAGTTCAACCAAATGCTTTGGAGTGCGGCAAGTACGAGACCAATGCCCTTGGCTCCACATCGATAACAAGTGTCTTCGTGGTTCTTAGCTGGTGCACCAATTTTCATACTTTTTGTATTTTCTTGTGGCTTTTTCTTATTGCCCACTTCAGGTGGTATGTTGCAAAATTTTACCACGACCTCGACCACGACCACGATTATGGTTATGGTGACTTGCATTCGCTTCTGGGAATGGCTGTGATCCAGTCGGGTGAGAGTTGTGGTTTTTCATTAAGAGTTCATTGTTTTGTTCAGCAACAAGCAGACATGAAATCAGTTGAGAATATTTTTCAAACTTTCTTTCTCGATATTGCTGCTGCAGGAGCATATTCGAGGCATGGAAAGTTGTGAATGTTTTCTGTAACATATCCGCATCAGTTACTTTGCCACCACACAGCCTCAATTGTGATACTATGGAGAACATTGCAGAATTATATTCGTTTACAGACTTATAATCTTGCAGCCTCAGGTGCAACCAGTCATATCTAGCCTTTGGGAGGATCACACTCTTTTGATCATCATATCGTTCCTCCAAATTTTTCCATAATTATATGGGTCTTTGACCCCAAGATATTCGGTTTTCAGCCCGTCATGGAGGTGATGGCGAATGAATATCATTGCCTTTGCCTTATCTTGTTTGCTTGCCTCACCTCCTTCTTTTATAGTATGCCCAAGACTCATCGAGGTCAAATGGATTTCGGCATCAAGGACCCAAGCCATATAATTTCTTCCGGAAATATCAAGGGCAGCAAGCTCAAGTTTTGTGATATTTGCCATAGGTCTTTATGTGTTAAGAATAATCTGTCAAAATTTGGTGATGATCCAACGGTGGATGACATGGAAAATTCAGTTTTTTCAGACCTGCAAAGCTGTCAGCACCTACGAAATTTTAAGAGTATTCTCCCTCTTTCTCTTCTTTCTCTAATACTTTTCTTGACTCTTTGTTTTTGGTTTATTTGGAGCAATTCGTGCCGATAACGTCTTATAAAATCAAATATCAAATTATGCAATATAAAGTAGACAAGAGAAGAGAATGTAGAAGATGTTTTCTATTGATTTTCAAGTGTAACTCACATTACAACATCATGTCCTATTTATAGGACATTTTGAGGGTAAATGAAATAAATAGGTCAGTACCCTTTAATGTTCCCAACACATTGGACACATATAAGGTCATCTTGGACATCCACAATTTTATCTTTATACTTAATAATATTAATTATTATTCATATTATTAATTTAGTTTTTTATGGTTATATATATATATATATATAATATATATATATGATAATAACGAAAGAATCCCTATCTGATATGGATTTTGAATATCCTGATAGAATCCATATCTGATATGGATTTTGATTGGCATTAACTAATCCGATTAGGACTCGGATTTTGATGTTTATATATGTGTATATATACTGTGTATCTCGTCTAGAGAGAATACACGAAAAAAACACAGATTTCGGTTTACAAAACCAAAGTTCTCAGCCGCGCCGTTCAAGAGCTAGCACTCCGGACGGAGCATTCGTTGTGGATATTGACAAGGGTGTTTGTGTCATCGCCACCTCCTACGTTCGCACCTTCTACATCTGCAGATTTCGAATCTACATAGATAAGGTTTTTGATTTCTTTCATCGAATTAAACGAACAACATGGATCCTTGGTAGGAAATCAGAGATCAAGTTTTTGTTTTCCGCTGCGCGTTTTTGCAGTGATCTTGTCGGATTTCCTAATAATGGTATCAGAGCACTTGTTCTTGTTTAAATCGATTATATCATGCTTATGTGATTATAAGTTTTTTGTTTGAATTCGTATGGCATGATTTATGTACAAACCCCAAGTCGGATTTCATATGATGAGAGAAGAATGGTGTTTTCAATTCGTTTTCATGAGATGATTTGTATACGGCGGTATTCGTTTGTCAAGTGATGATTAAAACCGACTCTGTTTATATTAGATATAAACACACGATATGCCATGATATGTGGTAAAACCCTATTCGAATCTCATCTGATGAGAGCGGATTGATGTTTTCAAATTGTTTTTATAGATGATATAACCCGAGATTATTGTAAATGGCAGAATTCGTTTCTTATGTGATGACTAAAACAATTCAGTTTATCTCAGATATAAAACATAAGATTGATGATTCTATTTCGTGTATGCGAATGACAGATTATCAATTCAATTGATGATTCTGTTTTCGGTGTTTCGAAAGACAGATTATCAATTCGATGATGGTTCTGTTTTCGGGTTCGGATGGCAGATTATCAATTTGATTGATGATTCTGTTTTAAGGTTTTCGAATGACAGATATCGATTCGCTCGATCTCTCGTAAGGGTTTACACGTACTCAAATAGTAAGATCGTTAATATAATTGACGCGTCTGTGTTAGGGTTTCGAACAGAAAATTATCAATTCGATTGATGCTTTTGTTTGGCTTTCTGTAGTTCTATAATTCGATTGACAAAAAACCGTCGTAGGCGTACGCCCTTATAGTTCGTTACCGTGACTTTAAGAATGTCAATATATTTATTTGTTATAATATGTTTGTGTAAGATATATTATAATTGTTTGATGTCTTTGATATGGTGATAACATAGCCTTAGGACCTATGTGATTGACTTAGTCATATTTCTGTTTTGGGTTTTTACGGCCTGCGTGCCGTTGTTGTTTTGTTGTATTTTATTTTACAAGTAGTTAGGTTTTCTTTATTATTGTAATAAATGAAGAATCAAGCTACCAAAGTGGTGATGGCGACACATACCAAGGAGGAGTGGATTCCATGGATGGAGGCACGAGCTCAAGATTAGAAGATATGTATCATTGCAAATGTTGTAATATGAAGTCTTTCACATAGGGTTTTCCTTTATGATCTTCATTTGTCTCATGAAGATCATATTTAGTTTGGTCATGTTATGTCACGTTACATATTTATCATTTTGTATGAGATTGCGTGGATGATAGATTATATATGCATATAGGATGCTATGATATAATGATATGCAATGTAAGACAAACTAAGTTGAACCCTCACTAGTAATTTTAAGTCTTGATGCCAACTATGTCTTAAACACCTATTAAAAATGGGATTGTATTAAAGTAGGTATTGTCAAAGCAATGTGTTTTAAACATTCCTAGCTACGTAGGATGAGTAATAGTGCTACTCATATGTTTAAAATTGTTAGACTTAATTGGGCTATCAAACAGGTTTTGGACCCAAGGCATTAGATGAGATATAACATACAATGATATATGATGTCATTATTCCGTAAATTCTAAGAGTTGCATGAGATGTAATTGGTAAAAAGTTACCTACCTAAATAACTTAATTTTAAGCGCCATGTCAAAGCTGAGTTTAGAATTAAGTCAAATATGGATCTTAGCTCACTAAAATATTTCTTTTGAGGGTTATGTTTTAGTGGGAGTTTTATAAATTTTAACCTCATTATTAATAAAGTGTTACTTTGCATGTTTTGTAGATCATAAATGGCTGCTAATAACAATCCACATTATCGCTGCGATTTATCCTTGAGAAGGAAATACTGAAAGAATGTGGGATTAACTTTGTTGACTGGTTTCGAAACTTGAGAATTGTTCTCAAGCAAGAAAAGAAATCCTACGTACTCGATGACCCCTGTCCCTGAACCCCCCTCCTGCTGATGCTTCTGTTGCTGTTAGGAGTAAGCATAAGAAGCGTGTGGAAGATTCCAACGACATAGGATGTCTTTATATTGGCAACTATGTGTCCAGGACTTCAGAAGGACCTGGAACACTTAGAGGCTTATAAGATGAATGTGCATCTCAAACAAGCATTCCAACAACAGGCTAGGCAGGATAGGTTTGACACCGCTATTGCACTGTTTGACTGTAAGATGTATGAAGGTGAATCCATTAGCGCTCATGTTTTGAAGATGAAAGGGCTATATAGAATCACCTTTGCAAGACTTGGATATCCCCTGAGTTTTGGAACTCCGCCACGGATTTGATCTACACCCTTTACCTAGCAGTTTCTCTCAGTTCGTTATGAACTAAAATATGAATAATATGGAAAAGTCCATTCCTAGCTACATGGTATGCTCAAACTGCTGAGGGGAATATCAAGAAGCCTACCCAAGTATTGAATGTCAATATCAAGCCAATGAAAAGAAAGGTAAAGGCAAGGTAAGGCCAAAGGTGAGCAAAGGTGCAAAAGGGTCAAAAGGTCATGCAAAGGTTCCTAAGGAAGGAACTTGTTTCCATTGCAACAAGTCTGGGCATTGGAAAAGAAATTGTGATGTTTATTTGGATGATTGAAGAAGATGAAGGGTAGTGCGACTACATCTTCAGTTATTTATTGTTATAGAAATTAATTTTATCTACTTCTTTTTCCTGGGTATTAGATACTGGATGTGGATCCCATATTTGTACAAATATGCAGGGACTCAAAAAGAGTAGGATGTTCAAGAAAGGCAAAGTGGACCTACGAATTGGCAATAGAGCAAGAGTTGCTGCTATAGTTGTAGGGACTTATGAGCTTGTCTTGCCCAATGCGCTTTGTTAGTTTTAACAATTGCTTTTATGAACATACTATGAGTAGTAATCTTATTTCAGTATCTTTTTGGATGATGAAGGTTATTCATTTTTAATTAAAAATAAGAAGTGTTCTATTTTTGATAAAAATGAATTGCTCTATGGTATTGCAAGTAGTTATAATGGCATTTATGTCCTTAGCCTTGATGATTCCAATGACAGTAATATTTATAAACATATCTTCAAAGAGAACTAAGCCAAATGAATTAAACCCTACATACTTGTGGCATTGTCGCCTTAGCCATATAAATGAGAAGCGCGTATCTAAACTCCATCAAGATGGATTATTAGATTCATTTGATTTTGAATCATTTGAAAATTGTGAGTCTTGTTTGATTGGAAAGATGACAAAGGCCCCTTTTGCTGGACATGGTGAAAGGGCTAATGACTTATGGGCTTGGTACATACAGATGTATGGGGCCCAATCAGCATTAGTGCCAGAGGAAGATTTCAGTATTTCATAACTTTTACTGATGATTTCAGTGGGTATGGCTATGTCTACCTAATGAAACATAAGCATGAGTCTTTTGAAATGTTAGAACTTTTCAAAATGAAATACAAAATCACTTGGTAGACAATTAAAACACTTCGATCAGATCGAGGTGGTGAATATTTAAGCCAAGAATTTGACCAACATCTAAGAGAATTGTGGAATCGTTTCACAAGTTGACTCCTCCAGGAACTCCACAATGGAATGGCGTTTCTAAAGGAGAAATCGAACTTTATTAGATATGGTTCGATCTATGATGGGTCAAGTAGATCTTCTTTTATCTTTTTGGGGTTATGCCTTGGAGACAGTTGCATTCATTTTGAACCGTGTACCATCTAAAGCGGTTGAAAAGATACCATATGAGATATGGACTGGTAAGAGACACAATTTGTCTTTTCTTAAGATTTTGGGGTTGTAAAGCGTATGTGAAAAGATTATTATCAGATAAGCTAGCTCCAAAGTCTATCAAATGTATTTTTGTGGGGTATCCTAAGAAAACTAAAGGGTACTATTTCTATATTCCCTCAGAGCACAAAGTGTTTGTTGCTCGAAATGTAATCTTTTTAGAAAATGAGTTTCTCTCTAAGAGAACTAGTGGGAGTATAGTACAACTTGAGGAAACTCAAGTTCCACAAGATATCATTGAACCGTCTTTAAAGACAATTTCAGAACCACAAACAGTTGTGGAGCCTGGAAATGTAACACAAGTCCAACACAGATCTGATAGGATACATCGTCAGCCAGAGAGATATGGATTTATTGTGACTGATGATAGTGTAGTTATGCTCATAGATCAAGATGAGCCTACTACCTATCAAGAAGCTGTGTCAGGTCCAGATTCAGATAAATGGCTTGGAGCCATGGATTCTGAGATGCAATCCATGTTTGATAACCAAGTTTGGTCTTTAATTGATCCTCTAGAGGGTATTAAGACTATTGGTTGCAAATGGGTTTTCAAGAAGAAAACTGACATGGATGGAAATGTGCAAACCTACAAAGCAAGGCTTATTGCTAAAGGTTTTAAGCAAACTCATGGTATAGACTATGATGAAACCTTTTCACCAGTTGCTATGCTGAAGTCTATTAGAATTCTCCTTGCCATTGCAAGCATACTATGATTATGAGATATGTCAAATGGATGTCAAAACTGCTTTCCTTAATGAAAATTTACTTGAGGATGTGTACATGACACAACCTGAGGGTTTTGTAAATCCTGAGAATTCAAAGAAGGTTTGCAAGCTTCAAAGGTCCATCTATGGATTGAAGCAAGCATCTCGAAGCTGGAATCTTCGTTTTGATGAAACAGTTAAGAACTTTGGTTTCATCAAGAATGAAGATGAACATTATGTTACAAGAAGGTTAACAGGAGTGCAGTAAGTGTTTCTGGTCTTATATGTGGATGACATATGCTTATTGGGAATGATATCTCTACCTTGCAAAAGGTTAAGGCTTGGTTAGGGAATTCCTTCTTAATGAAAGACTTGGGTGAGGCTACCTATATCCTTGGTATTAAGATCTATAGAGATAGATCTAAAAGGATAATAGGCTGAGTCAAAGTACATACATAGATAAAATGTTGAAAGGTTCAACATGCAAGAGTCCAAGAAAGGATTCCTGCCTATGTCTCATGGCATTCATCTTAGCAAGAATCAATGTCCTCGGACATCTGATGAGCGAGATCGAATGAATAAAATTCCTTATGCTTCTGCTATAGGATCGATCATGTATGACATGTTATGTACTAGGCCAGATGTCTCATATCCATTGAGCACAACAAGTAGATATCAAGCTGACTCCGGTGAAGGTCACTGGACAGCTGTCAAGAATATTCTTAAGTACCTCAGAAGGACTAAAGATGTATTCTTGGTTTATGGCGGTTTGGATGACGAGTTAGTTGTAAATGGTTACACAGATGCTAGTTTCCAAACCGACAGATGATTTCAGATCGCAGTCCGGTTTTGTATTCACATTGAATGGTGGAGCTGTTAGTTGGAAGAGTTCAAAACAAAGCACTGTGGTTGATTCTACAACAGAGGCTGAGTATATAGCAGCATCAGATGCAGCTAAAGAAGCGGTTTGGTTGAAGAAGTTCATCATTGAGCTAACATTTCAATGGTGCCATAGCACAAGCAAAAGAGCCTAGGTCTCGTCAGATATCTAAACATATACTCAGGCGCTACCATCTCATTCAAGACATCATCGATAGAGGAGATGTCAAGATATGCAAAGTTGACACAAACGATAACATAGCAGATCCATTGACTAAGCAGTGGTACCAGATATTTGTAGGCCTAGTGCAAGTGGGAGATTGTTAGTGTTTGTGCTCTAGGACATGATTTGGATGTTTATGTTATACATTTATTATTAATAAAAGAGGTTTTATTATCATTATTGTTGGTTAGTATTCTTTCCATTTCCAATGGAGTTAAGGACACACTCTTCCTTGACTTTGGAATATGATAGAATAACGCAAAATGACTCACTAAATTGGCTGCGCTTCTTATATTGTGAAGTAGCAGTTGATCGACACGCAATTTTCATTATAGGTCGTCGGGAAACAACCTCCATGTGTTTCTAACACATGGGTATGGTTGCGTACATCCGATCCCCCATACCCCGCCATAGGCGGGAGCCTCTAAGGCAATGGAGTAATGTTGTTGTTGTTGTTGTATTGTTGGTTAGTATGTTACACAATTATGATATATGTCCCGGGTCCATTATTGTTATAAAGATAAAATAATTTATAACCAGTATGAGTATTGATTTGATAATCATGAGATGATTATGTGTATGGTGATACAAATCAATCTCATAGATTATTGTTAGAGAACAGTGTATTCGAAGACCCATCATGAGATTACTACATGGATTAGCGTCATAAGTAAATCTCACGATAGTCATGTTTTAATCCTTAGATTTGATATTGTCATAGTTTCCAACATAAGGACTATTATATTTTGACATGATCTGACGTTATCCATAACTGGATAATAATAAAGGTCATGATTGAGTATGATAGAAATTATGTAGAGGATATTGAACAATCAAGATAGAATTTGTCCCTCTCTTTTGAGAGAGATATCTTTGGGCCCCTCGATTAGTGAGACCGTGAAATGCATGGCTGTGCTCAAATGAATTGATAGTATGATCAATATCATTTGTTTTATCAGTCTACTTGGAGATCGAGTAATCATATGTTTGAACAATATAAGTATGACGCTTACCATGACTTATGTTCAAACTAGATATCGTGAGACAAAGGGATTAATACATATACTATTATTAGGCTAGTTGGACTGTACTCATATTAATTGGGTAGTCGTAATGCCTTGCTAGAGGCCAATTACGACTTGTTGGTTTAATATAGATTTAACTGATTGCCAATTAATACGGGCCTATCGGGTCACACACAAGAATGCGTATGGGCTGATATTGATAATATTAATAATATAAATATTAGATATTAATTATTATTCATATTAATAATTTCGTTTTTTTATGGTTATATATATATATGTATATATATATATATATGTATATATATATATATGTGTATATATATATATTATCGGATAATACGAAAGAATCCATATCTAATATGGATTTGAATATCCTGATAGAATCCATATCTGATATGGATTTTGATTGGCATTAATTAATCCGATTAGGACTCGGATTTTGATGTTTATATATGTGTATATATACTGTGCATCTCGTATAGAGAGAACACACGAAAAAAACACAGATTTCGGTTTTAGAGAAAACCAAAGTTCTCAGCCGCACCGTTCAAGAGCTAGCACTCCAGACGGAAGCATTCATGTGGATACCGACAGAGGGTGTTCGTGTCATCGCACCTCCTACGTTCGCACCTTCTACATTTGCAGATTTCGAATCTACAGAAATAAGGTTTTTGATTTCTTTCATCGAATTAAACGAATATGGATCCTTGGTAGGAAATCGGAGATCAAGTTTTGTTTTCCGCTGCGCGTTTTTGCAGTGATCTTGTCGGATTTCCTAACACAAACTTCAAAAGTAGAAATTGACTGAGACACCAAAGAGACTAAAAGTACCTTGAATTGTTTGCGAGTTTCAGCTTCTAGGCTGGTGTAGTAAGATCGTTCCTCAGGAGAGAATTCAACCTTGGTTAATTGTATATCTTTGGGTGGTAATGATATAATAGGTTGACCATCAAGCAATGTGTCTGTGCAACAAAGACAGATAATTATGTCCACGGTGCAGGTTTAAAGGAAAGGTCAGGCCAATTTGGGCCTTTTGTATGCATACTTATATTTCCATGCTTTACGAGATCCAGAAGCTAGTAGCGTAGCATAAAAACGGTTCAAGCCTATAAAAAAATGACTCTGCCAACTGGATTTAAACTTTAAAAGTTATTTCACAAAGATGGTCTTCTTGAGATGGTAATCCTGAAATCTGAAACACAAAGAAACTTACCTTTTGTTCGTCGTAGCATAATGGACCTCAAGATCAATTGAAGCTTCGCATAACCTCGTGCCGAGTCTCTAGATATTGGTAACTTTATTCCCTGATAAAAGGCTTTATACTTGCAGTACGGTTCATACTTCAAAAACCTGAAGTAGCTGAATAACTCCTCAATGGCATTTTGTATAGGCGTCCCAGATAAGCACCATCTCCTTTTCGCTCGAAGACTGCAACAAGCTCGAGCAACCTGAGTTCTATGATTCTTTATTATTTGAGCTTCATCTAATATCACCCTGAACCAGCGCACTCTAGCAATTGTTCCACAATTGGGATCAGATATACCATCATCAAGATCATTTTTCCGCTTCTTTCCTCTTTTTCTAACTGGACCCTTCTTAGGTTTTTTGCTAGCAGCAAATTCAGAAGATAATCCATACCTATCTCCATTATTTTGCTCATTCTCTTCCTCATCAACTGAAGGTTGTTTTGGAACTTCGTTTGTCACAATGGCATAAGTGGTTAAAACAACATCATATTTTGCCAACTCAACAGCATCCTTTGTCCTGTTTCCTCCATGATATATCAAGACAGAAAGTTTGGCATCCTCCGCCACTTTCTCCTCCAACTCGCGAGCCCATTGCCGGAGCACACTTGCAGGGCAAACAACTAAAGTGCCGGCTGCTGGCTTCCTGTTATGAAAATGTGGTATGGAACTGATCTCTTCTGAAACTACCTTAACGTCATCCAGATCTAGTATCTGCTTCTGTTTGTGAAGAGCCCCATCCTCATTTTTTTCATCATCTTCGTCCAAGTTAAAGGCTTCAGCCTTAGTACTACATAAGTTCTCTGATTTAGATTCCTCCTGCAGAGACTTATGCATTTGTATGATAGCAATCATTGAAACAGTCTTACCAAGACCCTGCAAGATGAAAAATTATGAAGAGATAGTCTAGCCAAAGCTTGTGGTTGCAATACAGATGACATGAAGCACCATAGAGATTAAATGACCTGATCATCAGCCAACATTCCACCTAAGCAGTTCCGACCTTCCGTTTCCCTCTTAATCATCCATGCCAAAGCGATTTTCTGAAACGAAGGCAAGGGAATAAAACTACGAACAAGCTCAAAAATACAAAAGCTAATGAGACACTGAATATTACTCGAAACGAGAAGACACCTGGTGTCGCAAAAGGGAAACTGACAAAAGACCCTCGGGCATGGTAACTTCCGTTTTAGGCTGATTGATGTCCTGCAAGAATAGCACAAATGCATGGAGAAAACGAGTTTCCGGACAGCTAAAAAAAATTTAGCAGTGGAAGGAAATTTGAAGCTGCAGCAATTTAAACTGAATATCTGCTATGATAAGGCATGGAAGCGAGTGAATAAATGAACTTTTAAAACGAAAGCACAAACCAGTGGAGAAATTGCAGAGATAAATTTGGCAACATATGAAATGATTATCAAGAATAGGTGGATAAAGAGGATAAGTGAGAACTGAGTCATTAGTATGTACTGCAACTTTTAGCAAGAGATGTTCTCATTAGTAATATTGCTTTGAGGTGTTACTTTGATACCACAGAGTACACCTTTTGAGACTGTTACATGAGACTGAGGCGTTACCATCCTTATACAGACATGATCTTAGATAGACCAGTGTTGTATGACTCCCCATTGTTATATACATATACACACTATGCGTGTGCGTGTGTCTGTATGCAAGTGTATAGCACCGGTTTCAAAGGAATAAGCTTCCAGTAACATGCAGATCCTCTGCAGCATAATGTTTGAAGTTAAAATTTCATATAACCCAATCATACAAATTTATGATGGTTGGTTGCCAAAGAGGGCAATAGCAAGCTAACGAGCATGCTAGGCTTACTTAAAAGACATGTGGAACTAAGTTTCCAAAATAATCTATGGCCAAGACAATCCAATCCAAACTATGAAACTTTCCATCTTCAAAAATCACAAAAGATCCTTAAAAGTGATAGGAGTTGTAACTATGAGTAAAGGAGTTGTAACTATGAGTTAAGTAAACCATGATAGAAAATGAGCAAAGCCAAATGTAATAGTCAACATGACTAACAAAATAATCCAATGGCCAAGGCAACCGGTCTGTGAAGGGGGTTGAGGGCTGTGATCCATCTAGAAGCTATGAGGTGAATATCTTCATGGACAGGTCAATGTTGATTGCAATTTCCCGATTTCCTTTCTTCATTTTGACTCCCTTCAAAGTTGTTGCAAGAAAACATTATATTCGGCAGTATATCATTTGTGGTGCATTGCCAGTCTTTCTGAATAGCTTGATGATATCTTTGGTTCTTTCACTCCAGATATAGTACATAGAAGCAGCAAAAGCAAAATATACCAGAGATTTTTAAAATTTGGAGTTCCAGTGGTTGTTGAGTAGCCAAGACTGAAGAATGTCTCATGAATAGATAAAATTCTTGCAGTTCAATTTACGTAAGATCGCATTCCACACGGTTTTGGAATATGGACATTGGAAAAAGAGATGATCATGATCTTCAGGAGACATGTTACAAAAAAAACAGATATTAGCATCAGTCATACCCCACTTCAGAAGTTTATCTTGTGTAATCATCCTCTTCCAAAATGCAAGCCAAAAGATGATTGCATATCTAGCAAGATAATAATTGCAGCAGACAACTTTTGCCCAGGCAATAGATGGATAGACAAGAGCTTTGCCAAAGCGGCATTCTTAACATAAAATTTTGTTGCTGGAATCCATTTCCAGTAGTCAGACCCTTGAGACTGATTCATGCCTCTGTAGGCACTGTAAAAATTGATGACTTGGTCATCCTATCCTCTTCCTTAAGGAAGCCTCCAATTTCCTCCTTCCAGAACAACTGTCACTTTTGCATCCAAGCAAATATTTAGCTTCCTTCTCAATTCGGGAAAGTTAATCACCACTATCCACAGGATGTCAATGGTCAAACCAGAAAGATGTTAAGGTCCCATTCCCCACCAGTCTTTTGATAAATTGGGTATATTGGTCTTTAATCCATAGAACTCTCTTCTACATCCAAGAGTCTAACTGCTTAGGCTTTACCTACTAAAGTGATTTGTATTTTAGGATTACTGAATGGATAGGCTTTTTTTCCTCACAAATATGCCATATGAATTTCATTAAGTATTCATTGTTGACATGAACTAGGTTAGGAATTCTCAACCGCCCAGTTTCTTTTGGTTTGCAAACAGAAGTCCATTATATCTTTGTCTTTCTTGAACCACCTCAAAGGAAAGTTTTAAGAATTCTTTCTATTTCTCTGATCACCTTTCTTGAAATGAAAAAGGAAGATATCTAATATCCACATATGGCAATCAAGACAGTTTCTAAGTTGAAGTTTACCACCATAAGAAAGTTTTAAGGCAAGACGACTATTACTCCTATTGTTTAGTTTGTCCAGTGGTGGACCACAATATTAATAAGAGAGTTTCCTATTGAAAAAAGGCATTCCAAGGTATTTGATTGGTATGGACCCGAGAGGCATCTTCAGAATCTCTGAAGTGACTAGTCTCGTTTGAGTTGATGTCCCAATGTCAAACACATCACATTTCTGGAGGTTTGGCCTAATCCAAAAAGTTCTCTGTAACTCTTCTAATGTAACCTTAATTGTTCTTACAGATGTTTCATCAGCACCAGCAAGGATGAAAAAGTTATCATCAAAAGCTAAGGAGTTTAGCTTTGTGATGTCACATTTTGGATTATATTTAAAATTGATGCCTCACTTCTTGCTTTTAGAAGCTGTATAAACCCTTCCATAACTAGGATAAACAGGGAGGGGGATATTGGGTCATCCTGCCTAAGTCCCTTAGCAGCTCTGAAGTTTTCAATTAAGGAACCATTGAGGTTTATGGAGAATGAGGATACAGAGGGAAATCCAATTTCTAAACCTCTCAAGAAAGTTCATCTTTCTTTAAATTTTCATCAAGTAACTCCACTTAACAGTATCAAAAGCCTTTATAAAGTCAACCTTGATAGCACAACTGCTCTATCCACCAGTCCTTTGATATTTCTTTACTAGCTCATGCATAAGGAGAACGTTCTCTTGTATATATCTTCCTTTAGGTTGACTAGTTGTCATCGCAAGATAAGGTAAAAAGAGCTTAATTCTATTTGCTAGGATTTTTGAAATCACTTTGTAAGTAATATTACACTAAGAGATAGGTCTGAAGTCATTCATTCTGATTAGGGCATCAACTTTAAGCATTAGGGATATAGCTATAGAGTTGAGATGATAGTATATGAAAATGTTTGTGAAGTAGGTTTCCATGAAATCATGCCCCACTAAGTCCCAGTTTGCCTTATAAAATTCAACTGCATAACTGTCAGGCCTAGGGCACTACCATTTTTCATAGAAAACAAAGGTTCTTTGATCTCTTCATTGGTTATCTGTTCTTCAAGGGAAGAGGAGAGGTCCATGCTTCACGAACTCTCAGTCCAAATCTCAGGTGTGATGGAGTTTTAGCTAGGTTCATCAAAAAAAAGACTCAAAAAAATCAGTAGTCATGCTTGTTTACTTGTCTATAATCCTCAATCATGTTACTGTTTACATCCAATTCTCAAACTCTTGTTTCTGGATATATGAGACTGGACTGATCTATGGAAAAATAAGTATTCCTATCCCCTTCTTTCATATATCTAACCCTTATTTTTCTTCAAAGAATGATTCCTCAAACTCTATATCTTATGTAGCCTTCAAAGACATTCTTTTCCACTTATTTCTTTTGTTTATTATGGCAATCGTCCATAGTTTGCTGCTGAGCAATTCCCTGTGATTGCCAAGCATTGTGGACTCTCTTTGAGATTTTATTAAAGAATTTCTTATCCAGTTTCTTCGATGGTCCTTAAGCCTCTTGAGTTTTTTTGCTAGCCTAATTTGTGAATTTCCTTGTTCATGCTCCTTCCAGCTATTGTTTATTGTTTCCTTGTAGTTCGGATGCTTCATCCAACTCTTCATAAATTTGAAAAGTTTAGGTCCCAAGTTTTTACCTAGCTTAATAGATGGTACAGCTGGGAAGTGTACAGAAAAAGTAGGAGCTTCATAGTCCATTTGATAGTTTAGGTAATTATTGTTCTATTCTTCATTGCATAACATATGATCAATCCAAGTGTAAACCCTTTTGTCCTCTTCTATCTTGTTTGACTAAGTAAACTCAAAGCCTCTAGAAGAAAAGTTGTAGATGTCCGTACCTCTAATCCACTTAGTGAACTCTTTGGTGGCATTCCTACCAACTCTCTTGTTTCCAATTTTACCTCTATTGTCTAATATTATGTTAAAATCTCCCATAATAAGCTAGGGGAGATTACTATATAGGTTGTTTTGGCATATTAAACCTGCCATAAACCTCTTCTTTCGCTCCTTTCATTACATCCATACACCACTGCAAGGATGAATCTACTTTGGGTGGGGAGATTTACTTGATATTCTACAAGTGATGCAAGGTTCTTCATAATGATAGACGTGGCCCTCAAAAAGATTTGGGTTCCAGGCAACACAAATTCGAGCTAAGTGTTGGAGAGAGTATTCTGAGTAGCCTCCCAACCCCTAAAGACTCTTTTACTAAATTTTTCAAAATTTTGTGGGTAGGGATCTTTTTTCCTACTCTGGAGATAAACTGATCAATTTCAAAAAAAAATAATTAAAAAACTAGGTCATAATAATGACCTTTATGCAAGACCAGCTATGACTGCAGAAAACAGAATAAGGATTTCAACATCAATGTAATATTCTATCTTTACAATAATAACTGCTAATCTAGTTCAGGTCTCCTTTAATAATTTTTGTAGTATAGTCTAGCGTTCCTTCACCAACCCCTTGATCATTACGATAATATCCACAGTCCTATTTAGGATACTTCATAAGGTCAAGAACTAATAGAAATATAGAAGTTGAGATACGTCCTAATTCCAAAGTTTGACAAGATTCAAGTAGCTGTTAGCAAAGAAAGTTATGTTTCAGTATAATTCTGTGGCATATTATGTGGACAGCGAGAAAAGAAAATTTTCCAGAGGAACATATTTTACTACATCCAAAAGCATCTCATTTAAAAGGAAAACAGTGTGCATATGCTCCCGAGAAGTACTTGTCATCACAAGACACGTAAACATTTCAAGTATCAAGTATGCTTTAACATGCATTAGGAGGCAATATGTTTTTGTGAAAGTCCTCTTTATAGACCATAGTCTAACATGCAATTAAAACTGCATTTTAAAGACAACTAATGCATATAATCAAAGGCTAAGCCAGAAATCGAGGATGTAATGTGACAGGAATAAAGTAATACCACCTTGTCACGCCATTCTAATGTAAATACAAAAGGCATGCTAAGTGAAGGAAGAAACTCATACCAACCTGTAAAGCTGCTTGAAAAACCAGCCTCTCATCAGTTCCTGCTGCGTTTTCTTCGCCTATACCCCAGTTCTGTGATGGTTCACTTCCATAACCATAGGCACTGGAATTGGGAGATTTTCCTGACACTAGTGATTCGGGCAACACCCTGATTCCTTTCTTTTCCTGCATCACCATGCCACTGGGAATCCCAAAGCGATCCTTCATGTAACTCTCACCATTTTTTGGAAACGCCCGCGCAGGTTGGTAAAACGTTCCTCGACCATCCCGAAATTGACTCCCTCCAATGTTCTCCACAAAATTGTTTGGTCTAGTTCTGGACAAGGGAGGTTGCAGGGATGATGGAAGTGTCCTCTTGGCCCGTTTAGATGAATGCCATTCACTATCTGAATAAAGGACAAAATCACGAAATCATATAAATGAATGAAAATTCTCAGTAGTTTATGGTTCATGCAAACTTGCCCATATCATCATCTTCAATGAGATATGGAGAGCTAGGACGTCCCGCTACAAACGAACGGGATGATCTATCATTGCCACTAGAACTTGCATGCATCTGTTGTATGGCAGGAATAGATGGAGTACTCCCACTAGCATTAGATGACTGTTTTATATTAGGCACTGAGTGTGGTCGACTGCTTCCTGCACCTTTAGCCAAAGAATATGAGTGGATATATGAACATAAAATAAATGAATGGCAACGACAGCTGTAAAATTATTTTATCTTTTACCCCTGGCATTTGAGGAAGATGGCAATGGCCACGAAGGAAGAACCCTATGACTTGAAGATGTAGCAGAATCTTTCACAGGCGAATAACTTGCATAGGCATCTATTTCCCGAAAATCTGAATCATCTGATGAACTAATATCTATAGGATCCATTGCAGCAGAATGATGATTCCCTTCCTGATATGCTAACTTAGAAGAATCACCAAACAAGGAATTAACCTGAAACGACACCCACGAGCTCATTACCCTGGACATTGAAAGAGAAGGACAACACTTCTATTCTTCAATAACATTGTAAAATAAGATTTCAAACCAATCGGTGGAACTGTCGAACCAAATCTAGAAGCAGCCCAGACAAAGAGGTCTTCTTAGCAGAATCTAAAATAAACTGCAAAGGATCCACATGCTCAGACATCTATATGGTTTGCATTTCCTGTTCTCCTGATCTGACTTCCTACTGCAAACAGTTCAATCAGTTCCTACCAAAAAATTAAATACTTCTTTTAAGAAAATACTACAACAAAAAGAAGGATGCTTAAACAGTTCAATTAACAATGTGACCAAGATTGTCCGTGCATGTGTAGAGAATTAAATCAGAATCACGAGCAACACGAAAGAGCCAAATTTACATCAAGCAACTAGTATAATCAAAACTTGCAGATTTAAGCTAAGGACTTGAACTTTTAATTGCACCAGTCGTGTAGGAATGAGAAAACGATCAAAAGAAAAAACGAGAGAGAGAAGTGACCGCCAACTACAGCACGTGGACAGAATCGAAAATGAACTTAACAAGGAATCTTCAAATTCAACGCACATCAAGGAGGAAAACGGAAAAACAAAAAAGAAGAAACCTGTCCGCCCAACAAAATCAATGACTTCCCCAAACCCAATGAAGCAAAATCTCTGGGGAAATTTTGTTTAAAGAAATCCGGAAACTTGGAAAAGTAAGCACCTTGTGAGATGGGTTTTCTCAGGCATTGACAATTGATTTCATGGAGGTGCTGACGGAATTAGCAGTGCGTGCATTCACTGCTTTGGGTTTTGAAATTCGAAAAGCCCTAAAAACTGCTCCTTGACGGAGTAGTAACAACTAACACTGATGAGCAAAAATTGTCCTGCCACTTCTAGGTGCTTTCACTTACGATGTTTTCACCTTCACTTCTTGAACACTTTTATGTTTATATTCCTCTTGTTTAAGAGTCATATTACTTTTGGATGAGTAAAGCATTAATTGATCCATATTTAATGAAGAAGAAATGTGCAAGAGAGACAATTTCATATTCTTTTTAATTAAATAGAATATTATATTTATGATTTTTCTTTTCTAAATTAGATTGCATCCACTATAATAGTTTGTCTCTTTGTTTACATGTTTTTGTATTCAAGTTTTATATTCAAATATGGAATTCTATTTCCTTTTCATATTTTTTATTTTCTTTTTAAAAAAAAAATCATATTTGTTTTACCAATCGAACATTAATGGTCGTCATATATTTACTCCCCAAATCAAGTCTTGATAGTTGATACAACAGCACGACCATGCCATTATGACCCCATAATTTTATAGACATGAAGCCTCCTATGATTTTCTAGTATTTGAACCAGGTAGTATATGTCTTATGATTTTTCCTTGCGCATGGATAAAAGAAGTGCAAACTACCGTTTTCATTATGGAGGAGTGAAACATTTAACGTTTGAGTGGTACGTTCTCATATGCGTCTTTAGTTTATTAATTTTTTTTACTATAGACTTAACACAATAATATATCACTATATCATTAAGATAAACCTTTCAAAAGTCTGATTTATCTCATCTAGAACTATAATTTTACTAGCCCGGTAATTAATCTCCGTTAGTACATACATGACTACAATTTGCTGAAGCAATAATAGGCATTCACGGGTAAGAAAAAAATTGGGATATCGTTGCTATATATACACTTCAAAGGCCTTTTCGCTTTGCTCACTCCATCACAAACATCTATATCACTCTTTTATAAGTACATTGTAAGGTTGTGTCTCTTCTGATATTTTAGTTATATGATTTATAATTAAATCTTAAATGTTTATTTACGAAGGTTTATGTCTTTAAGTTAAGAGACACAATTCTTCATTAAAGGAACATGTCCGTTTATCAAATGGGTGTTATACCAAAGATTATGATGGAAATACCTTTTGGTTGAAGGTCTCTCTCCACCCTGTTTATTGATTTTACTTATCCATTGAAGTAAACATAAAAGTAAGGGTTAGTGAAGAAAAACCTCCGTTCAAAAGTAGAGTCATCTACATCAAAGTTGAAGGTTCAGCTCGTCAAAAACGCTTCAAGACATCGAACAATGGAGAAAGATACGCTTCCATTAACCATCCTCTTATAATTGTTAAAAATGGTTGTATATGTGAAAACATAAATTTCTAAATCATGAAAAAGTTATTGCTTACCTCCCTTGTTTAGCTAATAATAAGACTGCCAAGGACACCGCCAAGGAATCATCTTCAAGTAGTGCAGATGCTTCCTCCACCATCGGCCGTCGTGGACTCAATGCCCCAGCCAAATCCAAGTGCCTTTTTTTTTTTTTGGTGTATGTGTGTCAATGTTTCCTATACCATATACTCCTATGTACAACTTTCTGAAACTTTACTACAGACAGTCCAACACTTGCTTTCCATCCATCACGTATTTCCTAGTCATTGACACAAACAACGCAATATCCACTATTGACCATACTAGTGGCAACATTGGCTATTACAACAGTTTATTGACCATCCTTGATATTTCGAAAAATCCAATACAACGTGGAATTAGCTTGATTTTCTTTGTTGAAACTTAACATACTTTCATTGTGATACGATCCATAAAAACTTCAACTTCTCTGTAATCATCATGGTCTTCTTAACGTAACGTGACTTGTATCTGTTGTGTATATGTTTGAATGATTTTCAAGCGCATAATTTTTGGAATATGAATGTCTTGATAATGAAGTTTAAAAGATGTTTGCCGATGAATTGAAAAGTCATTTTATATTTTAGGATTGATAATTAAAAAAGCAACATCGATCTCTCAGGTTGAAACAAATCGATCAATCGTTGTGTACATCAGTCTCTCAAGAAAGAGATATAGATCGATTGATGTAGGTAAGGTGCAAAATTGAGACCACACTGTCAAACATTGTTCTCTCAACCTAAGGAACATAGATCGATCGATTTACACTTCATACACTACATAGATCGATTGAATGTCATAAAGATCAAAATTGGAATCATACCGTCTAACATAGATCGATCAACGTATACATCAGTCTCTAAAATTGAGACATAGATTGATCGATGTTATCCTGATTTGAAATAGTGTTCTTATTATATGACAAGTTTGTGTGTGTTTTTGTGTGTGTGTGTGTGTGTGTGTGTGTGTAATGCTAAACTTGATATATTATTATGTCACTAACTTGACGTGAAAATTTTGATAACTTACCATAAGGGCAAAAGATTACTTTTGAGCTTTTTATAGGGTTTTCTCCCAAGATGAAACATAGAAAGACACAAAGACAAGAATTATTACCGAGTCATTTGCCATAAATATGTATGTAGGTTTTCGAGAGTATTATTGCCATTTACGACAGAAGAGCATTTTGATTATTTACACAAGCTTTTTTTGTGGTAATGCCACATGTTTATCATATGGTTCTTCTTCTTATAATTAAGGATTTCATGGTTATCTTGTATCTATCATTCATATGTTTTAAACACTTCAGTTTTCATGGGATTCTTATCTATTGAAGTGTGACATTTATTTTGTCATACGCTTTGGTGTTGTTATATGTATTATTTTTGGGACTTCTTATAATAAAAAATACACAATTATAGAGCCTTTGAGTCACAAAAGTTGGCCACACTTGAAGGAGAGGAAAAGAAAAGTCGTTTTAACCAATTGAAATGCGTCAAATCAACTTGGGGTGGAAATTCGCCAACATGACATCCTATGTGGACTAGTGGGCCGGCTGTTTGGATAAAAAAGAGAGATGTAATGGTCAAACTTTATTCTAAGAGTGGAGAAAATGAGGAGAAAAATAGGGATAAAGGTGAAGAGAGCAAGGATGATGATATTATTTTTTGGAACTCTCATTTTCCAACTCATTTTGGTGCAAATTTTGGTCAGCACTTGATGAGTTTAAAGTCTTCTAATCAAATGGTTTGAAGGTGTCAGATGTGCAAGATGATTATGTGTTCATCAAATCAAATGAAGACAAGTGATTGATGACGTAGTGGTAACAAGGTGGCGTCCAAGTCAGCCAAAGGGGTTGTCAAACACTACAAATAGGAGGGGAATTTTAAGATGGAAGACTGCACCTTGAACTTTCTTCTTTTTCTTTTTCACCATTCTTGCTCTGTTCTTTTGCATATGAGTTGCATTGTTTTAGTGGTTCATTTGCTGTATTTTGACCTATTGTATTTGCTAAAGCTGTATTTGATTAGCCAAGTTATAAGGCTAAATAAATAACTAGTAGGGTGATTGAAGTTGTTGTGAATGTACTAAAATCAAGTCTTGACTGGGGTTGGTATATAACTCAAGAATCAAATACTTTATAAGGTGTAGTATAATCCATTTTGATATTAAAAATCTATGGAAAAGTGTTTCTTGATACTGAAATAGGTCACATTGATCGAACCAGGATATATCCTTGGTGTTCTTGTCGTCTTCTTTACTTTCTCCTTTTTTAATAGTTTCAGCACTTAATTTTGCACATGAGGTTGAACAAGTAAAACATCTTTAAAATATTTGATTTTTGGTGATACTAAACTTCAGACTGTTAGCTATTATTTGAAATCATCATCATCCGTACCCAGTATATTCCAACGACAACAAAAGTTATCGTTAGGGTCTGGGGAGGGTAAGTGGTAGGTAGACAATACCTCTGTCCCAAGGGATAGAGAGTCTGATTCCAATGAGACCCCCGGCTCTATATGTACCTGCATAAATGACATAGCTTTTATTTGAAATAAAAATCCTTAAATTTGAGCAATGAAAAGTTAGACATTCAGTCTTTGAAAACTTATTTCTATTCTACCGACAGATTGATCGGTTTCAAAAGACGTGTCTATTTAAATTAGTTAACTAGACATCTTAAGGTTTAAATTTGGTACAATAATCAACCTTTTTTTAGTGAATACTTAAAACGTTATATAGTCCTACAAAATTTGCCAACTTTTTGTCCAATTCTGTCCAGCCTTAACACTTTAACGTTTAAATTTATTTGAGGGGTCAATGTTTATATATTTTTTTGCTTATTTTTGGATAGGTTAGTCAACCATTGAAGTTTGTGTTTGAAAAGTTTCATAATTTTTAAAATTGTGTACTGAGAGTTATAAGTTTTTTTTAAAAAAAGGTTCTCATTTGAGAAATTTCAGAATCAAATTAAAAGGAGTGATAAATTAATGTCTATAGCCTTCTCCATTGTAGTTAAATCTCACCACTATGTGTTGTTGAGATTGATAGATAACCAAATTGGAACAGCATTCCGTTTAGTCATGTTTCATTGTTAACATTTGCGTTTTTCTTTTTCACTTGAAATGGTACCTTCGGCCATGTGATCGACCATGTTGTAGAAAGGAAGCTCTGTAATTGTGTTAAACGAACCGAACAGTTTGAGTTTGATTCGTATTTGATTCAGGTCTTCAAAATACAATGTTCTTCTTAATTTTTGAAAATAAATGAAAGGAGAGCTAAAACTAATGTAATATGTACACTATACTCTAAAGAATCCACCACCTCCCTAGTATCTAACAAGTCTCACTCACAATCTAAAAGCAGGCTTAAAATGGAAGAAATGCAAGTTCATGATGATAATCACGTTCCAAACGCTAACGGTCATATTCGATTTTGGTATAATGATAATACTCACAGTGTGTTTGGTTTGATGATTATAGTAATAGTTTTGTGATTGTAGTCATGTTCGACTTAAATTATGTTTCGTGTCATTTAATTTAAAACGTCTAACTGAGAAAAGTTTAGTACAAGAAACTACAATTTAGATGAAATAAGATATTCAACATGAAACTCCTTTGATTCTTTGTGTCTTGATATTAATGATATAATTCTTTTTTTAATAAAAATTTGGATTATTTTGTAACAAAAATTATTTAGTTTATATAGTGAAAATATGATAGAGACATTTATTGTTATTATTATTTTATTTATCTATTATATTTATGCTACACACTTTGTGTGGAAATTGTCAATTTAGGTTTCCGCTGAAACGATTGCAAAGTCGGAGGGAGAGGGGGCAGATGTCTTAACAGTCATGGATTCCAACAGCATTCTTGAGGAAATATATGCCAGAACTTTTCCAGTTCCGTCGTACAGAGTACGATTTATGTTCTGCTTCTGTTGCTTCTAATGATTACTTAATTTTTATGGAGCCAAAGCTATTTTTAGTCAATCTTAGCTTCTTTTTTACGGATGAGATCCTAGGAAGTTAAAAGTGAGGCTAAAAGTGAGGTCTCTAATCACGCGTCGTCACGTGTACAAAAACAATTTTTTTAATAAAAAAATTACAGCACCCCTTGCTTTTGTACACGTGACGAACCGTGATTGGAGGCCACACTTTTAGCCTCACTTTTGGCCTCCTAGAATCTCATCCGCTTTTTTACTCAGCAACTCGTTGTTTTAATTATAAGAAGGGAAAATCACCTTTTGCCCCTTGTGATTTGGCTATTCATTCGTTTGTTCCCCTGGTGTTTAAAACTACATACTTAACTCTCTGTGCTTTTGGACTGATGAGAAAATGACATTTTTGTAAATTTTTTGTGCCGGACATGCTGCACACGCGCCCGTTAAGTGGGTATTTTAGAATGTAAACAAATCTTGCTTAATCTTGGACAAATATACCCCTCTCCAACATAAAGATCATGTTAAACTGATTAACCAAATCACCTAAGTCTCAATAAATACAACCCCTTGTCCGTTCATGCTTTCTCTCTGCATTTCTTCTGCAAATTGAAGGTGTTAAATTTATATTCCATACTCAGATTGAAGCTACCATGAACAGATCTTCTTGTAACAGCCATGGTGGCTACGTGAGTGATGGATGTAAGTATCCGAGGTATGTTCATATGAGATGCAAATGTGGAATAGATGCTAATATCAAGATTGTGAGGACAGAAAGACCTTCAAAAGGCAGGATGTACTTCGTGTGTGATGTAGGTGTTACATCCCAGTTTTTTTTTTGGAAAAGTATAAAAAATATATATGTGTGTATGTTAATTGTGTGTGCAACGGATGTACTGTAAAAAAAAAGAGAAAGAAATTCCAATAACTCTCCATATCATCCACTACCCTTATGTAACTTACATAACCCCCTTTTATCATTATATCCATTAAACCCCATTACACCTTCCATAACCCCCCACTACTTCACTCTACTTAGACATAACACTTTTTTCCCCCACAAAGATGGCAACGGCTGTATCACCCAAAAGAAAAGAAAGAAGAGTGCTGAGAGTATTGCAAAGCAAGTTGGTTTTGTCTTTGTCTAAATTGCTTAGATGCTCACCATTGGCAGTGCACTTAAAAAAATAAAGAGAGCTGAGAATTAAGAAAGAGAGTAGGAAAAGAGAAGAAAAGAAAAGAAAAAGAAGAAGGATTTTGATTCTGATCTAACCTCGATTCCAACGACGGTATAGTATAATCCAAGCAATGTAAGTAATCTCCCTATATTTGCTATGTTTTGTGAAAATTATGCACTTATGTTATATAAAATTGGACCATGCATGAGTATTTTTGGGTGCATAGTTGTATGAATTCCTTGTATATATGCATATGTATGATACTGTAGGACCTGTATAGTACCACTAAAAGGGGGGTTGAATAGTAGGTGCGGAAAATTTGGTTTTTAAAATGTTTTGACCCAAAAACCTAACTTCTGAAAACAGTTTCTGTTTTCAGATCCTGATTTGAAACATTCGAAAGACCTGGTTATAGACATTCAAAAATTCTAAACTTTGGAGAGATTCTACTCTCAGATGTTATGAGTATCTCCTAAAAATTTCAGATTAAAATTCAACTCCTAACCCTTTGAAAATACGTTTGTGGTCGATTGCGCAAATCTACCAGAAACAGCAGTCTGATTTGAAAAATTTATTCTGATTACTTCGTGACTCCAAATGGTCTGAAAATTTAATGACAAACCCTTAAGCTATGTATTTTAATGGGTTGAAATATTTTTGAAAAATTCCTTTGGGAAGTATGTCAAATACGTTGATGTTCTCAACCTTCGCAAGTCTGAAAATCAGATTGCACTAGTCTCACAACTATTAACGTTTGATTGACTTATACTTGTCCAAATGGGTTAAAATTTGCGCCAAATGAAACTTAAGAGGTGTGGCTATGTTTCTGCAAAGTTTTGTAATTTTTAAAAGTCGTTTACTATTTTTGGATTGTGACGAAATCAACGCAGAAACTGAAAAATTGAAAGTAAAGTGCTGAAAGTAAAGACACCAAGAATTTTATACTGGTTCGGTTAAATCAACCTCTCCAGTCTTCGAGGACACCTTCCTCGGTTATCACTAAACACAAAATAACATCTTACCACAAGGGTTGCTGGAGTTACACACCAACTCCACCCTTTCACAAAGAGAAAATCTCACTTATTAGCCTAAAGTTTGGCCCATTACTCTATTAGCAGCCTAACGTTGATGAAACTCACTTAACAACAACTGTTTGTCCAAAATGTCTCACTTGTAGCCAGTCACCGGAAAGTGACTTACTACAACAGGTTGTTTCTCTTTTTTTTTTTAAATTTTCATTTCTAAAAAATGTTATTATTTCTAAAAATTGTAAAATTAATTAAAAAATATTTTAAAAATCGAAAAATTAGAAAAAAAAAGGTAAAAATAACGCTCCAACCACCCCCGCGTCTCCCCACCCCCTCCTCTCGCCAAATTTTTTTTTTAAATTTTTTTTAACTCACCCATAATGACCCAACCACCCCCGCGTCCCCACCCCCTCCCCGTGCACACCCCAAAAAAATTTTAAAATTTTTTCAACTCACCCATAAAGCTCCAACCATCCCCCGAAACAATCCAACCCCCCCAGCCCAAAAATAAAATGACAATGTTTTTTATCAGGTTATCATGGGGTTAAATTTTCTAAGAGAATTTCTTCTGTGTGTGTTGAATGTTGGAGGAGCGCAAATGACGATGTGCATGATCTAATTGCATAAGTAGTTCATGCACATCGTCAATACCTATTGCATAAGTAGATTATCATTTTCTTTTTGGGCTGGGGGGTTGGATTGTTTGGGGTGCTGGGGATGGTCGGAGCTTTGTGGGTGAGTTGAAAAAAATTTAAAATTTTTTTGGGGTGTGCGCGGAGGTGAGGACGCGGGGGTGGTTGGGACGTTATGGGTGAGTTAGAAAAAATTTTAAAAAAAATTTTTTGCGAGAGGAGGGGGTAGGGGAGGGGACGCGGGGGTGGTCGGAGCATTATGAGTGAGTTAGAAAAAATTTTAAAAAATTTTTTGGCCTGGGGTGGGAGGTGAGCGGGGGGTGTGGGTGGGGGTGGGGGTGGGTGGGTGGAGTGCTAGGGCGTTGTGGGAAATTTTTTTATTATTTTTATCTTTTTTCCCTAATTTTTTAATTTTTAAAATATTTTTTAATTGATTTTTACAATTTTTTAGAATTTTTAAATTCCTTTCAAATCACTTTATTCAAAAATACAATTTTATTTTTAATTAAAAAGGGTCGCCACATGTCAACTCCTGGTTGGTGTGAGAAAGTCAAAGGTTGGTCAATGGTTGGTCAATGGTTGATCAATGGTCACCTGGCTACAAGTGAGACATTTTGGACAAAGAGTTGTTGTTAAGTGAGTTTCATCAACGTTAGGCTACTAACTGAGTAATGGGCCAAACTTTAGGCTAATAAGTGAGATTTTCTTTTTTCACAAACAATACAATCAATCACACCGATCACGAACACCACCATCGAACGGATGAAGGTTTGATCACACATTGATCAATCTTTTATAACAAATGAAACGCGTATGGTGGTCTAATCAAAGCCTATTCAGTATATTGAATATAAGAACAATAGGCTTGAGGGAGGAAAAAGAAGAAAGAAATGTAGAAGAAGAGAATAGTGGATCCTTTTGCACTTAAGAGAATATGAGAGTTTACTTGCTTTTTGTTTGCTCTCTTCTCTTCTTTTTATCACAACATGGCTGCCCCCTTTAGGTCTTCCAACACCTTGAGAATTCTCTTTAATGCCCTTGGAAGATTACTTTTTGTAGATATGACACCATCTTGCTCACTTAGCACAACATGATTGGATGAATGTCTTGGCTTTACTTACTTGGCACTCTATGATTGGATGAATCTTGTCACCATTTAGTAGCTGTAAATCTGATATTAAAGTGTAAAAACATGTGCCAAATAAAGTTTAAAATGTTGTTAAATAATTAACAATTAATCCCTTCAATTTGAGATGTCAATTAGTCACATATTCTAGGCAAAAATCGGCCAGCTCAATGTACATGTGCTGAATAAATTTCAGCATGTGTAGTAGGTTGAAATGTTTGAATTGTTACCTTGTGTAGCTCCTTCTTTTGTGTCACTAACCTTGTGTGGCTTATTCTCCACCAATTGAGATGCCAACTAAGCTCCACCATGCTGTGAATGGCGTGTAATACATCTTGAACATGTGCTGAATTTTACTTTTGTAAACCTTGTCAAATATTGCACAATAACTACACATATATGGCATATTCCAATCAGCCTTAATTTGAATATTCTAGTACACTTTAACATTATCTTGAATATGTAAAAAGTGTCTAGATACATGTTACATGTCATGTCAAAAACGTTCCATGTGTTATGTTCGTAGAAAACCGAATTTTCGACTTTTGTCGATTACGCGATTTTTCTCCGATTAAATTCAAACTTTTTGCACATGTTATATATATATTATGTCACACATAATATACATAAAATAAATTAAATATTCAGCTCATAAGGCTGTTTGAAATGGCGCCCACATGTGAAAAAAAATTGAACTTGAGATATCCACAATTTGGCCTTAATTGAGGGTGATTTATGTGTGCCAACATGGAATGATTTTATGGCTAAATATATCATGTAAGCCACGAAATTTTTGGCTCTTTTAGTAGTATATGGGCTGGCCATCTATATATGGCAAGTCCGTGACATGTTGACGAAGTTTCGATAGTCACCCGATACGACAATTTTCGGTTTATAACCTTGTAACATGTCATTATAATTTTGTCATCATCATGACTTATATCATATGATATAAGACCTGAATATACTCATAAATATGATATAAGTATAGTGGTGTGATGTTGACGTACGTTTGTGATATATTTAACGTGTCAGTAGTACGTCGGAATATATGTGTATTGTGCCTTTTAAAAAAAATCTGAATATATAATATATAATATATATATATATATATATATATATATATATATATATATATATATATATAGGCGTGTGATATGGATGAGTAAGGAGACTTTCCATTCTTCAATTTGTTTCCATCAAGTCTTCTCTAACTATATCTCCATTTAATGAAATAGGTAGTTCATTAACTTAAGTACTTCACTTAGTGAACTAGTTTAGTTCATTAATGGTGGCACCTGCAAATAGTTCAAACACAACAAATGTTTGCTATTTGATGTAAGCTTTAACGCTTCATAGCTTGTTAGTACGACAACAATATATATAAAGCATATAAGGCATGTATATCACAAAAACATGTCAAGTAATAAATTTATCATGCATTTCGTAAACTCGTACTGTTTAAATCATGCATTTGTAAATCACTCAAACTCTTTTTCTCAACGGATACAAATGGTACATGATTATGCCTAAGATTTGTGGGTGTGGTCTATATATTGTAAGGTGGCTGAAAGTATAATTGTATATAATTATATGTTTGTGCACCGACATATGCATGCATAAGGAATTTCAGTGCGCAAAGAAAGAAAAAGGATTTGGATATAACAAGATTCAGAATGTAACAGGGTTCTAAGACCTGAATATACTCATTTAGATTTCCCTAGACATTGATATTAATGATTATGATTATTTTGAGGTTTTAGTTTTCATGACTTCCGCTGACGTGTATTTGTTTCGATTTTGACGCCTTGTATCTTCCTTAGTGAAATACAGCGGGTGAGTTGTTTCGAGTACTAGGGCTCGGGACGGGTCGCTACAGTAGGTAAATGTGATTTCTGAAAGTGGTGCAACCCAATAGGCATGGAAGGTGTTATGCAATCAGATTTTACAGGCAATGTAGACATTAAGGAGATGAACAGTTTAAGAGGAACTGATTTTGAAGTAATGCTGATAAAGAAAAGCATCACACAAATGAAGATGATGATGTGTATGTCTATAGGTGTAGCTATGATTTCTCTAGTTCTTTCTATGTATTTGAGATGATTATGTAGTGTTGTTTCGTGCAAGTATGGTGACGCGTAACAGATGTGGTTGGCGTGCTGAGCGTCAGTAAGGTGCACATTAATTTGGTGTAATGATTTGCACTGGGAGAATTGAAGGTTATTTGGTGGTGTGTGCAATGAGATGATGTTTAATTGCATTTGTTTGAGCTGTTACAAAATGCAATGGACCGTGTCTGATGTTGATTCCGATGTTAGTATTAATGGTGCATTGTTTGAGAAGAATAGACTGTTGGTATGAAGACATGCATTCCCTTTCTCTTAAACAGATTTTTGAGAATTGCCAAAAATCTTCTTGAGAGCACCAAAAGTTTTGTTCATGAATAAGTAACCTCCCTGTGCTGGTTATAAATATGGCAGCCCTTCAATTTTTTATTCTCATCACAATTTTTTCCCTCTGCTTTTCCATCTGCCTTGTACGAAAAAGAAAAATGCTTCCAAGAACCCTCATCCTCATCCGGTGAAGAAACAGAAAATAAATCCCGGTGAGGGTCCGAGTGCACCAAGGAAAACAAACAAAATACAAAATCCAAAAGATCTTGTGAAAGAATCTGTTGTATCTCCCAGAAGGGAAGTTGAGAGGATTGAATATGATGAACAAGTTGAGATTGGGGAGCTATGGGATAATTACTACTGGATGTATGAAAAGTGGAAGAGGTGGAGGCCAGGCTGAGGAGACTGGCGGAGAAGTACGCGAAGATGAACACAAAGTTGAAGGCCTTGGCGGCAGTTTTTTCTTCTGACGATGAAGATCCGTGAATGATGATTTTTTGGTTCTTTTCTGGTCATGGTTTTTGGTTCTTTTTTGTTGTTATGGTCATGCTTTTTGTTCTCTGCTACTGCTACTACTGTGTTTGTTCTTGCTGCGGATTTCTGCTATCTGACTGGTCCTGATTTTTTGTTCTTGCTGCTACTGCTTGTTGATGATGGTTTAGATGTAGGTTGCGGGAAAAGCGTTGATATGATTTTGTTGATAATGATGATGAAGTTTGTTTAGGTTCTGGAGAAATGGTAGAACATGACAAGATGGTGATATTTTTATTTTTGTAGTAATTTATGGAATGTAATGGGGAATGAAACATATGCCTTTGCCTTTTGCCATCACCATATTGATTTGTGTTTGATTTTTTACATTTTTACCAAGCAATTGTTAAAATATTGAATGTGTTTGAATGTGTTTGATGCAATGATTGGCAGCATGCACACACATGACTGAAACAATGTTGATGGTGTTTGGTGCATTGCCACACAGAATGAATCAGAGTGCACCAGTAAAAATGATATTGCAAAACTTATAAAACTGCATCAGACTGCACCAGCAAAAACCTCACTCATAAAACCGAAATTTCAAAACAGTAATTCTCATCAAATAAGGCATTTGGTTATGGCAGAATACAGCAAAAATCCTTATTCTAATCTTAGATACATAGACAAATGCCTATTACATATCAACACAGTCTCATGTGGTTACAACTGTGTTCCCATGCAAAGGTTCAATTCAATAGGGGTTGACCCTTCATCCAATACTTGTGATGAAGTAGCTACTCCACTGGTTGAAACATATGTTGTCCTCTGTCTCTGCCTCAAACAAATGCTGAATAAATCAATAACATATCCACATTCACGCTGACCTTGATAAAATGTTAAAAACCAGAAATACAAATACCTTGTTCATGTTTCCAGAAGGATGTACATGACCGACGCATGATCTCGCATTTTGCCCTTTTTGCTTACACTTGTTGCAATGACTGGCAAGACCCTTCCTGGTTGCCCGATCCTAGTGCTTCTTTTGGTTCGTCATGTTGTCTGATCCGTTGCTTCTTCAGCCTGCCTGCTTGTTTCCTGGCATCAGGTGGAAGGATCGGTGCAAGGTTGGTATGAACCCAGTAGATGCTAGATGGTATGGGATACAACACTGGTGCGTAAGCCTGTACATACATGTTCTTGGAGTAGTACGAATGCACATAATTAAGAAGTGACCCCCCTTCAGTCTGAATTGCAGCAATTGCATGTCTACAAGGATGTCCGACTAGCTGAAACAACCTGCATGTGCACTCCCTTGTATGTAGATTAACAACATATGTTCCTGCTCCACTTGAGACTTCAAATATCTTTCTTGCAGCCATTATGGCGACACAGTTTCTGCTACTAGCCTTTATTTTCTCAATCTTTGCAACCAAATTCAGACACACTGAACCCTCGTAAGAATTGATCCCATTCCTCTTGCAATTCATCCTTGCCATTGTATGCTTTCTGATGAACTCTATCATATGTATAATTGGCATTTCTCTAGCTTCGAGAATGCTCGCATTAAATGACTCAGATAAGTTGTTAACGAGGAAAACACTTACTTGAAGTAGAGAAAAAAAGCCTTTGACCACATATAGGATGGAATGTTCTGCAACCACTTTGCAGCATCCTCATTTAAAGTTGTTAGGGCTACCATGTGTCTATTGAAATCACCTGAATGTGAGGCAGCAGCACATGCCCATAGAAGATCACCCACTTCCTTACCATTAAACCTTTGCTTAAAGTTTTGGTACATATGCCTAACACAGAACCTTTGCTTGCATGATGGAAAAACTGTGTTAACAGCATGCACTAGTCCCTTTTGCCTATCACTTATAATTGTGTATTATTGGCCATCTGGCTTTTCGCCAATACACACTGACAGATGCTCCAAGAACCATTTCCAACAGCTAAAGTTCTCTGCTTCACATACACAAAATGCAATTGAGAACATATTGTCATTTCCTGTTATTGATAGACACTGTTTCTTCAAGAATCAGCAGCAGATTCTCTGTTTCTGGAAGAAACAATGGCTCTCCGTTCCTTCTACGACTGCAGCAACAACTTCTCTTGCTTACAAACAGAAATAAAACGCAAGTTTCAGCTTAGTTGAATTATTCTTCCACCAAAGCTTCTCCTTATGCATGTTAGGTAGGTTCAAACGGAATGAGTGTTTGCCTTATATTTGTTGGTTTTTGTGAAGATTGATTACCTCAAATGTAATCTTTCCCTCGTTTTTTCAGAGACATTGGTGACAGGGGTATTTTTATCTTTACAGCACGTCTGGTACAAAAAAATTACAAAAATGCCATTTTCTCATCAGTCCAAAAGTACAGGAAGGTTAAGTATGTAATTTTAAACACCAGGAGTCAAACAAATGAATAGCCAAAGCCCAATGGGGCAAAAATTTTTTTTATTTTGAGTGGCAAGGATCATTTTATTAAGTATAAAAAAGTCATCAAAGACTGTACATCAGAATACTAACTGTATGTGCCTATGGACATCATTCCCCACAGTTAACTACATGATTGGCTAAGCTGCCATGCAATTCTAATATTCCATACTCTATCATAGATGTCATGCAAGACAACAGATAGACGTGGTCTAGTAAACTCTTCCTCAAATAAGGTCTTGTTACGCAGTGTCCAAATCTGATACACAGTTTCTCTGAACATGTATGGCCATATGTCTCCCAAGCGTTGGATAAACTGCCCAGAACAAAGATTCTTATCTATCTAAGACGATATCCCTCCGTTACGGTTAAAGAACTCGGATTTACAGGGATCAGGCACGATACAGCTCCAAATTTCTTTTGTCCATCCGCAGTCCCTAAGAGCATGTACGGTCGTATCTCTAAGGTGTCCACAAAGAGCACACACAGGAGAAGGCCGCAGGGTCATACGGTATAATCTGTCTCCAATCAGAAGTCTATCCAAACGAGCCTGCCATAACAGAAAATTACCTCTTTGCGGCCCTTTGAGTCGCCAAAGCGTGCACCAGGGTTGTTGTTCTCCTTCTGTAGCAGTCCCAAGTTGAATGTTGTAAGCAGATGACACTGTAAATTTACCATTCAAACTACCTCCCCAGCTCCGGTAGGTAACCTCATCAGATGAACTGTGGAGTCTATCTGTCACCATATTCATTCCTGCTAGGATAACAGGGATAGCAGATAAAATACTTTTCCATGTATGCGTACTAGATATTTTAGGCGGATTGATTCGAAGGGGGTCACCATATTTTGCTCTCAATACTTGGACCCATAGCACATTTTCGTTTAGCAGCAGACGCCAAAGCAGCTTGGCAAGCAGCGATTGATTCATCACACGCAACTTTTTGAGGCCAGTTCCTCCCCAACATTTCGGACGACAGATTAAGTCCCAGGCAACTGTGTGCAATTTTCGTGTTGTGTCCAACTCACCCCAAAAGAATGAGCGGTTGAGTTTCTCTAGCTCATTCACAATAGTAGCAGGCAGGGCTGCTGTTTGCATGGCATAAAAAGGAATAGTTGAGGATGTTGATTGAATGAGAATGTTCCTTGCTGCTTTAGAAAGCAACCTCCCCTTCCACGACGCAAGCTTTTTCTTGGTCTTGTCTATCAAGTACCTGTATGTGGCTGCAGAGACCCGACCATGGAGCAAAGGCATGCCTAAATACCTTCACAGATCATGTGTAATAGATATCCCAAACCGCTAGCCAATGCGTTTGGTTTGTTGTGGTGCTACATTTGAGGAGAAATTAATTGAGACTTGTCAACACTTACCTTCTGACCAGTGACCATACAAAATTCTTGTAGTATGGACGCCATGACATGGGCTTGATTCTCAGTTGCGTCACCAAAAAGAAGCACATCATCTGCGAACAATAAGTGAGAAATTGCCGGACCTCGTCGAGATACCTTCAAAGGATTCCATGTCTTAGCCCCTACAGCTCTATCAATGCTTTGACTTAGAAAATCCATACATAGAACAAAAAGATATGGCGCAAGGGGGTCCCCTTGTCGCAATCCTTGTTGAGGCCGAAAAGGTTACAGTCTACACCCACCCCAGAGCACGCTCATCTGCACCGATGTGACTAGGAACATAATCAGATCCACCATGTCTGTACTAAATCCAATTGTTTTCAACACGCGGTTAAGGAAGCTCCAACGCACCCGGTCATAAGCTTTCTCTAAATCCAATTTGACTGCCAGCATGCCACGTTGCCCCGTTTTTTTACGCATTGTATGCAGAATTTCCTGAGTAACTATAGCATTATCACTGGCTTGGCGTCCCGGAATAAAGCTGCACTGATTAGCGCTAACCAGCTTACCGATCACCATCTTGAGTCTATTTGCTATAATCTTTGAGATGATCTTAATCACAACATTAGATAAAGATATGGGTCTAAACTGGGACACATATTCAGGTTTTTCTGTCTTAGGCACCAATGCTATAAGTGAGGTATTCATTTCCAATGGGAACCATTTAGTCCGAAAACATTCCAACACAAATCTCGTTACCGACTGCCCAACAATATCCCAATTTTGCTGGAAGAAAATGGGTGGAAATCCATCTGGTCCTGGACACTTGTAAGCGCCCATTTGACACACATCTTCGTACACTTCCGCTGCACATACATCCCTGTTCAAAGCTTGAAGTTCAGTTTGATTCAACTTAGGATAGCGCAACTCATAACTTAGGGGTTGCACCTGAACCTCCTCCGCATATAGTCTGCGATAATATTGTGAAACCATGCTTTTAAGTCTTGCATCATCCTCAATCCAAATTTGATTTTCGTCCTTTAAACGGCTAATGACACTCTTTCTGCGCCTCATCACTGCAGTAGTATGGAAGTAGCGGGTGTTGCGCTCACCTTTTAGCAGCCAATTCACCCGTGATCGTTGCAAGCAGTATTTCTCTTCTTGATTCAAAATATTTTGCAGTTCCTGCTGTAGCTTCTTCTCAAGATGAAATAAGTATGAGGAAGGTCTAGAGTACATGGCTTGTTGAATTCCCGCTATTCTTGCTAGGCAGCGACTCTTCCTCCGGCCTATACTTCCAAACACATTGTCACTCCACCACGTCAAATTCTCTGCACATTTGGACAGTAACTGACATAGCTCTTGCCCCTTATCACACCAATTATCCCTTAAAAAGTCTCTGAACATATTATGCTCCAGCCAGCATGCTTGAAAGGAGAAATGACGTGCTCTAGTTTCACTACGGTGTGGACACAACTGTAGCAAGAGAGGATGATGGTCTGAGCTCGTTTTCGGGAGGTGATGCAAAACTGCATGAGGAAACTTTGTATTCCATTGCTGATTATAGAAAGTGTAGTTTATTCTTTCCAAAATGCAACCCCTGCCAGTCCTACTATTTGTCCATGTATACTTGGGTCCAGAATATGGCATTTGGAGGAGGCCACTACTGTCTACCAAGTATTGGAGTCCTTTATTTTCAACAAAACGTCTACCCCCTCTCTTATCCTGCTGTGAGAGGACTTCATTAAAGTCTCCAATAAGACTCCACGGACACTGAAGAATTCTACCTGTCATTTGCAAGTCTCTCCACAGCCTTTGCCTTATTGACTCAACGGGTGAAGCATATATAAACGTCAGAACCCAATCAACCAAACCTTCTTTTGTGATGGCCATGTTAATACACTGATCAGAGTAGTTTAGTACCTCCATACTCACCTTAGCAGAATTCCAGAAGCACCATAGCCCTCCTAAAAAACCAACCGCTTCAACTGCAATGAATTCTGTGAAGGAAAATTGACGAAGAATCCTTCTACCCTTAATACTTTGTACTCTTGGTTCCATTAGGAACAAAACATCAGGTTTATAACTAACAATCAATGTTTTTAAACTCAAGAAAAAAGCAGGAGATGAAGCACCCCTGCAGTTCCATGACAAAATCTGCATTTAGATAGCTACTTAGGGGCGTGGGGTGCAAGATCCCCCTGGCTATCCTTATGTAATTCAAAATCATCCGCACTAGAAAAGGAACAAAGTCCTTGGCGTACTTCCTCTCCATCCAAAGTAGCTGTAGCAGCCATATGATGACTACTGTTAGCCTCTATATCAGGTGGATTTTGTTTAACATATGGAGTTGCCATCTGGGTCAGATTAGCATTTCTCATCGGGGGCTCACAGCTTGGGTACAGCACCTTCTCAGCATGCTGCAGCCGGGTCCTCTCCAACCGGCTATTTGTCAAGTCACAAAAGATGGGCCTATCACCATTCTCTCCAGGATTTATTACATTAGGATTCAACGGTACATCAGGCATCTTCTCCACTGGAGCAACTTTGCTCGATGGCTTGACTTTCAACGGAGTCTTCAATGAAACTCCTTTCTTTCGCTGAGACTCACTGGACTCACCTACTGTTTTAGATGTGGCCAAAAACTTAACCCCCTTGCCTATATCAGGGACCCTCCTTAAGACGCTCACGAAGTTCCTCTACATTAAAAACTGGTGCACAGTCAACACTACCATCTTCCACCTCCAATACCCTGAAACGAGAGGTTTGAGCATAATTCGTCCCAGCATCCTTCCCCAAATGTTGTCCCTGCCCAGCGCCTTTGGGAAAGGTCCTCCCAGCTCCTCTACCTTGAAACTGAGCACCATAACCACCTTCCTTGATCCCAACTTGCTGGATTTGTCCAGGTCCCGCCATAGTTCGCCCTTGGTTCCTCCTTCTGCCGTTTGATGCCACCATCCATAGACCAAAAGGTTCCTCCTCCTTTTGTCCACTCTCAGCACCATGCTCAACAGTGTTGATTGGCTCCACTTGATCTGATCTCCCACAATCCTCATGTCTATGCCCATACCTCCCACATTCGAAGAAATCAGATGAAGACCCTCATATTCAACCTTGTACTCACGGCCATTTAGCATAACAATAGACGTAAGAGGTTTTGTTAAATCTACCTCCACGCAGATCCTTGCATACTTACCCCTCTCCACTCGAAGTGTAGTGGTATCCACTTTGATTGCTGTACTAAGTTTATTCCCAATCTGCATTAAAACCTGCTCACTGCAGAACTCCACAGTGATCCTTGCCAGGCGAATCCATGCCAGGGTGGAGTTTATAACGTTTCCTTCAGGGTGGAAAAATGGCCTCCACTTCATCACTGTTAAATAATGACCTTGACTTAGCCAAGGTCCGCCTTCAAGAACGTGTTGATAATCATCCTTAGAATAAAAACGAACAATATAGTATCCCTCAATTATAGCACAACCCTCCTTCAAATTCCATAAAGATGGCAGCCTCTGCTCCAGAACACGGAAGGAAATAGTCCTACCCAGAACCTTAATAATTAGAGCGCGTCTCCAAGGCTTACAGAGGCGTCTACGTTCGCAGCTTGGGATATTCATGGAAATCCGGCCAGATCTGGCTTCCCCTGCTTCTTCAATTTCTTGATCGTCCCCATCTTCAAACATCTCTATATCGCTACTCTCATCATCACTGATATGGATGAGTTTATCCGCCGGCTGACTTCTCAAAACATCAGAGAAACTTTTCATCCCCCATGCAGCACCAGTAGAGAGCAGATCATCCCTCTGTAGGATTATCTCTCCGTTTGCATGCCTTTTAAATTTTTTAATACTTCTCGCAATTTGATCCGCTTCTTCAGTACTCTGTCCTCCCGCCTTCCCCAACAGCATCCAGATCCATGATCAGCGTATTCCGTCGATGTGCCGGAGCACTTCGCCCGAGAAGAAACAAGTTACGAAAGTTTCACAGCGGTTACGTCGGTTATGTGCTTATGTTGTCTTTTTTGTTTTCCAATGGGGCAAAATTTAATTTTCCTTTTTAAGAATCATGTGTCTTAGATGGCCCAGACTTCTAAACACCACGCGGCTCTCCCAGATCATTTGGCAACAGAAAAACCCTTTAAAGGCTCTTGAAATTTTTTAGTCAAGCTAGAACTAGGTTCCCTAATTATCGTCATAATGGCCCTGTTTATGCCGCCATTATAAGCATTCTAGGTAACTCGGGAAGGACAGCTGAGATGAGGCAAGTAATCAGTGTGACAAGGGAAGATTCTTGTCAGCGACAGCCGACAAGATTCTTCTTTGCTTCAGCTATGAATACATACTGGAAGGAAACGAGTCTGTTTCTCTCTCTAGGAGCCCTCCTGAGTTTGATTGTGTGCAGTGGACCCATTCTTTTAATACCCTTTTGGAGATAATGGTAAAAGAATCTAAATTCGAAGTTGCTCATAACCTTTTCTTGGAATTCGTGTGGGTGGGAACTGAAGTCTCGGACCCGTTGTTTGAATGTTCTCATGAATGCCCTTTGTCAGATCAACCATTCTGATCTTGCGCGGATTATCTTTCAAGAAATGTATCACCAGTGTTGCAATCCTGACAGGGAAAGCTACATAATTCTCATGAAGGGTCTTTGTCGAGATGGGAGCCTGAACGAGGCGACTCATTTGGTGTTGGAGAAATGAAATGGGAAAAGGTTGGATTGCAAGTGGGTTTGTCAAAAGTTGACAACCACCATATTTTGAGCTTAATTATGATTAGTGTTCGTTAATCAAAAACGGAAACTAAAAATTTCTAAATTATCTACGTAACGAGTAGATGATTTTTGGCTTTTGAATCACTCGATTCCGATACCGGGTGAATGAGAAATTAATGCTCAAAGTTGGAGTAAAATTGGTGGAAATTAGAAAATTGGTGATGTGGCCTCTTGAGGAGTGAACACATCACCAATTTGCTTGTATACCACATTGCCCACTTGAGAGAGAAAGGCCACCATATAAGTTACAAGTTGGAGCTTTCTAAAATGTGCCCTTGGGCATGAGAAGTTTTCTGACGGAGTCAGGACGCAGCTCAGGCAAGGTTCACCACACACGCGCGCACGCGCTGCCGCCGCCCGCCCGTCCGGCCGGCTCGGCTCGGCTCGGCTCGGGCTCGGGCTCGTGGCTCGTGGCTCGTGGCTCGTGGCTCGCCCGCCTGGTTCTTATCTTTTTGGATAAATTTCTTTTAAATTTTTCCAGAAAAAATAATTACTTGATCCTACGGTCTACGGTTTATCTGCGGTGATCCAACGGTGCAGATCAAGTCTGATCCTACGGTGCGGTTGATCGCTTGATCCAACGGTGCAGATCAAGTCTGATCCTACGGTTATCTGCGGTTGCTCATCTGATCCTGCGGTTCAGCGCGGTTGCTGATCCAATGCTCCAAATTTGATCCTATCTTCGGTTTATTGATCCAATGGTCTACGTTTGTTCAGACAAGGATTATGATCTAACGGTAAAGATCATAACTGGTTTTGATCCAATGGTCCCGATTCTTCTGACCATAAACCGAATTCAACCTCCTTCAACCTTCTTCAACTACCTTCCATCTATAAATTCGTTGCCATGCATGCATTCTGAGGTACTGATTTTTCAGTATTGCAATCATTCTGCATTCTAACAACATTCTGCATCCATTACGAACTCGAGATATCAGAACACCTGTAACAGGTTCGTTGATGTTCCTACGCTGTAGTGCCACTCGTATGAACGAAAACCGTTGTATCCTGGGAGACGTTTGTTCCATCCGGTTGGGCACAGTATACCGGAGCAATTCGTCTTAAGGACAGAGTCCTTATACTCGCCTCGGTTTTTGCTTGCGTTTTTGTTGTCAGTTTACTCACACACACACATTGCACTTGTTTCTGATTGCAGGAATAACATTTGGTACACTCAATGTTTTGCAGGATTTCTCTAAAGGGTGGCGATGATGATGTCTCTGTTTACAGGATCTTATAGGACGCTTTGTGTGATAATAGAGAGATTGATTAGGCCTTGAATATTCTTAGCAAAGTTTTAAGAAAAGGACTTAAGGCTCCAAAGAGATATTGCAAGCAGTTAGATCTGAATGGCTGTTATCGTAGAGGCTCAGCAGATATATCAAGAGCGAAAAAGTTGATTACTGGGGCTCTGGATGGAGGAGGGATCCCGAGTACTGACAGTTACAGAGCTATGGCTATTGATCTTTACTATGAGGGAAATGTTGATGAAGGGGACAAGGTTTTGGATGAAATGCAGGATAGTGGTTTCATACCGTTAGCTTTGATGTATGAAGCTAAAGTTTCGGCCTTGTGTAGAGTAGGTAGGGTTGACGATGCAATAGCAATGATTGAAATAGAGATGCCAGAAAAGAACTGCAATTTGTCTGTAAATGTGTATAATGCCATAATGAAAGCTCTTTGTGATGAAAGAAGATCTACTCTGGCTCTTCGGTACTTGGAGTAGATGTATAGGCAGATTGGTTGCGTCCCTAATCATGAGACTTATGCTTTCTTACTCAATGGTTTATGTCACGAAGGTAATTTTTTATAAGCAAGCTGTAAGTTGGAAGAAATGCTGAGTAAATCATATTGCCCTGTGGATGGAACTTATGATAAGGTCATTCAGGGCCTTTGTTTGATGGGAAGGTCATATGAAGCTGTTCTATGGTTGGAATAGATGATTAGCCAAGCACAAATTCCGGAAATGTTAACATGGGATTCATTGATTTCTTCTTTCTGTGCTGAATCTGTTCATACCAAGTTTCTCTTTCATCAAGGCTATTTTTTTCCCCAGCGGTTCTTGTTGATGGGATAACTTGCAGCTGATTAATAATTGCTGAAAATGCAGTAAACGAAACCTTACCCGATTCTTTCATCTTGTAATTGATATGATAAATTATAATTCCTTGTTGGTTATATGAGCTTCTTTCTTCCTCCTAGTTTATATTATATACAGAGGGAAACCAAAGAAAACATGTAAGGAGACAATAACGAAAGATATGACTTATATGATAATTAGAGAGTATACGGTCAGTAATAGAGGACGGTGGAGAAAGGGCTGTAAACGAGCCGAACGAGCCGAGTATTACGTTGTTCAAGCTCTGTTCATTTAACTTAGCGAACGAACCGAACTTGTTCGTTTATTTAAACGAACATATTTACTTGTTCAAGCTTGGTTCATTTAACTCACGAACAATATTAACGAGCCGAACACCTTGAACGAACGGTGCCATTTACCGAGCTCGAACAAAAAAGGTGTTCAAGCTCTGTTCATTAAACTTTTATCCGAGCCGAGCTCGAACTCAAACAAACGAACCGAACAACCGAACGGCTTGGTTCATTTACAGCCATAGGTGGAGACAGTATATTATATACAGAGGGAGACCAAAGAAAACATGTAAGGAGACAATAACGAAAGATATGACTTATATGATAATTAGAGAGTATACGGTCAGTAATAGAGCACGGTGGAGACAGCTAATTCATGTAAGTGATTTCATGTAGATGATATAAGGTTTAAGTGAGAATTTTAGATACCTGGTCCATATCACAATTGAGATGATATGATATTTTTGAAAGAGATGTATTGCAAATGCGTATATTATGTATTAGTTATTATGAAACACATAAGAAGGATAAGATTTAGCTAAACTAAAAAAAATGATTGATCCATATATTTCTAAGAAAAGGCTTGTGTTGTTGATGCTCCTATTTTTCGGTTAAGATCATAGGAGGTAAAAATATAGGCAAAATATGAGGTCCTCCAATCACACGTTGCCACGTGTACAATCTACTTTTTTAAAAAATCAAAAAAAATTAAACTTTTGTCCTTTTTTGTACACGTGTCAGCGTGTGATTGGAGACCTCATATTTTACCTACATTTTCACCTCCTCTGATCTGACCCCCCTATTTTTAGCCTTGAATGAGGATTCTTGTGGCCATAACATGGTGTGGGATGTGGCACTGTATCCTTGCCTGCTAACGCCCAGCTGAATGTTGATGTTTCAGTTGTATTGGGATATTTCACCATACAGAAGTCATCTTTGCGTCCGGCTTTTGTTAAAATGTTAAATCTGTGTGTGTGGTTATCAGGTTTTCTTTTCTTTTCTCTTTAAATTGCCAAAAAAAAAAGGGTTACCAGGTGTTTTTTTGGCTTTATTAGTTTGTTGATTTCTTTCAGCCTTGTTGCTTAGTTGCATGTAACGTTGAATTTGCTTCTCCTGACTGGAATTACAAGTAGTTGGAGCTTGGAAGTTAACCAAGACCATGTACCCTCTTGTTTAGATCCTTTTACCATCCAGCTATTAGCAATGTGGATAATGTCCACCTCTTATTGTATTATTGATTTTCTTATACAATACCAAAATTAATTAAATTCGAAAAACGTCACACGTGTCTTTTTTTGGATAAAAAGCAAATTTATATTGATACCTAAGGAATCAAAACATCCGCGGAATGCAACTCATACAAAAGCCCCAACACTACAAAGAAACCTATCCTATTGAGCCAACATACTATCTCAACAAGTAGGTAGCAACTGTGGGTATATAATCTATACATTACTTTGAGCACGTGTGTGCGTATTCTATGAATAAAATCCCTTGGATCAAAAGTATGTCCATAAAAAATAAGTCCATTTCTAGCCTGTCATACATGATATACAGTGGCAGCAAGAGCAATCCTGGCCGCCTTTGATCGATATGCCTTGCCTTTCAAGTTTCGCCTTCCCCAAGCCAAGAAGTGTTCCAAATTGTTGGTCCTCACCGGTAGACCGATCCACTGTGAAATGTCTCTCCAAACTAAGCGTATCATTGGGCATATAAAGTAGAGATGCTTCTCATCTTCTTCTCCATCGTTGCATAATGGACAATTATGATCATCAAGGAATGGTAGTTTGATCCTCGTTGACAACTTACCAATAGTTGCCAACCATAGTAAAAAGGAGTGTTTTGGTGTGATTGCACTGTCCCACACGAACCTGTACCAAGGCACCACGGTCCCTTTATCTCTGAAGAAATCATAAGCCAAGTTTTGCCTCAAGACCCCATTTGACATCCAACCGTTGAGAATTGAGATGTCATCATTAGTAGAACCGGCGGCTTGGATGATGAAATCCCGAATCTCTAAAATCTTCTTAAGTAACGGTGAGTCTCCTTTATGTTTTTCCTTGTGCCAAAGATCCCCCATTTTGTGCCATTTATGCATCCATTGTACCCATAGAGAGTCTTTTTTTTATGGTGAATATCCCATCATACTTAGCAAGGAGTGCAAATTTTCACGCTTTTAATTGTATTATGTCAAGACCTCCTTCGTCTTTTGGTAGACTACAACTCATCCATGCTACCAAAGTTTTCTTATGGCTTGAGCCACTGCTATCCCAAAGGAAGTGTATGCAATTTGCTCAATACGTTTCTTCACATTTGAAGGCAATGGTAAAGCAACTCAACCAAAAGCACGCTACTCCTTGTAGGACGGATTTTATAAGTTCAAGCCGCCCCGCATAAGAGAGGGAAGCCGAGTTCCAAGATTTATCTTATCCATTAGCTTACTTGTGAAAGCCGAGTAATGAGTAGCTTGAAGCTTGGATCCAACAATTGGGATACCGAGATATCCAAACGGCATAGAACAAAGAGGGAGAAAAATAAGATTTTCAATCTCAATTCCATCTTCTCCAAGACCCGCATAAAATAGTTGAGACTTGGAAAGATTCACTTTAGCCCTGAACATTCACCAAATTCATTCATAGTATCCATTAGAATTTGTACCGAAAGTTTATTCCCCCTAGAGAATAATATTAGATCATCCGCAAAGCATAAGTGTCTGATCTTTTAATCAAAACACTTCGGATGAAAGTTGAAGTCCAAGGAGGTGCTCAAATTCCTCACTAATCTTGAAAGATATTCCATTCCAATAATAAACAAGAAGGGAGAAAGAGGATCACCTTGCCTTAAGCCGCGTTCACCTTTGAAGAAACCATGTGGGATGCCATTGATAATAATGGAGTATGATGCCGTGGTAACACACTCCATAATCCAAGTAAAATATCTCGTTGGAAAACCAAGCCCACGAAGCATACTCTCTAAAAATTCCCAACTAATGGAGTCAAATGCCTTCTTGATATCCACTTTTAACATACCTTTTGGAGAAGTACGTTTGCGGCCATAATCTCGTATAAGTTCTTATACCAAGAAAACATTCTCCATCATAGACCTTCCTTTCATAAAACCCGGATTGTCCTTTGTCAATGATTTCTCCCATAACCGGAACCAATCTCGTAGCTAACATTTTGGGAATGGTTTTACAGACCACATTGCAACATGTGATGGGTCTATAATCTTCCACCCTTGTAACATTGCTTGATTTGGGACCAAAACAATGTTGGCCATGATTTAATTGTTTGAAGAGACAACCACTTCTAAAGAATTCCATGCATGCATCCATAAAATCTTTGCCAACCATATCCCAAGCTTTTATAAAGAAAGGAGATGAATAACCGTCCGACCCCCGGGATTTATCCTTTCCAATACTATTTAGTGCTTCCCAAATTTCCTTTTCCGTGACTGGGGCTTCCACGACAAAACATTTTGCATAGAAAGTTTTGGTCCCGCACCAAGGACAGAATTTCTTATGCGGCTGACGAACTGACTCGTTCCAAGCAATTTCGTATAGTATCGCACAAAACAGTCACCAACTTGAGCCATAGAAGAGGACATAGTCCCATCTTCCAGTTGCACACTTGCCACTTTGTTTCTTGCTTTGTTTCTCTTTAGGATAGAGTGATAGAATTTAGAGTTTCTATCATTTAGCATGATGTAGTTTCCTTTGGCCAATTGGGAGATATAGTTACGCTCAGCTTCCATAAGTTTAAAAGCAAGTTGGCTATGATGCAACAACTTATGCTTCCATTCTTGAGTACCCCCAATCGTCCAAATTTTGAGCTTGCATATCTTCAAGCTCCTTCCACTCTAGAAGATATGTGAGAGAAATTCTTTCCGATTGAGCTCTTTAAGAGGGGCCTTTAGAGCTTTTAATTTCCTGCACAGTTTGTACATGTTGGATCCAGAAATTGGAGATTCCCAAACTTGTCTAACCAAAGATAAGAAGTCTTCATGCCCACACCACATGTTAAAGAATTTGAAAGAGGGCCGACCAATGGGAGCATCATCCTTCAAATTTATTAAACAAGGGGAGTGATCCGAGAGACAACCCGCCAATATATAGTGTGCTCTCGCAAAAAGAAACTCTTCAAGAAACGAGTTGCTTGCCATGGCTCTATCAATCCGTGATTTAATGAGGCTGTTGTCCCATGTATATTGACATTCTGTGTAAGGAATCTCAAGCAATCCACAATCAAGAAAGCAATTTTGCTAGTCATTCGTTTCATAGTTCGAAACTGGTCTTCCACCCACTCTATCATCTTCATGAAGAACACAATTGAAATCACCCAATACAATCCAAGGAGCATTACATTAAGGCTTAGACTACCAAATTCAAGCCATAGTGGCCTTCTTTTTTACCAGTTCATTGAAGGCATATACAAGGTGGCCAAAATCTTTTTGGCTAGTGACTTTGCTTTTGATGGAGCAGTGAACTGTTGTGCATCAAAAGAGAGAGCCGAGAACCTCTACAAAATTGGATTCCATATTATGAGAATCCTTTTACCAACATGGGAATCAAAATTATGCACAAATTCCCAATGTTTGAATTTGTTCTTCACTAGCCGCATAAGCATCAAAGAGTTCTGTTTAGTTTCCAGAATAGCAAGAATATCTAAGCTATGTTTTTGACAAAAGTAAAGCAAAACCATTTTGCTTGAGGGGCTTGTTATAACCCCTAACATTCAAATCCAATGATCATTAAGCATGGTAGGGGTCTTTCCCCCCTTGTCTGAGTATTATTTTCTTTTTCGGCTTTTTTCAAAGCAAGCTCTTTCGATTTAGAAAGTACCTGCGTGAATCCATCCGATGTTTTCCCAAGACGGCAGGATTTGGTCCACATGGTGCTCTTTATATACACTAACAGTGAATGTCTGCAGTAGGACCAATAGTAGAAAGGCCCGTCAGGGCCTAGATTCGGTTGTATATTTTGACAGCTAGGCGTCGCATTCTGATGCACAGTTTTGTCATGGGCAATTGTGTTTCTTCCTTGATCAATTTGCAAGTATTCCTCATTTTTACTTAGAGCTGTTTTCCTCTGTTGTTTGAACCGTTTAGCAGCAGGACATTTGGGGCCATAAATCAGCTGCCTTGGATGCTCAGTGGATTTAACTGGAGCTTCCATTATTTTGCCCTCCACATTTTGATCTTATGAGATGACACACAATGCCCGAGTTGTAGACACTGTGAGCAAAACATGGACATTTGTTCATTACTCAATCTTTTGTAATAATAATTCTCCATTAGACACTTAATCTCTATTTCCTTTTGCAGGTCCTTGTTTAAGTCTATTTCAATAAGAACCCTTGCATAGTTCCAGGATACCTGGTAGCCGTTAGTTGGTCCTGTGAGACTGTATGAAAGAGAAACAGTATTTGGAAATTTTCATGTATTTCATTGAGTATATTTTTCTATTACAATGTATCTCTATTTGTAGTGTCTATTCTACTGTGTACATAGAAACAAATCAATCAGAATTAATATACAATTATGGTGATTGCTTCATCTACGCTCCTACGAATCAGGGAAATATTACAATCATAATTACATAATCAATCAGAAATCTTCCTTTTCTAACACTCCCCCTCAAGTTGAACAGTGAGGTCCACGATGTTCAACTTGCGTAATGCGTCCGAAAAAGACCTCCCATTGATAGCTTTAGTAAGTACATCTGCCAGTTGGTCCTCAGAGCGAACAAACGGTAACATGATAAGTCCGGTGTCCAACTTCTCCTTGATAAAATGTCCGATCAATCTCCACATGTTTGGTCCGGTCATGTTGCAACTGGGTTTTCTGATATGCTGATTGACGCCTTGTTGTCACAGAAGAGTGGTGTAGGTTGATTAACTGGTAAGCCCAAGTCCTTAAACACTTGTGTAGCCAAAGGATTTCTGTGATCCCTTTGGCAATTCCCCTAAACTCTGCTTCAGCACTCGAGAGAGCAACCACCTTCTGCTTTTTACTCCTCCATGTAACCAAATTGCCTCCCACGATGGTGAAGTACCCAGACGTAGACTTCCTATCTACCAGGTTTCCTGCCCAGTCAGCATCCGTGTATGCTTGGATGTCAAGGTGCTCATTGTCCTGAAACCAATTCCTCTGCCAGGGGTATATTTTAAGTATCGTAAAATGCGCATAACAGCATCCATATGATGTTCTTGAGGAGAATGCATAAACTGACTTACCAAACTTTACAGCAATGCAATGTCAGGACGAGTATGGGACAAATAAATTAACTTACCAACAAGCCGCTGATACTGACCCTTGTCTGCAGGAGGGGCACCAATCAACTACCTGTAATTTATTATTCAACATCATAGGGGTATCATAGGGTTTACAATCAAGCATACCTACCTCTGTAAGGAGATCGAGGATGTATTTTCTCTATGAGATGTAAATTGCCAGATTTCGATCTTAGGACTTCTATCCCAAGGAAGTACTTGAGCCCACCAAGATCCTTCATTTCAAATTTAGTGAACAAGTACTAGGCGAAGGCGAGTCATCTCTTCCTTGTCATCTCCAGTGATGATCATGTCATCTACGTATATGATCAGGCAGGTAACTAGCCTCCCTCGTCGCTTTACGAATAATGTATGGTCTGCATTACTCTGGATATAGCCATCTTGTTTCATCACCCTCTGTGAACCTTCCAAACCAGGCTCGGGGAGACTGCTTTAGTCCGTACAGTGACTTCTTCAAACGGCATACTTCCCCTTTTCAAACTCTGTCGAGAACCCAGGTGGTGGTTCCATATAAAACTTCTTCTTTTAGATCACCATGAAGAAAGGCATTCTTGACGTCAAACTGATGAAGAGGCCAGTGTCGAATAGCAGCTACAGAAACAAGACTCGGATAGTATCGATTCGGGCTACGGGTGAGAAGGTTTCAGAATAATCGATTCCATAAGTCTGAGTGTATCCTTTGGCCACTAGTCGGGCCTTGTGTCTTTCTATGCTTCCATCTGCCTTGTACTTAATGGTGAATACCCATTTACATCCTACCGGGGTCTTTTCAGGAGGTATGATGCACTTGTCCCAGGTATCATTCTTCTGAAGGGCACTCATCTCATTTAGCATGGCGTCCTTCCATTGTTGAACTTGTAAGGCTTCTTTGACGTCTTTCGGAATGGTCTCCCTGCATATAGTAGTAAAGAAACCTTGGGCAACTTCACTTACACCTTTTCTGGAGTCATTCAGGGGATATCGGGATGTCCCTGATATTTTTTCTGGGGAGTAACGTTCTGGAGGCACTCCACGTTTAGCTCTTGGTGGTAATACTCGTACCTGCTGCTGTTCCTGCAAAATATTAGTGGGTCCCGTGGGGGATTCTATAGGATAGTCTGAGTCAGGAAAGGTATTATCTGGAGTAACATTACTACTGTAATCAGAAACCATAAAATTAGATTGCTTATTATGGTATTCGTTCTGTACCTGTGACACAACATTCATCCCAGGTTGATCATTAGGTGGTGGTACGGAGTCAGCGAGCGGTACCTCATTGGGAGTAGTAGCACAGTCGGCGCCATCTACTTGCCGTGTTGGAACTATCGTTGAACAATCATAGTTTGACAGCCAATCTAGGGTTCCATCATCCACATAGGGCTCCCCCTGAACGCGAGATTGGGTGAGGTAGTAAAATTCAGTTTCGACAAAGACACAATTTAGGGTGATATGTATGCGGTGGGTTTTTGGATTATAGCAGCGGTAACCCTTTTGGGTAGTAGCGTAGCCAACAAAAATGCATTTGTCGGCACATGGATCAAGTTTGGTTCTTTCGGTTTTGGGGTTGTGAACAAAGACAGTGCAGCCAAAAACTTTCGGGGGAAGGGTGCATATCGAGGGTATGGTATGGTGAGTGGAGAGTGTATGTATGGGGGTTCGGAGATTAAGTATTTTGGTGGGAAGGCGATTGGTGAGGTATGCAGCAGTGGATACAGCCTCCGGCCAAAACTCATCGGGACATGAGACTCAAGCATCATGGCACGTGCCATTTCTAAAAGGACTCTGTTTTTTCGTTCTGCCACACCGTTTTGTTCAGGGGTGTGTGGACATGTGGTTTGATGTATAATTCCGTTGTTGTTTAGAAACTGCCCCAAATCCCATCACTATATTCTCCCCCATTATCAGACCGTAGTATTTGTATGGAGGTATGAAACTGATTTTTGATCATATTGTAAAAAAGACAGAATTTGTTGGCTACTTCAGATTTATTTTTCATAATGTATAGCCAAGTCATTCGAGAGAAGTCATCCACAAAAATAACAAAATATCGAAATCCCAAAGGTGTGTTGTATGGGGAAGGTCCCCATACATCCGAGTGTACTAGAGAAAAAGGACGATTGACACGAGTCTTATTCAAAGGATAAGTTGCCCGGGTTTGTTTAAGCCCGGAGACAAGTATCACACTGCAAGGGTTCAAGTTTTGAAGTAAATAAGGACGGAAATAAGTGCTTTAAATATGTAAATGATGGATGCCCTAACCGACGATGCCATAACCATAATTGTCGAGCAACTGTCCCGGTGGCAAGATTAGACTGTCCCTGTTGCGCCACCACATCAACAAGGTACAACCCGTGGCGTTCAGTACCACGCCCAATGATCTCCCTGGTATGAATATCCTGCACAATACAGAAAGACGGATACATCATAACAATGCAATCTAATTCTTTGGTAAGTTGACTAACAGATAGTAATTTTGTGGAAAGAGCAGGCACATATAAGCAATTTTTAAGGGTTATTTTTGGGGTGAGTGCAATTGTGCCTCCTCCATGGACAGGAACTACGGATCCGTTTGCGGTTTCAACGCGGGTTTTAACAGGTGGTGTGTGGGTCAAGAAGTCTTACGGGTCGTAAGTCATTGTATCAGTAGCTCCACAGTCGAAAATCCATGGTGATGTGCTTTTGGTATGACAATTTTGGGAGGTATGGGTTATTTCGTTATTTAGGATGGTGTGATGGGCTGATGAGACAATTTTCTGGTCTTCAGGGGTAAATTTGAGGGTTACTGGAAATATAGGGGCTTCGGTGGCATTTATTCGGACCAAAGGGGGCTGTCTGGATTTTTCGGCTGGTGTAGGGACTTCATTAACATTTGAGAAACAGCAGGGGTACAAATATTAAATGCTGTAGAAAAAGGGGTATAAAAGGCAGGGTTAGGGTTCAAACCCTAACCCAGTTACCTTCAGCCGCTGCTCCTGCGGCTGTCTCTCCATCGCTGGTTCGTCTTCCTCCTTGGTTCAGCTGGGGTTGAAGGTCCTGTTCTGGACCTCCTCCGGTGTTTTCTCCTTTCTGCCTACTGCTGTCTCCGTCTTCGGTGGCGTGAGTGGCAGTGGCTTGAGTTTTTTTCTTAAATTCGTCCCACCACTCCAGGTAACCATGGAGTTTAAAGCAATTTTCCTTAAGGTGTCCCTTTTTTCCCGGCAGTGTGTGCATTCGATTGAGCTTTTGTCTTCTCCCCGCCGTGATGGCTGGCCTGAGCGGGGAGCTCTGCTGCCTCCTCTATGCTGTCCGTTTGGCCCTTTGGCCGTGAGTCCTTGTCCCACTCCAACCCCCAGTGATGGTGACTGTACTGAGGGGGTTAGTTTCAACAGAGCATTCTCTATTTCTGACCTGCGCAATTCGCCGTATGCAGCCTCTGCTGTGGGTCTTGGGTCCCTTTTCAGTATTTCCTTCTTGGTGGTTGCAAATCTATCATCCACCGCCATTAAGAGCTGGTATAACCTCTGTTCCTGTATATATTCATTGAATTTTTGGGTGTCTCTGGGACAATCCATTGGGTTAGGGCTTCTGTGGTCAATGGTCCGCCAGATATTCTGCAATTTGTTCCAGCAAGTGTCCAATGAGTCAGATCCTTGTCTCATTGTGTACGCCTGTTTTTGGAGATCAAAAATTTGTAACGGATCTGCTCCAGATCCGTAAGTCACTGCTAAGCCGTCCCAAAGGGCTTTAGCAGTCGGGTAGCTCGAAGCGCTGTGTACAAGATTTTCTTCCATATTATCAATGAGCCACGTGAACACCAATTGGTCATCCTGCTCCCACTTGATGTATTTTGCATCGGTTGGCAGGGGGGGTGGAGGGACCCCTGTGATATGGGTGCTCCTCCCCCTGCCCATGAGAGCCCTTCTCATCAGATTGCACCATAACGGATAGTTGTTTGAGTTCAACTTTATTTTGATTGTTAGATTTTCTGATGTGGCCGAAGGGTTGGGTGTTTGTGGAACTGGATTCATTTGGCTCTGCAGGAATTTGGCAAATTCTGCAGATAAGTCGAAATTTTCTGGTAGTTTTGGTATTTTCTCAGAAGATTCTGGGATTGATGGCAGACTTTCTGGTATATTTGACATTGTATGTTATGGTTTGGATCTGCAGGTACAAAAAACGATAAGGGTGGATCAACTGCACACGAGTTGCAGTCAAAGGTTCAAGAGTAAGGTATGTAGGCAATGAGGAGACTCAAATCTGAGCCTTTCTGGTAAGGTGATGCGATACTTGATCACGGGATAGGATTATGGCGGTGATGAACTCGTTTCTGAGCCAACACTGTTGAATTCAACAGAGCAATTCCTGCTCTGATACCATGTGAGACTGTATGAAAGAGAAACAGTATTTGGAAATTTTCATGTATTTCATTGAGTATATTTTTCTATTACAATGTATCTCTATTTGTAGTGTCTATTCTACTGTGTACATGGAAACAAATCAATCAGAATTAATATACAATTATGGTGATTGCTTCATCTACGCTCCTACGAATCAGGGAAATATTACAATCATAATTACATAATCAATCAGAAATCTTTCCTTTTCTAACAGGTCCGTCATTAGGGGCAGTCCAATGTGCGAGCAAATAGTTGATAGCACATTTTCCTCCCATAAGGTTATAGGTAGGTCCGGGAGATTTACCCAAACAGAAACATTTGACATAGCTTATGTACCAAACCTAAAGAACCAAGGCATTTTCTCCAACACGAATGATCTACCATATATAAAATAAGGACCCGAATATAGTATATGCTCCATTTCTTCAATTGAGTCAAATTTAAAGATTATCCAGCCTGATGAGTGGAAATCAATCCGGTGCTTTGGCTTCCAATGTTTGGTCATATTGTAAATGGCCTGCTTACTGGGAAACAATCCAACAAAGCAACCCACTAAGCATTTAGTCCATTCATCATCATGTTTAAGCTTATCAACATCCACAAAAACCTTTTTTGTTTGATCTACATCAACCTTTTTCAGCTTAAGACCTTGTTCCGGCTTCCTGTTGTCTTTAAAGAGTGAGGACCCTTTTTTCCCTTCAGTTGATGTCTCAGGTATTCTAGTTTGAGATGCTTGTCTCCTTGGTCGGCTTCTCCCTCGAAGCGGTTCCTTTAGCATTTCAACCGGATGCCCATGCTTCCCACCTTGGTTTGACTGCTTAAAAGGGTCAGTTGGTAGAGCAGAGATGCCAGGCTGGCTGACAGGATGCTTGCTGATGTATTCTGCGCTCCAGTTGGCAGATTGGCCATGTCTGCCTTTGTCCGCTGGGTAAAGACTTTGTTCTTTTGCTAGTTTCCATTGGTCCTTGACTACTGTGTTCAATTTGCAGATCTTGAACCTCCATGGGGGTAATAGATGTAGCAGCTACTATTTCTTCAAGATTTGCTTTGCATGTTTTGTCCTCCTTTTGCACAACATCTGCACATTCCGCAACATCCAACGTTTCCAACTGGCTAACTGTGTTACCAGTTGAAATCTCCTCATCTGAATTGTGCAAAGGTTAATCCCCTCATCGCATTGCTGCATGCTCTTGGATCCAAAACTGCTAGATGAAGCAGCTTTGTTTTTAGTTTTTGCAGAAGCCTTCTTTTTCTTCAAAGCTTTTCGGATCTGTGTGGATTTTGGCATATCTAAGAACCAAAACCTTGTATCTTGTGAATTATATGTTGGAGAGTGCAAATGTGTTGAAGATTTGCAGAGACATAGACCTAGAAATCAGTAAGAAGTGATTTCACAACATAAGAAATTGTTTTCTTTTTCTCATATCATCAACTGAGGCTCATCGTACAATTATATAGTACACAGGGGGAGCTAATTTAGGAATATGGGATATTGCTGAAATAAATTTGAATCAATCAACATAAATATATTATCACACACAATCACTGCTGATTGCTGAAATTACTCCTAATTGCTGATTTCTTGCTTGCTGATTCCTTGTTTTCCTTTTCTTCGTGGATATGTTGACACGCCCCCTCAAGTTAAGTCATCGGATCCTCGATACTTAACTTGCTGAGAATTTCTCGAAAACGTCCGCCAGGTACTCCTTTTGTAAGTATATCTGCCAGCTGATCCTCTGACTTGACGAACGGAAGGCATACTTGTTTGTTCTCAATTTTCTCTTTTATGAAATGTCGATCTACCTCCACATGCTTTGTCCGATCGTGTTGCACAGGATTTTCTGATATTTCTATGGCCGCCTTGTTGTCACACATCAGCCTAGGTACTGACTTTGGAAAGTATCCCATTTCATTTAACATTTTTCTGATCCATAGCACCTCTGCCAGACCACGGGCAATTCCTCGGAACTCCGCTTCAGCACTAGACAAGGCTACTACCTTTTGCTTCTTACTTTTCCATGTAACTAGATTGCCTCCAACTAGAGCGAAGTACCCGGACGTTGACCTCCTGTCGATTGGGTTTCCAGCCCAGTCAGCATCTGTGTATACTTTGATATCAAAATTGCCATGTCTTTGAAACACTATACCTTGTCCTGCTGTGCCTTTTAGATATCGAACAACTCGTATAGCTGCTTCCATATGATCTTTCTGCGGCTGATGCATGAATTGACTTACAACTCCGACCGCATAGGCAATGTCTGGCCGTGTGTGGGACAGGTATATTAATTTTCCTACAAGTCTTTGATACTGCTCTTTGTTTGCCGGTTCTGCTCCCTGAACAACCTGAAGTCCATGGTTTACTGCTATCGGTGTATCTGCAGGTTTGCAGTCTACTAGCCCTGTCTCTGTTAAGAGATCCAGTATATACTTCCTTTGAGATATGAATATCCCTCTTTTAGACCTGTACACCTCAATTCCCAGGAAATATCGTAGTAGCCCCAAGTCCTTCATCTCAAATTCTGTGGAGAGTTGTCTTTTCAAGTTGACAATTTCTTCAGCATCATTTCCTGTGATGATCATATCGTCTACATAAATGACCAGACAAGTGACTCGATCCTGTCGTCTTTTCAGAAATAATGTGTGATCTGAGTTACTCTGGCGATATCCGTATTTTTTCATTGCCAAGGTGAACCTCCCGAACCACGCCCTCGGTGATTGTTTTAGTCCATATAAGGCTTTTCGCAATCTGCACACTTCGCCCTTTTTGAACTCATCTGTAAATCCCGGAGGAGCTTCCATATAGACTTCCTCTTTTAGATCGCCGTGGAGAAAAGCGTTTTTAACATCCATCTGATACAGAGGCCATTCAAGATTTGCGGCTACTGAAAATAGTACTCTAATTGTGTCTATTTTTGCCACCGGAGAGAATGTTTCAGAGTAATCAATGCCATATGTCTGAGTGTATCCCTTAGCCACCAATCTTGCTTTGTATCGTTCAATAGTACCATCTGCTCGATACTTTATAGTAAAGACCCACCTGCAACCGACAGGTCGTTTTTCCGGGCTTATGACGCATTTGTCCCAAGTTTCATTTTTCTGCAGTGCACTCATCTCTTCTGTCATCGCTTTTCTCCAATCTGGATGATGTAGAGCTTCTTCTACTGTCCTCGGAATTTCTTCTTTGTATAGAGTTGTGTGGAACGCCTTTGCTGTAGACGAGAGTCCCTTTGATGTGCCGTGCATAGGGTACTTTGAACTCTTGGGAACATATTCTGGCTCATACCTGACTGGCGGGACTCCTCGGTTTTTCCGGGGAGGAAGCATATATCTCTGGTCTGTACAGTCTAACTGGTCTGAAATCTCAGGGTTAGTGGGTTCAGTGGATGGCACAAGTGAATCATTGGAAAGTGAATTATTGGACAATGGTAAGGAAGGAGATGCAGGAGAAGCAGGTTTACTTACCTCAGGATACCCTTCTGGGGTTGACAATAGGTTATGATCTGGCGTAGATGGCATCTCTTTGTTTTCTGAGACTGGTCCGGTGGATTGGCCTACCCCCTCTGTCGGAACAGCATTGGACAGTACTGATTTGTGTAACCATGCCGAAAGAGTCATCCTGAGGTGTCCCCTGCTGACTCTGAGGTGGGGAGTGAAAGTAATATTCGGATTCAAGAAAATTACAGTCCATGGTGGTATAGAGTCGGCGATTATTTGGATCAAAGCATCTATATCCCTTTTTATTTATCCCGTACCCAACAAAGACACATCGGATAGCACAAGGATCGAATTTTGATCGTTGAGCTTTAGGAATATGAACATAGACTGTACATCCGAACACGCGTGGAGGAAGAGAAAGATACAGTGGCACTGGGTGATATTTAGCCAGGACATCAAGTGGTGTTTGATGTTTAAGGATTTTTGTAGTTAGTCTATTGATGAGATAGTTTGCCGTAGCGACGGCTTCGGGCCAATAGTGGGAAGGAACATTGGATTCGAGCATTATGGCCCGAGTGATTTCCAGAAGTATTCGATTTTTCCGTTCAGCAACCCCATTTTGCTGAGGGGTATCTGGACAAGTAGTTTGATGAACGAGCCCATGCTTCTGGAAAACGTCTTGGAACTGGGAATTAACATATTCAGTGCCATTGTCTGTACGTAAGATTTGGATTTTGGTTTGGTATTGCGTTTTAACCATCTGGTAAAACAAGAGAAATTTTTCAAAAACATCAGACTTGCGTTTGATAAAGTAAACCCAAGTCATACGAGTGCAATCGTCAACGAACAACAGAAAATATAGGAATCCTGTTGGACTCTGTGTAGGTGCCGGACCCCATATATCTGAGTGAACGAGTGAAAAGGGCTTAACAGTTATAGTATTATTTTGGGGGTAAGAATTCTTGTGGCTTTTTGCAACAATACAAGTATCACATGGTAAATGAGAAATATTGTGGAAAATTTTAGGGAACAATAATTTCAAATACCCTAGGGAAGGATGACCCAGACGGCGGTGTCACAACCAGGCCTGCTTGCCTACTATTCCATGAGTGAGCGCTGCCGTTCTGTGTTGGTCCACCTCATCCACAAAGTAAAGGCCACCCCGTTCAGAACCACGCCTAATTATCTTCCCCGTCCGAATATCCTGTAGGAGACAGAAGGTCGGATGCATTAGAACGGTGCAGTTTAATTCTTTTGTTATATGACTAATAGATAACAATTTGTGCGATAAAGATGGGACATAAAGACTGTGGGTGAGATATGAATGCTTCCTGCCACTTCGACCGAAGAGGAACCCCCATTCGCAGTATGAATAATCTGTTTCTGGGGACTGAACAAGGAGGAGAAATCCTGGGCGTCATAAGTCATTGTATCCGTTGCACCACAGTCAAATATCCAGGCTGGATTCTTATTTATTTTTTTGTTAACTTGTACAGATTTATTTTGGAAAAAACTTGAGCAATTAAATAAGTTGGAAGGGCTTGGGTGTAAAAACAGCCCAAGCCCTTTACCTTTATTTTGCCCTTGCCCGCGTAAACCTTCTGGAGAAATCCCCAGTCCGCCTCCTGCGTTCCCCTCTCCCCCTTTGGTTATTCCACCAAATCCAGTGCTCCCTCTTTCATCTTCTCCATCGATGGCGGCTAGCAGGTTGCCCGTGGCTGAGGCTGAAACTGCACCTTTCTTCCCTCTCTTCTTCGCATCTGGCCACCAATCTGGGTAGCCGATGATCTGAAAACAGCCTTCCGCTGTGTGCCGTGTCCCACCGCAATGGCTGCATTTAAGGTGACTTTTATCTTCCTCTCGACGGGATGAGGATCCAGGTAACGCATTTCGTGCCTGTTTTGACCGTCCTTCTCTACCAGATTTGGTAAGGGATTGTTGCTCTGTTCTTCCTGTTCGTCCCGATCGTGAGACCATGCCACTCCCTATTCCTGGAGTGGCATTTCCCGATGATGGTTCCTGTCCGCCTTTCATTATGCCTCTCCTTTGTGCTTCCCTGCGGATCTGGGCATATGCCTCTTCAACCGTGGGTAGAGGTGCAGTTTTGAGGATGTCCCTCTTCTCAGTATCATATTCTTCGTTTATTGCCTGCAAAAATTGGTACAGTCTGTTCTGTTGTTGTATTTGGTTGTAGACTGTCATGTCCTGAGGGCATTTCATTGGGTTAGGCACTCTTCGGTCTATGTCCTTCCAGACAGCCTGCAGTTGGCTGAAAATTCGTTCTAACGATTGTGTCCCTTGTTTGAGATCGTTGGCTCTGACTGTTAAATCATAAATTTGCAAAGGGTCTCTGCCGCTACTGTATGTGGATTCTATCCCTTTCCATAGATCCCATGACGTCGGATAATCAATATACTAATTAACGATGTCAGGTTCTATGTTTTCTAGAATCCATGTGAGAACAATAGAGTCTGATTGCCTCCATTGTTCATACGTGGGATCTTCTTTCTTTGGGGGTGGGGCTGTGATGTGTCTGAGCCTCCCCCTTCCATCAATGGCAAGGCTCATTTTTCTAGACCAGACGGAATAGTTATGATCAGACAGTTTGTCTGAGAGAACTATCTGTTGATTGGAGGAGCCTTCTACCGGGCCTGACTTCGGTGCCCATTTCTGTAGAAGTTCCAGGACCTGGGATAAATTCAGTGTGTCAGCCATGGGTTTGGTTGCCTCCTCAGTCTGGGATGTGCTAGACTGAGGAGTTTGGTCGGCCATACTTACTGGTCTGGCTTGGATGTGTTTCGTGGGTTGAGTAAGGCTTTTTGAGTAGATGATGAGCATTTGTATTTCGTCATATGTAAGGATGGAATACTAGCTCTGATACCATGATTTCACAACATAAGAAATTGTTTTCTTTTTCTTATATCATCAACTGAGGCTCATCGTACAATTATATAGTACACAGGGGGAGCTAATTTAGGAATATGGGATATTGCTGAAATAAATTTGAATCAATCAACATAAATATATTATCACACACAATCACTGCTGATTGCTGAAATTACTCCTAATTGCTGATTTCTTGCTTGCTGATTCCTTGTTTTCCTTTTCTTCGTGGATATGTTGACAAGAAGAGAAAGGAAAATGAGGTTACTTAGTGAAGACCTAGAAAGTTTCTCTCTTTACATTTCTCTTTCCTAATCTTCTGCTCTAATAGTCAAAAGCTGCATAACGTCACACTTGTTTTCGGTCAGGCATATGGGAGTGCATGTTATTGCTAACGATGAGATTACTTATGATTGTATAAAACGAAAGAAACAAAAAATTAAAAAAAAGGTATAGTGATATGTGTATTCAAATGGCTTTAGGAAGTCGGAAGGAGGTTACAAATTCATTGAAAGAAAAGGGAATTTGTAGTAACCAAGCGTCTTGATGAAGCCGGATCTTCACCAAGGGTCTAAGATGATCTCAAATAAATGTCGTCAGTTGAATTGAAGAAAGTCGCTGGAATAGCTTCCTGGAAGTCCTGCACAAGGAAGCACAAATCAGAGGTCCCGGGGGTGTGACCCCAGGTAAAACCCTCCGACGCTCAAGTCAGTTTGGGCCATATCTCACTGAGAATATAATTTGGTATGTGGAGTTAGAAAATTCTTACAGGTCTTAGCTGAGGAGAAAATTCGATGTATTAGCTCCAGGAGATAGCAAAATGTTTCGATCCCCCTTTTTGGTCTGCGTTAGCTTGCTTTTATTATTTTTCCCGCCCTCTGTCTCTGATAGCGGATGAGACGTTTGCTTGGGGCAGAAAACCTATGACGTCGTAGGTCTGCTGATATGACTGGTAGGTCTGCGGATGTGACTAGTAGGTCGGCTGATGTGACCTTGGCGTGTACAGGCTGAATAGCCAGACGTGTACTCTTTATTTGAATTGCACTTCTGCCTGATGGTCCCACGATGTAATGATACGTTTAACTCCTTCGCCGAAGTGCAAAACCAAGCTTGGCCGAAGTGGTCTGAAGCGTAGCACTTAGGCCAAAGTTGAGGTTGAAGTTAGGTGCCGTGGTGCAATCCTTTAGCATATTCTTTGATAATAAGGATGCCATAGGGCACAGCCGAAGTGCGGTCAAGGATGAACAGCAACGCTTAGGTGCCGAACTGCAGGAGTTTACATTTGCACAATATCTGCCGTTGACTGTCGCTGACTAACAGATGATTATTTCTGGTGTATCATTTGCCCCCAGATTTTGTGTGGCCGAGCTGATCTGTGAGGGCAGACAAATCTATTCTGTAGTGACAATGACGTGTCCTCATTAATTTAGGCAGTTATCCTCTTAATTGCGCTGTATTTCCCACTAACTGCGTCCTTATCCTCATAATTGAGCCGTTATCCGCCTTTCGATATCAGCACCAGTTTCAACGCATCATCATTACTTTTTCGGCGGTTTCACTAATCGAGAAAGAGGGGGAAAAAGTTGAACCGTCACCCCTTTTTGAATTTCATCTGAAAAGTTACCACCTTTTCTTTCTCTTCTTATAAATAGGGACATTTGCCCTAATTCTTTCTTCTTCATTTTCCTTTGTTCTGCGAACGCTTTTCTGCTATCCTGCTCTTCTTCTTCGTCTTCGAAGCCTACACTCTTATTCCGATGTCATTCTTTCCAACTCAGCCCTTCAATCCTCTGTAAGCTTTTCTTCTTCCTCATGGCTTTTGTTATTCCATCGTCTTCCTCTTCTGACTCTCAAAACAGACCATCTCACTCTTACCCAGCTGATCTGGAAGGTGACCAAGAGGTCCAATCCTTCCATGAGAGGTCTGACTCCAGTGAGGATAATCGTCCTTTGAGGAGGTTACGCCTTGCTGGTCAACCTCCTAAGGCTCCCTCTACCTCCATAGTACCCCTGCCGTCTATTGACAGGGTTTCACCTTCTCCAGTAGTGAAGAGTTCAGCCTGCACTTTAAAGATTGCTGACCTCTCCCGCTTCTGTAGTGAGTTTAGCATAGATAGAGATACCTTTTCTCCCATTTTGCCTCTTCCTCATCAAACTGCTTATGATCCACCTGCTGGGTATGAGGCAGTTTATGAAGAATTCTTCAAATATAGGTTTGATCTCCCTGTTCCTGGCCCTTTATTGCACATTCTTGATTATTACAACCTTAGATTACCCCAAATTATGCCCAACGGCTTGAAGGTAATTGCCAGCTATCTTCTCTATCTGAGAGCCGCTGAGGCAGAATTTGACGTTGCCGTTTTCAGGGGGATGTTTGTGTGCAAACACAAAGAAAGCTGGTACTACTTTAGTAGGAGACATCCTAACAGAGTTGTTGACCATGCCATAAACATCCCTTCTTTCATCAAAAACTGGAAGGGCCGCTTTTTCTTCATCAAAACCATAGGATTGCCTGAGAGAACCCTCTGGAAATCCGGCCCTACAGATAATAAGAGGCCAAGCGAAAAAGCCTACGATGAAGCCTCCAGGTTACTGCATCTTCCCCAGGTTATAGACTGGAAAATGGTAGACAGGTCGGTTGTAAAGGCGGCCAACATGTACCATATGTGGCCATCACACCAGTTGGAATCTCTTGGCTCCTCTGCTTTAGCCTTGATTTTGGGTATGTGTTCATGCTTTAGATATCCCTGACTTTTCTTGATGTTGCGTATGTGTTTTGACTGATCTGCTGTTGAATCTTGCAGGAACCATGGTGTCTGAAAATCTTAACAAGCTGAAGAAATTGGTTCCCAAGAAAAAGAAAAGAGAGGATGAAAAGTCCTCCAAAACCTCATCTGAGGTGCAGGCTCTACCTACTTCTCCTCCTCCTCCTCCCACCAAACAAGGTAAAGATCACCAATATTGGCGTTGATATATTTTTTTTTGCTTTATTTCAGCATTTTTAACTTGGGTTTTTGTTGCAGCCAAAACTTCAGTTGTCAATTCTTCTGCTGCAGCCAAGAAACCTGTTCAGGCTGCAGCTTAGCCACTGAAGAAGAAAGCTTATGAGGCCCCAGCCTTGCCCCCCAAAACTGCTGCAAAGGCTGGGGTAGGAAAACCTCAAGCTGCTCTTCCATCTAAGAAGACTTCACAGCCTAAACCTGCTCCCTTTGTTACTCCACCAAAGTCTTCTCCAGCTCCTGCTGCGCCAACTTCTGCCCCCGCTCCTGCTGCGCCACTTTCTGCCCCAGCTTCGGCGGCATCAATTTCTCCTCCAGGGGGGTTAATTATTAGGGATCCATAAGATACCCCCACTGGAGGAGTTGTCATAACTTCAGGGGAGGATGCTTCCCAACGCCCTTATGGAAAAGCTCCCTCTGAAGGGGAGCCCTCACACCAGCACCGCCATGCTTGGAGGAATCTGGTGTACTGATTTTCTGATACTGCTGCCAATCCAGGGGTGGCCAGAAAATTTGCCAGATCTGCCAGTGCTGCCCATAGATTGGGACCGTTTTGCCCTTCAGGACTGGGATTCTGCTCTCAACACATATTTTAGAAACATGTCCATGGTAGGTTTTCTTCAAAAATTCCCAACTTTTTTACTTAAGTTGTTGAAGTTCTCATTTGACCATTTTGGTTATTGTAGTACCGAGCTCAGGAGTGTGACATGCTCAGAAGAGCAGAAGAGATGCGCAACATGGTGGTTCAACTCTCTGAGAGCAATGCTGACTTGAAGAAGGCTAATGACGAGTTAGCAGAGATGGCAAGGCCCGACAATTCAAAGCTGGAAGAGATAGATGCTGAGCTGAGGACATTGAGGTCAGAGATGGACTCAATGAAATCAGAAATGGACTCCTTGTCATCTGAAAATTCCAAGCTGAAGGAAGACAAGGAGGAGTCTGCTCGGCTTGCAATGGCAAACTCACAAGTGGATGAACTAAAAGAAGTTATTACCAACATAGAGCTGGTGTCTACCAAGACCTAGGCTGAATTGGAGTTCTTCCAAAAGGAATTCAACAATTGTGAGCAAGAGTTGTCCCAGCTGAAGAGCCAAGTTGAAGTGGAGCAGAAGAGCAAGGATGATCTGGCCCAGCAACTTGAGGCAGAAAAGAAGAGCTAGGCTGAGCTCATCTCACAGTTTGAGCTCCAAGCCGAAGAAATCAAAAAGTCTGCCGTTGCTGAGTTCAGGAAGTCCCAGTACTTTGAAGATAATCTGCTGCAGATGCAAGGCTCTGTTCTGGTAATGGGACAAACTTGCGCAATTGACGCTTGCCACGAAGTCTATCCAGCATTGGATAAGGACCATCCTCAAATTGCCGATCTCTACAACCCCGAAGCCGAAGCTATATTTGATAAACAACTTGAACAATTCAAGGAAGGGGTTGATCTCAGAGAGGCTGATGAAGAGGAGTAGTAGAATATGATTTTTCATTGCAATTTTTGTAGTTGTAATAGATAACTTCTTCAATAAAAATCTATTTTTCTTCAACTTTTGCTCTTCAGCTTGCTATTATTTTCGTTATTTTGTCTTCTGCTTGTGAGACTTTACTTGCTCTATTTTCATAGTTTATGCAAGTATTTGTCTTCTGCTCTGCCAAAGTCCTTTGAATTATCCTGCGCGTCAACTTTTTTGTCCTCGGCTCTGCCAAAGAGTTTTTTAATCCCTTTCACGTTGGATTTTTCTACAAGTATTGGACTTCAGCCTCGACCTTTGGCTCTGCCAAAAAATGTTAAGCTGCTTGACTGAACTGCAGCTCTGCCGTGCTTTAACTTTGCCATTTACAATAAATTTTAGATAAAGTAAACCTGTTACTTGATCTATTTAGGCAAAATGAATGAATCACATGTTGGCTCTGTCATGAACATTGTTTTATTCAATCTTCAGCACTGCTGATAATTACATAAATGATTTACATTTTTCTAGCACTGCTAGTAAATGAAAACTGTTAAAGACTTCTTTGGGAAAACCACTCAGACCTGTTGAGGTGAAATTCATCATTGATGTAGAAGCCTTAAATGAGTAGAATGCCAAGTTATTGGTAAAGTTTTGCCTTCCAAGGTTTGTAATTTATAAGCCCCATTTGAGCGCACCTCTTCTATCCGATAAGGACCTTCCCACTTAGGGTTAAGAGTTCCGGTCGGTGCTGCATGGCTTGCTTCATTGTTGCACAATACCAAATCCCCCACTTGATAGGATCTTGGCCGTACTCGAGAATTATAATATTGAGCAATTAGATTTTTGTACTGAGCCATGCGGATATGAGCCTGCCTTTTTTCCTCCAGTCCATCCAAATTCAGCCTCAACTCTGAGTTATTGGTTTCAGCAGAATAGTAATCTGTTCGAGTAGAGCTGGAACCAATTTCGGCTGGGATGACTGCCTCAGTGCCGTATACTAAAGAAAATGGTGTTTCCTTAATGGAGGTGGAAGGAGTAGTTTGGTATGCCCATAGTACGCTTGGGAGCTCCTCTACCCAACTTGCTCCAATTTTGTATAGACGTTTTCTTAGTCCATCCTTGATTGTTCTATTTGCCAGTTCAACTTGTCCGTTAGCCTGAGGGTGTGCTACCGAAGTGAATCACTGTTCAATTTTGAGCTCGGCACACCAACTCCTGACAGGGTCATCAGCAAATTGTTTTCCATTGTCTGATATAAGGACTTGTGGAAGGCCAAAGCGGCATATGACGTTTTTCCACAAGAACTTTTTGATTTGATTTCCTGTTATCGTGGCTAAAGGCTCTGCTTCCACCCATTTGGTGAAGTAATCAATGGCAATAACCAAGAATCTGACTGAGCCTGGAGCTTGGGGTAGAGGTCCAACAAGATCTATCTCCCACTGTACAAATGGCCAGGGGCTTGCAATAAAAGTGAGCTCTTGACTTGGCAAATGTGACATTAGAGCATTGACTTGGCATGCTTGACATTTCTTGACCAATTCTTCTGCATCATGAGTGGGCCAGTAATATCCAGCAAGATAACACTTTCTTGTTAACGACCGTGCGCCCGAATGATTTCTACAGATTCCTTGGTGCATTTCTCGAAGTATGTAATCTCCTTCATCTTCAGTCACGCACTTCAACCAAGGCTGTGAAAATGACTTTTTATAAAGGTGGTCGTTAAAAAGAGCATACCTTGCTGCCTTCAAACGAAGGCGCCAAGCTGCACGTTTGTCCTCGGGCTGAACTTCATGCTGTAAGAAATTAACAATTTCATCCATCCAGGTATTGTGATAATCAACTTGCAGCACTTCATTAGCATCATAATCACGAAACTTTACTAACTCCACAACTATCTTTTTTCCCAAAGTTGTTGAAGTGTATGATGCTAGCCGAGATAACACGTCAGCTCTTTTGTTGGCAGATTTGGGGATATGCTCAATGCTGAAGTGCTCAAACGTTTGGCCGAGCTGCAACACTTTAGCCAAATATTTTTTCATGTTTTCCTCCTTGGCTTCATAATCCCCATTGATCTGAGAAACAATCAATTGCGAATCACTTCGGGAAATTATTCGTTCTGCCCCCAACTTCCTTGTGAGACCTAGTCCTGCTATGAGGGCCTCGTATTTTGCCTCGTTGTTAGTCGATTCAAAGTCAAAGCACAAGGCATATTCAAATTCTTCTTTGTTGGGGTTGATGATTAGGAATCATGCTCCACAACCATCTTTGGAGGAAGACCCATCCACATATAATGTCCAGTCTGCTACTGGCTTGATATCTTCCTCCATGGATATCCCTTCAGCCAAGAAGTCTGCTAAGGCTTGGGATTTCATAGAAGTTCTTGATTTGTACTGGATATCATACTCTGCAAGCTCCACATCCCATTTGGCAGCTCGGCCAGACGTATCTGGCCTTGACAAGATTTGTTTTAAGGGCTGGTCAGTGACCACTACAATAGGATGAGCTTGCAGATAAGGCCTGAACTTCCTTGCAGCCACTACGAGTGCTAAGACTACCTTCTCAGCATTGGGATACCTCACTTCAGGCCCATGTAAGATTTTACTTGCGAAATAGATGGGCCTCTGCACATTATTCTGCTCCCTAAGCAGAACTGTGCTAACAGCTTCTTTGCACGTCGAGAGGTACACATACAGCTCTTCTCCAGGAAGAGGTGAAGTCAGCATTGGCACCTCGGCCAGATGGGACTTCAGCTCATCGAAGGCTTTTTGACATTGATCATCCCATTGGAAAGCTATTTTCTTCTTCAAGACCTGGAAGAAAGGAAGAGATCGTTCGGCCGACTTGGATAAAAATCTACTCAGCGCGGTGATTCGGCCTGTTAACCTCTGTACTTCCTTTACATTCCTGGGGGATGCATGTTTTGTGTAGCCTCGATTTTAGTAGGGTTTGCCTGCACCCCTTCTTTGGAAACCATGTACCCCAAAAACTTTTCAGTGCGTACTCCAAACGTGCACTTCTTCGGGTTTAGACTCATACGTGAGTCTCTCAACACAGTGAAGACTTTCCTTAAATTTTGAATATGCTGATCAAGAGACCTGCTCTTGATTAGCATATCGTCGATGTAGACTTCTATTATCAGGCCAATTTGTTCACTGAACAAAGAATTGACCAGTCATTGATAGGTGGCCCCGGCATTCTTCAATCCAAAAGGCATAGTTACATAACAATAAGTACCTGACTCTGTTATGAAAGCAGTTTTTTCCTGATCTTCTATTGCCACGATGATCTGATGATAGCCTTTAAAGGCATCCAAGAAATCAAAGATTTCATGCCCAAGTGTTGAATCCACTAACCTATCAATTTTCAGAAGTGGGCAACAATCTTTTGGACATGCTTTGTTAAGATCTGTGTAATCTATACACATTCTTCAAGATTAATCCTGCTTGGGGACCACCACTGGATTAGACAACCAGATTGGATAAAGCACTTCAACAATGAATTTTATAGCTAATAACTTCTTGACTTCCTCCTCAATGACTTTATTCCTTTCTGGAGCGAAGTTCCGCTTCTTTTGATTTACTGGCTTTGCCAAAGGATCAACATTCAGTTTATGCTCAGCCAGATGTGAAGGTATCCCAGGCATATCTTCGGCAGTCCATGCGAAGATAATCGCGAATTCTCTCAGCAGAGCCTGTAGCTGAGCAAGCAGTTCGGATGGCATCCATGTCCCGATCTTTATGACATTTTCAGGTCGGCTTGGATCAAGGACGAAGTCTTGCACTGCATCATCTGACTGCAAGTGCTCTTCATCTGAAGGTATGAGTTCATCAAGACTGACTTGTTGAACTGATTCATTACCCTGGGTGGCAATAGTGTAGCAACTCTGTGCCACTTGTGTATCACCTTGTATGGTTACCACTCCCCCTGGAGTGGAAAACTTCATGCTGACATGCAGAGGTGATACAATGGCCTCCAATGCCACCAAAGCTGGCCGGCCCAATATGACGTTGTATGCAAGCATCTCCTTGATGACCAAAAAATCTATCCATATACACCGATAGGTCGGGGTTTGCCAAAACTGCAGCTGAGCATGACCAAACCTGCTGGCCGCACTGCAGCTCCAGTGAAACCATATAAAAAAGAAGTGACAGGCCTCATCAAGGAATCGGGTAAACCAAGTTGCTGATATACCCGATAGAACATCACATTCACGGCACTGCCGGTGTTCACATAAACACGTCGGACCTCCACAATTTTATTGGGAGCTAAATGTATACACAGGTCTATCACTAAACCTGTGTTGTTGGAATCCAGTGGAATGGGATCTTCTGGCCCATAAGTCAGTTCTCTTGACATCTTGGCTCTTTTAAATGGTGGTCTCGGTGAAGTTCCCGAGGAACTGGGTTCACCTCGGCCCGTATGAGGTGGTCCTCCCGAGATGGTGTATATAATGGTATTGACCTGGGGCCGACCTGCAGCCCCATGCCTTCCTTGTTCCTCATCATCATCCGTCCTGCGATGCTGAGGTGAAGACTCTGGTCGGCACTTGTCCTTCTGGGGGTCCTTGTGGAAATCCAAACGGTTGTGCAGACGTGAACGCGGGTCATAAAACTGCTTTAAGTGACCCTGTTCGATCAGTTGTTTGATAGCCTGAGCCAGCTGCCTGCAATCCTCTGTATCATGCCCGATATCTCTGTGATATCGGCAATAAAGTTTAGGGTTTCTCTTTCTCCTAGGCCCATACAGAGGCTCTGGATCCGTCCTCAGACCGTCTTTCTCCATGACGGCCAAAATATAATCTTTTGAGGCCAACATGGGTAAGCCCTCCTTACCACCTTTGCCTTTTCCACCCATGCGATCAAACGCACTGCGCCGATCACGGTCTTTTCCTTCATTGCACCGATCCTCCTTTTTGGAACCAGATCGGCTTTCTTGTCGAGCTCCTTGCTCGGCTTCCCTCTTCAATCTGTTTGCCTCTTCTCCTCGGGCAAACTGGTGAGCTTTCTCCAAGGATTCCCTCGGGGTTGTAGGTCCCTCTTCAGCCAGTTGGGAGAAGAGGCGACCAGCTCGGAGCCCATTAATGAAGGCAGCAGCTTTCACGCCTTCATTCCTGTCACTGACCTGCAGCGACTCATCTGAAAAGCGCTGCATATACTTCAAGACTGACTCATCCGGACCTTGTCTCAAGGTCATTAAGTGGGATGAGTTCTTCACAAAAGGAGTGCTAGACACAAATTGTGACTTAAGCTTTTGTGCCAGCTGCTTGAAAGACTTCACCGATTTTGATGGGAGCTCTTGGAACCATCTCCTGGCCTTTCCTCGTAAATACAATGGGAAAGTGTTGCAACGCAGAGGATCTGGGATGTTCTTCAGACTCATTGTAGTTTGAAACTGGAAGAGATGATCTGTTGGGTCTGTTGTCCCATCATAAGTGTCCATCGTTGGCACCTTAAAACTGTCTGGTGCCAAAAACTCTGTAATATCCCAGGAAAAAGGACTTTCCTGGGCTACTTGCACAAACTCATACCTGTGCTCTTCGTAGTAAGCTCTCGGTCTGCGAAGAACTTCTTCTTCCCTGAGGTTGCTCTTCATGGACTTTGACCTTACACTCAGATGCGGTCTGGACAGATGTTCTGACTCCACAGTTGGAGCTTTGAAACTGTGCCTTCTGGCATCCGCCATAAATCCTCTAGGCAGTCTAGAAGATTGGTTTTATGATAGCTCTTTAGGGGGAAAAGGTGGATCTTCCTCCATATTTTGCACCTCTGGCTGTTTGCCTTTGAGACGCTGTACCATAGCTTCGAACACATTCATGTTCTCTGCGACATACTTCGTTGCTTTATCTCTATCCTCCCTTGAGATTTCTGGAGGAGGGTCAGGTGATTCAGGTACCCGAGAAACCTGTTCTGGGATACCTGAACGTGTAGTCATGCGTCGTGGCTGGTTGGATGACTCACCCAAACCTTCACGGCGACCTTTCGTCATAGAAAGATGTTGGCTGTTTTGTTTTTGAACTTTTTACTGGATTAAGTGACAAGAGGCCCTCCTTCTAGTGCCAAATGATGAAGCCGGATCTTCACCAAGGGTCTAAGATGACCTCAAATAAACGTCGTCAGTTGACTTGAAGAAAGTAGCTGGAATAGCTTCCTGGAAGTCCTGCACAAGGAAGCACAAATCAGAGGTCCCGGGGGTGTGACACCGGGTAAAACCCTCTGACGTTCAAGTCAATTTGGGCCATATCTCACTGAGAATATAATTTGGTATGTGGAGTTAGAAAATTCTCACAGGTCTTAGCTGAGGAGAAAATTCGATGTATTAGCTCCAGGAGATAGCAAAATGTTTCGATCCCTTTTTTGGTCTGCGTTAGCTTGCTTTTATTAGTTTTTCCCGCCCTCTGCCTCTGATAGCGGATGAGACGTTTGCTTGGGGCAGAAAACCTATGACGCCGTAAGTCTGCTGATATGACTGGTAGGTCTGCGGATGTGACTAGTAGGTTGGCTGATGTGACCTTGGCGTGTACAGACTGAATAGCCAGACGTGTACTCTTTATTTGAATTGCACTTCTGCCTGATGGTCCCACGATGTAATGATACGTTTAACTCCTTCGGCAAAGTGCAAAACCAAGCTTGGCCGAAGTGGTCTGAAGCTTAGCACTTAGGCCAAAGTTGAGGTTGAAGTTAGGTGCCGAGGTGCAATCCTTTAGCATATTCTTTGATAATAAGAAGGATGCTATGGGGCACAGCCGAAGTGCGGTCAAGGCTGAACAACAATGCTTAGGTGCCGAATTGCAGGAGTTTACTTTTGCACAATATCTGCCGTTGACTGTCGCTGACTAACAGATGATTATTTCTGGTGTATCACGTCTGAATGGCGGCCATCTCCCATGGAAATTGTTGAAAGGAAAATTGTCACCGCATCATAACTCTTATGCCACAATATTATCATCTTTTGAAGGCAAAAACTCAATATTTGCATAGAGTTAAAATATTATGGCCCCTCTGGTTAGTTTAATGCATTCCCAAAGTATCCGCACGGTAAGGGACTTGGATGCCACGAAACTTAAGTCCATTTGTTTTTCTAATTTTATTTGGCTTTGACGGTTAAATGATATTGATTTTCAATAGTTTTAAATATATTGCCGTGTTTTTAGGTAGGGTGGTCTTGTGAGACACAACACTAAAACGCCATTTGAACCTAACACGCTCTTCGCGTGTATGGATATAGTCTTGGCCGGTTTCGTGTACAAATCGGATAAGACCTGAAACTTACCTGTTAAGAGCTGGTCGTGACCAGGTATATCCGTGGGTTACCCATTTAAACCCATCATACCCGATTTTTTAAACATTATAAATTATAAATTATTAAAGTTAAAATTATAAAATAGAAAAAGAAAATCGTAAAACTTAATTCCTTCTTACCCTTTGCCCTCCTGCCACCCTTACCCGTAACCCATCATTCTCTCTTCACTCTTCTTTCTGAACTGAACTTCACCGTCGGCGGCCTTTACCTATAATCCATAATCCATCATTCTCTTTTCTCTATGAAGTGAACATTGAACTCTTGGCCTCCGTCTCCTACCCCTCAAAAGTCCAATCTCCGTCTCCATTTGGACGCCCTTACCCTTTCCCACCGCCGCCCCTACCACTGGCTATTCATTATTCTCTCTTCTCTCTGAACTGTGAACTCTTGGCCTCTGTCTCCCGCCCGACCACCCTCCGCCTCCATCTGGTCTCCGTCTCTCTCAATTTCCTCTTTCGTCTTCAACAGCCGCCGTCGCCCTTACCCTTTGTAATTTGTCCCCCCGCCTGCCGCCCTACCCCTGGCAATCCATCATTATCTCTTCTCTTCTCTGAAGTCTGAAGAGAGAAATTCTTTGATGTCAACATTATGGGTAAATGATTTTGATTACTTTGTTGTTTTTCCTGTACAATGACAGCACTAAAAAAGTGAACTACTTCGAGGACTTGCTTCTATAAATAGTTCACCTACCAGACATTCAAAAATTCGGCCTAAAGCTCAGGAGCCAGTATGTGTCATATCCTCTTCTTTTTTGGGTTCTTTTTTTTTCTTTTTTTCCTTTTAATATTTGATATTGATGTTCTCTTTTTCTTCTTTGCAACTGACACAGTTGTCAACTTTATTAACCATTGGAAGCAGTTAAAACATTTTGTAGGGTAAGCATATTCTCTGCTTTAGCATGAATCTAGTATGGCTCCTGACACTTTCTTGTTGAGCCTCAACTTTGATTATTCTTTTGTTTTCCTACTAGTTGTAAGTTGTATTTGATTCTTCCTAGTATTTTTGGGGCAAAAACTAGTGTCAATTGCCCCTTATGTTTATGTCTAAAGGACTTTAGGACATGAATCTAGAGATTTAAGTATGCAGAGGTTTTTTTTTTCATTTGCTAAGAATGGTAAATGAAACTAAGCTTTACCTGTGATATGAAGGATTTGTATATGGTGCACGATCTTTATGTTTATGTCCACCGGAACTGATGGAACTACAATTTATTTATTCTTAAGGCACCTGTCAAAACATTCTTTTTTGCATGTTAATGCTTTGTAGGTATGAATGCTCGGCTTATTAATATAAATGAAGATGAGGATAGTAACGATAGCCTTGAGGATATAATGGATCATATTGAGTCTCAACCTTCCATCTCAAGCGATCTGAAGAGAAAGAAGAAGAGGAGATTAAACTCTAAAGTTTAGAACTACTTCAGTCTTTTAGAATGCAAACCAGGTGAAAAATTACTATGTAGATGAAACAAATGCAATCGCATACTTGTTGCAGAGAGTTCACATAAGACAAGTAACCTTAGAAAGCATATGGATAAATGTTTAAAGACAACAAGTAAGGATATTGGACACTTTTTCGAATGTCTTCTGATAAATGTGCCTTAGGTATAAGAAACCAAAAGTTTAACCAAGAGAAACTTAGAAATTTGATGGTGCGCGCTTTAATTAGACATGAGATGCCTTTTTCATTTGTTGAATATGAAGGGGTTAGAAATTTTTGTTCATATCTTGAGCCACAAGTGAAGCACATTTCTAGAAACACTGCTAAGGCTATTGTAAAAACAATGCATGCACGAGAAATTGGCAGGATTATGATTGAGTTACATTCATGTCCTAGTGAAATATCTTTGACTTCTGATGCATAGAGTTCTATAATGACGGATGAGTATTTGAGCTTGACTGCACATTTCATTGATAGTAATTAGGTGCTTAAAAAAAGAATCCTGAACTTCTCTTATATGTCTCCCCCTCATAGTGGCGTTGCTCTAGCTGAGAAATTGTACAATTTAGCTAGTGGGTAAAATATTGAGAAGAAACTGTTCAGTTTAACCTTAGATAATGTTCTTGCGAATGATGTTTGTGCTAATATTTTAAAAAAATCAGCTGAAGTTGAAAGGTATATTGGTCTCTAAGGGGTCTTTATTCCATGTTAGATGTTGTACATAATAAATCTGATTGTCCAAGATAGATTTATAGGACCTATATAGCACCACTAGAAGGGGGGTTGAATAGTGGGTGTGGAAAAATTGGTTTTTAAAAACTTTTGTTACCAATTACCCACTTCTGAAAACAGATTCTGTTTTCAGACCCTGATTTGAAACGATTTAAAGACCTAGTTGCATACCTCTAAAAGTTATGAAATTTGGTGAGATTCTACTCTCAGATGTTCTGAGTATCTCATAAAAATTCAACTCCTAACCCTTTGAAAATACGTTTTTAGTCAGATTGCGCAAATTTGCCAGAAACAGTACTCCGATTTGAAATTTTTATTCTGATTGATTGGTGCCTCCAAATGGTCTGAAAATTTAATGACAAGACCCTCAATATATGTATTTTAATTGGTTGAAAAATTTTTCAAAAATTCCTTTGGGAAGTACATCAATCACATTGATGTTCTCAACCTTTGCAACTCTGAAAATCAGATTGTACTAGTCTCAGAACAATTCAAGTTTGACTGACCTATACTTATCCAAATGAGTTGAAACTGTCGCCAAATGAAAGCTAGGATATGTGGCTATGTTTCTGAAAAGTTTTGTAATTTTTGAAAAACGTTTACCATTTTTTCAGTCGCAACGAAATTAATGCAAAATGCTAGAAACTGAAAGTAAAGACACGAAGAATTCTATACTTATTCGGTTTAATCAACCTACTCTAGTCTTCGAGCACACCTTCCTCGGTTATCACTAAACACCAAAAATACCTTATCACAAGGGTTGCTGGAGTTACACACCGAATTCACCCTTTCACAAACAATACAATCAAGCAACCGGATCACGAGCACCATCACCTATTGAATGAAGGTTTGATCACACCTTGATCAATCTTTTACAACAATGTATTAGTGTGGGTGGTATAATCAAAGCCTATACAATATTTTGAATATATGAACAATAGGCTTGAGAGAAGAAGAATAAAGAAAGAAAAAGGGAAGAAGAAAGTAGTAGAGCTTCTTGATCTTGAGAGAATGAAAGTTGTAGTCTTAGCCTTGTTTGTACTATTCTCTTCTTTTTAACCACTTCATGGCCGCCTCCTTAGGGCCTTTTCCCTTCATGAGAATTCTCTTTAATGCCCTTTAAAGTTTGCCTTGTGTAGAGATGACACCATCTTGCTTACTTGGCACACTATGACTAAAATGATGACTTGACCTCGCTTACTTGTCACTTGATGATTGGTCCAACTTGGCATTCTCTAATGTGCTGAAAAAATCTGAAATAAACTCATAAAACATGTGCCAAATAACAATCAAAATGTACCATGCAATCACACAATAATCCCCTTCAATTTTAGAATAAAATTGAAGACAAAAATGCACCAAAATTCGTCCATAATAAACAACACATGCCGAAATTTCAGCATATGTTGTATTTTGAATTGTTTCCTTGTGTATTGCCTTTTTCAATGTCACCAATCATGTGTGGCTTATTTTCCACCAATTGAAGTTCCAAATAAGTGCCAAATAAGCTCCACCTAAGCTCCAAGATGGATGTAGTAGGCGTGTAGAAAGGCTGCACATATGCTGAAATTTTATCTTGGCAAGCTTTGTCAAATAATGCACAATATTTGCACATATATGGTAAATTGCAATCAGCCCTAATTTGAATTTTCTAGAACACTTTAACATGTCTTGAATGTGTAAAAAGCGACTAGATACATGTTACATCTCATGCCAGAAAACGTTCCATGTGTTGTGTTCGTAGAAAACCAAATTTTCGACTTTCATCGATTACGCGATTTTTCTCTGATTAAATTCAAACTTCTTGCACATGTCATATATGTTACGTTATAGGCGCCCCATGTGCTTTAAAAATTTGAATTTGAAATCTCCACAATTTGGTCTAAATTATGGGTGATTTGTGTGTACCAACATAGAATAATTTAGTGGCTGAATTTAACATGTGAGTCACGAAATTTTTGGCTATTTTTAAAGTATATGGGCTGGTCATTTTTATATGGCAACTACGTGACACGTTGGCGAAGTTTCGGTAATCACCCGATACGACAATTTTTGGTTTATAACCTTGTAACATGTCGTTATAATTTTGTCATCGCCATGACTTATATCATATGATATAAGATCTGAATATACTCATAAATATGAGGTGTAAATAGTGGTGTGACGTTGACGTACGTTTGTAATATATATAACGTGTCGGTAGTACGTCGGAATATATGTGTATTGTACCTTTTTAACAAAAATATGAATATATATATATATAATATATATTAGGCGTGTATCTTGAAGGAATGAGGAGACATTCCAGTTTCAATTTGTTGCCATCAAGCTTTCTTCATATATGTCTTCATTTAATGAATTAGTTAGTTTATTAACTTAAGTACTTCACTTAATGAAATATTTTAGTTCATTAATTGTGGCACCTGAAAATAATTCGAAGACAACAAATGTTTGCCATATGATGTAAGCTTTAACGCTTCATGGCTTATTAGTACGGCAATAATATATATAAAGTATATGAGGCATGTATATCATAAAAACGTGTCAAGTAATGATTTTATCATGCATTTCGTAAACTCGTACTATTTAAATCATACATTTGTAAATCATTCAAACACTTTTTCTCAACAATCTCTCCCTTTTGATGATTTACAAAATAACACTTGTTCATGACTTAAATATAATTGCTCCCCCTCCAATTAGGCACAAATTTGAATTTTGAATTTTGAATTGTATAGTATCTTTGTCTCCCCCTTAAATTGTGCAATCATGCTCTCTTTCCCCCTTAAATCATGCATCTCTCTCCCCCTCTATTTTGTAATTAATATCAAAAGTACATGTAAGAAAGAATTATCAGTTTATAGTATATCAACAAAAATCATGTATTTCAAAGCCGTTCTTAAGGGTTATTTATTCAACCCTTTGCAAATGTACCTTTTGATACTCAAACTTGGGTGACCTTCCTAGGTCTTCCAAAAGGTAAGAAAAGAGATGAAGAAGCAATGTAACAGATGTTCGATGCAAATCCGTTAGCATTTGGCCGAGAATGCCATCATGCGCACGATAAGATTTTCGATTTTGATATGCATTTCAGTTTCTATGAACAGTTTGTAATCTAGATGCATTAGCCTGATATGAATGTCGCGTATGCATCAATGATTTCCTTTCATATTTATATGGCACATGATTATACTTTGTATGTGATTAAAAAGAAGGAGTACGATGAGATACAATGAGTTGTGCAGTAGACATCTTCTTAGGCTGCGTAGTAGTCTTGACTGCATGCAGTTTCTTAGATAAAATAAAGTTGGTAGACTTATTTTGTACTTTATTATCTTCCACATACCCTAATCTGGTTTTATCATTTTCATGCTTTTGGAAAGAAATAAGACGATCTAGCATGCTCGTACTCAAATCAAATTGTTTTATCGTCTTTTCTAGATCTTCGTTTCTTGATATCAAATCTGAGATCTCGGCTTTCATTTCATTATTCTCTGTTGTCAAAGATTGAATTTCAGACTTTAATGAATTTATTATGCAAGACGACTCTTCTTTTGAATCGTTTAATAGAGATACAAGATTTGTGTTAGAAGATTCTAACAATTTCTTGTCTTTAATTAAGAGTTTCTGTTCTTTTGCAAGAGTCCTAGCAAACTTATGTAATTCAATATATTCAACACAAAAATCTTTATAAGATAGTTCAGAATCTGAATCAGAATCAGAATTTACCTTATTATCAAAAGGTGGAGGCCTTTGGCTTGACATACCTTCTTGTCTGGATTTCTGACTAGTGGATGCTATCTCACAAAGACTGTTATATCTTCTAGTCGTGAGTGTGCCTGCATTCTGACATCACTTGTAGGACATGTATAGCACCACTAGAAGGGGGGTTGAATAGTGGGTGCGGAAAAATTGGGTTTTAAACACTTTTGTTACCAATTACTCACTTCTGAAAACAGATTCTGTTTTCAGGCCCTGATTTGAAACGATTTAAAGACCTAGTTACAGACCTCCAAAAATTATGCAATTTGGTGAGATTCTACTCTCATATGTTCTGAGTATCTTATAAAAATTTCAAAATAAAATTCAACTCCTAACCTTTTGAAAATACGTTTTAGTCAGATTGCGCAAATCTGCCAGAAACAGTACTCCGATATGAAAATTTAATTCTGATTGATTGGTGCCCCCAAATGGTCTGAAAAATTTAATGATAAGACCCTCAATATATGTATTTTAATTGGTTGAAACAGTTTTCAAAAATTTCCTTGGGAAGTACATCAATCACGTTGATGTTCTCAACCATTGCAACTCTGAAAATCAGATTGCACTAGTCTCAGAACTATTCAATTTTGACTGACCTATACTTATCCAAATGAGTTGAAACTTATGCCAAATGAAAGCTAGGATATATGGCTATGTTTTTGGAAAGTTTTGCAATTTTTGAAAAACTTTTACCATTTTTTCAGTCGCAACAAAATTTATGCAAAATGCTAGAAACTGAAAGTAAAGTGCTGAAAATAAAGACAACAAGGATTTTATACTGGTTCGGTTAAATCAATCTACTCCAGTCTTCGAGAACACCTTCCTCGGTTATCACTAAACACCAAAAACACCTTACCACAAGGGTTGCTGGAGTTACACACCAACTCCACCCTTTCACAAACAATACAATCAAGCAACTGGATCACGAACACCACCACCTATTAAATGAAGGTTTGATCACACCTTGATCAATCTTTTACAACAATGTATGAGTGTGGGTGGTATAATCAAAGCCTATACAATATTTTGAATATACGAACAATAGGCTTGAGAGAAGAAGAAGAAATAAAGAAAAAGAGAAGAAGAAAATAGTAGAGCTTCTTGATCTTGAGAGAATGAAAGTTGTAGTCTTAGCCTTGTTTGCACTATTCTCTTCTTTTTAACCACTTCATGGACGCCCCCTTAGGGCCTTTTCCCTTATTGAGAATTCTCTTTAATGCCCTTTAAAGATTGTCTTGTGTAGAGATGACACCATCTTGCTTACTTGGCACACTATGACTGGAATGATGACTTGACCTTGCTTACTTGTCACTTGATGATTGATCCAACTTGGCATCCTTTAATGTGCTGACAAAATCTGAAATAAACTCATAAAACATGTGCCAAATAACAATCAAAATGTTACCATGCAATCACACATTAATCCCCTTCAATTTTAGAATAAAATTGAAGACAAAAATGCACCAAAATTCGTCCATAATAAACAACACGTGCCGAAATTTTGGCATGTGTTGTATTTTGAATTGTTTCCTTGTGTATTGCCTTCTTCAATGTTACCAATTATGTGTGGCTTATTTTACACCAATTTAAGTGCCAAATAAGCTCCACCTAAGCTCCAACATGGATGTAGTAAGCGTGTAGAAAGGCTGCACATGTGCTGAAATTTTATTTTGGCAAGCTTTGTCAAATAATGCACAATATTTACACATATATGGTAAATTGCAATCAGCCCTAATTTGAATTTTTTAGAACACTTTAACATGTCTTGAATGTGTAAAAAGTGTCTAGATACATGTTACATCTCATGCCAAAAAAACGTTCCATGTGTTGTGTTAGTAGTAAAATGCATAGCACAAACATCTCTTGATGCTAATAAGTCATTGGTTCAGGATGTCCTGGCTAAGTGGAATTCTACTTACAAAAGGATTTCAAGTGCTTTTTATTATCGTCGTGCTTTTCGCCACTTGGAACTGAGTGGCTCTAATTTCAAGTGTTGTCCTTGTGATGAAGAATGAGAGAAACTTGAAAAAATATGCAATTTTTTGAAATTATTTTATGATGCAACAAATGAATTCTCAGTACGTAAGTACCCAAATTCTACTTGTACTTTCCTCAAGTGTTTTTAATTCAATCAACACTGGTTGAGGAGTCAAGGAGTGCATATGTCTACATGAGAAAATTTGTTGAACAGATGTTTGCTAAGTTTAACAAGTACTAGTCTGAGTTTAATATCCTACTAGCCATAGCACTGGTGTTTGATCCTAGATACAATTTTCAATGCTTGAATATAGTTATCACAAAATGTATAGGCCAGCATCCATTGAACTGTTAGGAGTCAATAATGTTCTACAAGTCTTTTCAGCTAGTATTCAGATGCGCTTTCTAGTGGACCCACATCATTATCCTCTAATTCTTGATGTAGCAGTGACACGCCTGATTATGACACAACAAGTTCATCAAGTTCAGCTAAAGCTTCCGTGTTTAAGGTGTTTTAGTTTTATCGTTAACACTTTTAGCTACTGCCTTTAGCTACCTTTTTTTACTCATTTGTAACATATGTCTTTGGCTCTTCTTTTGAATCTTATATAGGAATTTAACGAATTTGATGGGTTTGAACTTTCTGCATATAAAAGACTCAGTTAGAGATGTATCTTGACGAGCCCACAGTTAAAAGGACATCTAATATTGATGTTTTAGAGTATTGAAAGTCTCAGAAGTTCAGATTTCCTTATTTAGCTAAATTGGCTAGAGACTTTCTATGTGTTCCCGTTTCAACTGTGACGTCTAAGTCAGCTTTTAGCCTTGGTGATAGAATCCTTGATCAATTTCGTAGCAGCTTATTACCCCAAGTAGTTGAAACATTGATGTGCATTAAAGATTGGTTATTTGCAGGAAGAGGTAAATATTTGAATTTTTTATGTATTTTATCGTGTTATATTGGTTATTAGAGTCATATTTTCTTTAATCTATTATTGCAGAGTCAAGTGATTTGAATTCAGAGGACCTCCTTCGTGATATTATGGGTTTACATATTGCCAAAGATGATGGTGAAGAAGTTGAAGATTCATGCTCAGATAAGTAACTACAGTTGCGATTGTGCATTAAAATAACATTTCTTTAGCTTGAGGCTCTTGAATATTAGTTATATGTAAGCAATACCCTGCACATGTGGCTGGTTTGTCATCAGTCACACACGCCGCCCCTCCCTCCTCTATTTTGATTTACGTGATGTATGTCACAAGCCACTCCTAGTGTAATACATGTTTGCCTTCATGCATTATTCTTGAACAATGACACTTAGCCTACAATATGTTATTCAGCTTTAGTCGTTGCAGAAATTGTTGAAGATCTAGCAGAAGCATCGACCCAGGTGTCGTCGAAGGAGCAAGAATAGAGATTAGGTAATAAAGAGATTGGAAGAAACTTCAAGAAACTATTTTATCCTATGTTTACACGATTGTTTTCATGTTATGTTCTTTGACCATTTACATTGTTCACTTGACTTCGAGATGTGTTTATGTTTTGGACCTCATAAGCATTCACTTGACTAGGAAATTGTGATTTAATTTAATGCTTTATGACATTTTCAATCTCGAACCCTTGGTTTTAGACCTATTGTTATTTCAATTATACATTGTAACAACAGTTGGTTTAAATACATAAAACCTAAAAAATACACGAAACCTAAAAACCTGAAAAATACACAAAATGAACCGAACACGACCTCAAATATTTGTATTTGTCAAGTTTGTAGGTAAACTTGATATATGATACGAAACCTAGCATGTACAGCTTTGGATATCTACTTCCGTACACGTAAAGAAAATGGGTCAGGTATGCGTTTAGTACTTTGATACATGAAACTCTTAAAACACAAAACATGACATGTTTGCCGCCTGTATTTTAAGGGACAAACTTTAAATAAAAAAAGGTAGGTTTATGTTTTGAAGTTTCCACTTTGATTAGGTAACGGCCTGTCTAAATTTTGAATACAAGAAAGTCTCAAACGTTTACCTAAAATTTTTTTTGAACGCAAGGATCGTTGTATATATTATTCACAAGAATACACTGTACAAGAACAAGTGGAAAAAAACAAAAGTGCCCACAGAGGTGGCAGCACCAACAAAATTCAAACGATCCAACTACGTGACGGTTGCGGCAACATTCAAAAGATGAGCTTGAAGTAGGATCTCCACTCGTTGCTGGAGCATTTTAGCGAAATGTGTATGGGGTATGTCCGCTGTGATAGTACCATGATTTCTCCCATTCCAGTGATGCCAAATTCCATACACAGCCTCCCGAAATAGATAATTCCACTGCTATTAATCACCTTGCTTACCCAAATTTTGTCTCAAATTGGTATCTACCCAAGTTGAAAGGGTCGGGCAGCTACAGAAAATACGCCATTTGGAGTGGTCCACAAGGGCCTGCCACACCTTACGTGTCCAGCGACAATCACGAACCTCATGAAGTTCTCTAACCCACTGTATCCTGCAAAACTGACAGTGCGGCGAAGTGCTAATATGTGGACGATAAAGGAAGTGCGTTGTCTGAAGTATACCCCGTCGCAGTTGCCACAAAAATACATTGGAACGCAAGGGGCCATTCAGTGACCAAACCCGCCCCCAAGCGCTACCCACCTCTTCATCCGCCTCATTCATCTGTAATCTGTAAGCACTCTTGACCGAGAATTTGCCGTTACTCGTCGCCATCCAGCTGAGATTGTGGTTACTTACAGTATCATCATGGAAAAAGTTTGAGCTCATCATCCCTTTCCGCAAAATATCCACGCAGACCACAATGCTTCGCCATGTTCTAGACATCGGCCTCTTCTTTTGGCTGGCCAGTGGAGAACCATACTTCGCCCAAAGCATTTTAACCCACATTTTATCTCTTTCCGTAAACATTTGCCAACCTAACTTAACTAGGAAGGCCATATTCTGCTTTCGCAAATTTTTTAGCCCAAGACCCCCCCTGTTCTTTTGGCATACATATCTCTCCCCACGCAAGTGAATGCATCTTCCTTTCCCATCCCACTCATCCCAAAAAAATTGTCTAATGCGTTTTTCCATCTTCTCAATCACACCCATTGGCAACTCAATAGTCTGCATCATGTAGGATGGTAAGGCATCAAGCACAGACTGTATAAGTATATATCTCGACGCTTGTGACATTTGCTTCGCTTTCCATGCCGTTAACTTGTTTCGAATGTTCTCGACCAGAAAATCATAAGTCGCCACAGTAACCCTTTTGTGGAGTATATGGACTCCAAGATATTTCCCTAAGTCAGAAGTGTGTTTAATATTGAGAGAGTCACTGATTGCCCGTTTCAAATCGGATGGGGTGTTTTTTGAGGCGAAAAATACAGTCTTTGCAAGACTAACCTTTTGCCCTGACACACGACAAAAATTATCGAGTACCGCTGCCATATTTCTTGCTTGCTCCACAGACGCTTCACAGAAAAGTAACAGGTCATCCGCAAAGAATATATGCGATATTTCAGGCCCTCCCCTAGAGGCCCTCACAGGCTTCCATTTCTTCTCTCTAACCACTCTATTGATCATCTGACTCAGGATATCCATACACAGCAGGAAAAGGTAGGGGGCAAGGGGGTCCCCCTGTCGAATGCCACGCGTTGGTTGGAAAGCTTCCAACCGTTGTCCGTTCCAAAGGATCGATAAGGTTGGCGAGCTGACACAGAACATGATGATATCAACCATGTTGTTATCAAAGCCCGCGGCATCCAGGATTGACCTCAAAAATTGCCAACACACCCTGTCATATGCCTTTTCGAGATCCACCTTGACCACCATCATTTGCCTATTCCCCTGTTTATACCGCATAGTATGAATCACTTCTTGTGCCATGATTACGTTCTCCGATGCTTGCCTTCCAGTGGTAAAGGCACATTGCATCGAGTCAACCAGCTTCGGAATAATGGTCTTCACTCTATTCGCAATGACTTTGGTGATTAATTTGGTCGTCACATTCGCCAAGGCGACTGGCCGGAATTGTGAAATACACTCTGGATGCTTCATCTTCGGAATCAAAGTCACTAATGTTTCACTCATATGAGGGGGAAACCGTTTCTCTTTAAAGGCGGATAACACAAACTTGGTAATTGCCGACTCAACAACCAGCCAGTTCTGCTGGTAGAATCCCGGGGGTAAGCCATCCGGGCCGGGTGTTTTAGACGCACCCATCTGGAATAAAGCCATCTCAACCTCTTTCGCCGTCACCTCCCTGTTCAGCCCACGCCTATCATCATGCGACAGAGATGGGTATGTGACATGCCACTGCACACAAGACTGCCGAAATTCTGCAGTATACAGCTGCATATAATACTGTCTAACCATATTCTTCAACTCCCCGTCATTCTCAATCCAACGTCCATTACTATATTTTAGGGCGGTGCATTTACGTTTCTGATTGGCCGTCCGAACCGATTTGTGGAAAAAGTTTGAGTTTCGTTCCCCTTTTGCGAGCCAATTAAGACGGCCTTTTTGCTGCCAAAGAATTTCCTCATGCCGCAGGATTTCGCCGTACTCACCAATGAGCTGCGTCTCCAAACTGGCCAAAAAACGAGACGGCCTCTTTTCCAACGACTTTTGAATCCCAACTAATCTTGCCTCACACCGTTTTTTGTTTTGAAACAGACTCCCATATACCTCCCGACTCCAAACAAGAAGTCGATCCCAGAAAGTAGTGATGGCAAGAGGTAGGTTGTTCGGTATTGTTGGCCAAGCACTTTTAACAAAGTCACGAAAATCTTTATGTTCCATCCAGTGGTTTTGAAAGCGGAAGCCCTTAGGGGTGGTATTCTCTTGATCAGTAACCCCAAGATCCAGCAGTAGGGGGCAGTGGTCCGAATGAGTGCGGGCAAGGTGCCGCACCGATGCGCGCGGGAAAGTGCTATGCCAGGACAAGTTACCCCATCCCTGATCAAGCCTCTGCAGAATTTTCCTCCTACCCAAATGCTTATTTGACCAAGTGAATCTTGCGCCAAAGAATTTCACATCCCGAAAACATCCAACTTCCATCACCCTCCTCATCCTTTCAACCGAATATCCAGCAACCCTCTGCCCCCCTTTCTTGTCCTCTGGCCGAAGGACCTGGTTAAAGTCCCCAATAAGAGCCCAGGAGAAGCGAACGCATTTACTCAGCTCTTCCATGTAATCGCAGAAAGCGTCCCTAATCACAATGACCGGAGACGCGTACACAAGCGAAAGGAGCCATCTGGTGCGGCCCTCATACAAAATCCCAGGGTGACCATCTGCGCCGTATAGTCCCAGATCTTCACCATGACTTTATTTTCATTCCACAGACACCAAAGACCCCCTGCAAATCCCCTCGTCTCAACCACAGCAAACTGTGTAAACTGGAAATTGTGGAGAATCCAATTTCCCTGATCACTATGCACACGCGTCTCGCATAAGAAAAGAATATCCGGATGATACTGATTAATCAGATCACGCAAAGCCCGCCGAAACTTCGGCCCTCCCGCATCTCTACAGTTCCAAGCAAGTATGCTACCCATTACCGTGGGTGATTAGGCAGATTGGACGTTCGCCTTCCCCGTCCCAACTTCATCATGCGAACCAGCATCCATACCTCTTTCTCTGTCTTCGAGACCGGGTGGGTTAATATTCAGGTGAACATTCATTCCCACCGTGATATCCTCTTTATCCATGAGGTCAGGGGGTTGATGTTTGAAGCGTTCTCCTATGTCCTCAAAGTGAACCGTACGCGACTTTGCTACCAAAGCCGGCCACTCCTCCAAAGACTCCATAGTTCCCAGAGATTTATTAGTCCCTCCTGTAACAACGTTGGTAATATCGCGGAGGGAGGATATATTAGCAAAACCGCCCCGCGTACCCCTGGCCGTTCCCCTGCCCCGTGAAGATCCCCCTCTGGAAGAACTCATTAGGCTACCAAAGGGCCTCAGGCTATTATTGATAGGTGATACATCCACATCTTCCCTTATCCTGCTTTGTATCGTTGGTTTGCCCCTTGAATTGTTTTTCACAGAGATTCCTCTCCTGCCTCTCCCCTGCACTCGAATAGTGGTAGCCTTATCGTTAGTGCGAAAACAGCAGTCGTTCCTTTATCCGTGATGTTTCGAAGACCCTCCGCAAGTAATTCTTCCTGGTCTCCCTCATCCGTTTCCGGCTCTAAACCATTTAACATATCAAAATGTGAACCTTTCCCCCATCCTTTACTATGCCCATTACCAGTCGACGCCATCGTGGTGTTAGTCGCCCTTGTATTTCCCTCAGCGTTAGTCTCAGCCCTCTGCACGAAACCAAATTGTTCCCCAACGACATTTTGCCGTCTCCTCCGGGGGTTACTAGCAATCATCCACGGGCCAAACGGTTCCGCGGTTCAAGACCCGGAACCCAGGCACGTCTCAACACCACTTCGAATGACATTGTCAGCCGCATCCCTCCCACAATCATCAGAAACATGTCCATACCGTCCGCATTGAAAACAAATACGGGATAATCCTTCATACTCCACGGCATAGCTAACACCATTCACATTGATTCGTGATGTTAAGGGTTTGGCCAAATCGATTTCCACACAAACACGCGCAAATTTACCTCTTGACACATGCATAGTAGTATCATCAACCCTCATTGCCTTACCAATTACCCCCCAAACTGTAAAAGGCATTCTTCATCAAAGTATTCCAAGGGCAGTTCAGGCACCCGAATCCACGCCAAGGTGGAGGTAATGGTCTCTCTGGCAAGGGAGAAGAGTGGTTTCCACTTTCTCACAGTGATGTAATGTCCTTGGATCATCCAAGGACCATTACAAAGTGCATTCCAATAATGTGCTGCAGAATAGAATCTAACCACATAGTAATCATGAGGGAGGTCAATGATTTCAAGCTTACCCCCAAACGCCCAAAGCTCCGTCAGCCTTCTCTCCAATACTCTGAAGGATAGCTGTTTCCCAAGCACTTTCACAACAATCGCTCTTCGCCAAGGTTGCCATAGGCGTTTGCACTTCTCGATGGGGACGTCAATAGGTGTTTGGCCATCAATTGCTTCGTTCGCCAACTCAACCAGCTTTGTGTCATAATGCGCAAGAAATTCATTGAGGGTATCATCATCTTCGTCTTCTCCGCAGTAAATTTCCATGTTCTCCTCAGGTGTTCGGACCAACGAGGCCCAACTGGTTCTCACAGTTGCCTCCTCCGCAAACGTTTCCTCCATCGCGTCGAGTAAGGGTTCATCAGTGGCTGGCCGTTTAGATTTCTTAACACTTCTTCGGAATTGATCCCTTTCCTCCGTCGAGGTCTCCGGGCAGTCGCAGTCCATAAGCCGGTAGAAGAGATTTAGGGGTCGAAACCCTAGGTTTCGTGAGGGAGAGAATCGCCTTTTTCGTCGCAGATTAAGATCAATTGATTAACGTTTACCTAAAATTTGTGTGGGTGCAATGGAGCATTTCCGTTCCGTACCAGCTCCATGATGGATATGGATGACGCATAGACAAGTATACTTGATGGGTTTTGTTAACATTCTGTTCTGGAATTTATAGATCTTCACATTTTTGGAGTGGAATGCATTCAATGCACTTCATATTTTGTTGTTTGAGTGAAGACTTTGCAGAACTAACTTGAACTGTTGGGATTAATTCGAGATACGTGTGATGCGCAGCACGTTGATAAAGTTTATACGAATTAATCATAAAGTGGACGTTATGTATGATAATATTATATGTCACATATGTCACGTAATAATATTAATTGTTACGTAAAACATCCACACGTTAAGTGATCATCGGGTATACTCGTGGATGTATAGTGTGGTCTAAATGGAAACCCCGAATATGTAGACAGTCATATGGTCAGAGACCGCGATGGATGGGCTCAAAGTGCAACGACCATAAAGTTACGACATCTGGTCCCCGAGGGGCGACAACCCACGTGTGGCTTTAGATAATTATTGGTACAATAATTAAATATTGGATAATATTTAATGGGAAGATAAGGTTGAGTTTTAAATTTAAGATTAAATTTAAAACCTTATACCTATCAGATCCTTCCCATCCCCTCTATATGAAGAACGCTTCATCTCCTCATATCGCAAGAGGCAAAAATCGGTTACAGAGAAGCAAAAGGGAGGGTGTGCCAAATTTTCTATAAAGTCCACACTGCCTAACCTCTCCATCGGGTAAAGCAGTGAATTGTTGATTCCGGTTCAAGGGGCATATCAACAATTGGTGGGAGGTCGTGAATCCTTGGATCACGCCAGATTCTTCATCAGCCGGAGCAGTTGCAGTGTACGTGTTCAGATTAACAACAGCAATGGAGCAAGGTATATTTTCCGCATTTTGTTACTTTGTCCATTGATTCGATTAAACGGTTCTATTAAGGGATTTATTAAATTAAATCCAACAAGTGGTATCAGAGCAGGCCTAATCGAATCAATTTCGTTAATCTGTTCATTCTGACAAATTAAAAAAAAACGTTTTTTTTGGTCAAAAACGTTTTTACGGAACAAGTTTTGATAAAGGAAAAGTTTCTGTTTTTGAATATATAAAAGCCGTCAGGCACACAAGCATACGAACAGCGTTGGCGTTGCGGCCAGAGCTCCAGTTATCAAACCAGAGGACTCTGGTTCGATCCCTTGAATCCGAAATTTCAGGAACTATTTTTGATTTCCTAAATTTCGGTTTTATTTGTTAATAAATATAAAAATTCCTGTTATTCAAAGCAAAAGGAGCCTCTGCGACTGGTGGCCAGCGCCTGGGACGACGTCCTGATGGTTACGGGTTCAAACCCTCCTTGCGAAAATATCGGCTGATTTAATAAAAATCTGGAATTCTGTTAGATTTAATATATTATAAAACAGTCTCCATTCATTCGCAAAAGGCTTTCTTTCCAAGTGGCAGCAGTGGCTGACAGGAAACAGGAGGTCACAGGTTCGACCCTGCTCCTGAAATTCTGGAGTATTTTTGCTCTAGCCAGAATCTGGCGGGTTGGGCTTCTGGATTCGGGTTCGACCCGATCCGGCTCTGTTTCACTAAAAGGGCTTCGGCCCAAATCAGTTTCCAAATAAAAAAAAAAGGGGGGGGGGGGATTTAAGGTGGGCTGGGCTGTCTGCTTTCAGTTCCGGCCCTAATTCGGTTCAGTATAGGGCTTCGGCCCACTACAGTATTTAATTAAAAAAAAAAATCCGGAAATCGAACTGGGCCGGACGGGTCTGACCCGACCCGACCCGCGCCCCAGCCCCTTTATTTTCAATTTTATTTATTTATTTGGTGTATTATTATTGTTTTGGATAAAGTAAATAATAATAATTCTATTATTATTATTATTTAAAGTTTCTGGAAAATAGTAATAATAACTAATTGTTGTTATTATTATTATTTTAAAGTCTTCTTTTAAAGGAAATAATAATGATGATGATAATTTGATTATTATTATTATTGTTATTATTAAAGGAAAATAGTAATAATAATAAGTAATTATTATTATTATTTTAAAGTCCTTTTAAAGGAAAATAAAGTAAATAATAATGATAATAATTTGATTATTATTGTTATTATTTAAAGTTTATTAAGGAAAATAGTAATAATAATAATAATAAATTCTTGTTATTATTATTATTTTAAAGAAATCCAAAATAATAATAATCAAGTGTTAAGTTTAATTTCCGGTTATTGCATTATTATGTTTATATGCATGCAGTTAATTGTTTATTTATTTATTTATGCCTTATGTTTATGCATGTTAATAAATAAATAAAATAAAGTTAAGGAACTTAACCCAATAAGGATCCGAATCTTGCTTGACCCGGTTTGACCGAGTTCAACCAAGTTAATTCGATGGGTTAAGTTGACTGAATTGACCAACACTTATCAATCAATGCGGTTTATACTCGTGATAGATGACTCATTGAGTTGTGATAAGAACACCGTACACATAGTTTTGTCTAAGAAAGCCGGTACTTAAGCGAGACCATTGTGACTCCACCGGTGGCCTGGAAATTATGTGGAATGGTAATACACCCTTATGGCAAGTGGGTATTACTGAATCGGTTCACTTCACACTCAATGTGACCCATCATAAGGTTATATCACTTGTTAAATTGATTGATAAAGATATTGTTTTCTTATACCGTAAGGAGAACTGAGCTTGGTTCAAGGTGGTTCTGATTTGAGCCGTAAAGGGAATCAAGCTGGTTCGAATTGGTTTAAGTAAAACAAAACGGATGTAGGTGTTAAGTATGCACGGTACGTGCAAAATGGTCAGTCAGAAAACTGCGGATCATTTAGAACCATAAAGTTACGCGACTTAGCAAATGTAGGGCTTTAATATGATCCCCTTAAAGTGCGGCAATCATATCATTGCTACTATATTTGTTATGATCGTGAAGGGCATGTATGTGTTGGAGGAAATCATTGACCGGCCCAAAGGAAGGTGTGATTGTCGAAGACACATATGAGCATGGTAGTGGACCCAAATAGGGCCGGCGGCGAAGCTTTAAATGCATAGGTTAACTCATCGGCCCAAAGGAAGGTGGTTAACCCGTGCATGGAGAGCCGTCATATTGACCACTACACCCAATTGTTGGAAGGTATTGGGATGACTCCAAAGAGCCCCAATATTGGAAGACAATTGGTAGATGGAATCGGGGTTCTATTTTGATATTTGTTTTTATGCAGTTTAAAGATTACACGTGTTGTGTATTTAAGTCCGTTTCTTGTTTGCTTTTCAGCAATAATGTCTAACATTAAGGATATTCCTACAATGAACGGTTCAAACTATAAGCAATGGAAAGGTCAATTTGAGATCTTTATGGGGATTGCTGATTTAGACAATGCGTTACAGATAGATCGTCCAGCTGTGCTAACAGACGAAAGTACCAGTGAGGAAAAATCTCACATGGCACGCTGGCTACGATCAAATCGCATGTGTCTTATGATCATGCAAAAGACTATCCCCAAATGCTTCAGGGGACACGTTTCTGAGTCCACGACGGCTAGAGTTTTTTTTTAGCCGATCTCGAGCAAAGATGTGTAAAGAATGAGAAAGCCGAGGCAGGCAATCTCTTAAAGAAACTTTGCTCGAAACAGTACCGTGGAATCGACAGCATAAGAGTGCATAAAGTTATGAATGTTGTCACCACCAAGTTCGGTGGTAAGAAACGCAAAGCTGCGGAAATGGTTACTGTGCAAAAGGCAAGTCAAAAGGAAAAGGGGGTGCCTACTGCTGGCACACGCAAAAGCATGACTTGTTTCTTTTGCAATAAGGAAGGACATTTAAGGAAGAATTGTACCAGTTATATATCTTGTCTCAAGAAAAAGGGTACATTCTTAGTTTGTTCTGAAGTTAATTTTGTTTCGGATATAGCCACTTGGTGGGTCGATACGGGAGCCACGACTCACTTATCTGTGACTATGCAAGGTTGCCTAAGCCATAGAAAACCAAGAAACGATGAAAGATATGTCTATTGGGGAAATGGCAGCGACATAAAGGTTGAAGCCATCGGGCATTTCAGATTGCTGTTGACATCCGGTTTCTATCTAGATTTGCATGACACTTTTGTAGTGCCATCGTTTAAACGAAATCTTATTTCGTTTTATCGATTGGATAAAAGTGGATATTACGGTTATTTTGGAAATGGAAATTTCCAACTTTATCATGCTTCTAGATTGATTGGTCACGGTATAATGTCCGAAATTGATAAACTTTATTCAATAAATGTTGCTTCACATCATGAAACCTTGCATGTTGTAACGCGAAACGTTAAAGCAAAATTAACTCATGAGAATTCAGGATCACTTTGGCATCGACGTTTAGGACACGTGTCCAAAAACAGAATAGAACGTCTTGTCAAAACAGAAATTCTCAATCCTCTAGACTTAACCGACTTAGAGTCGTGTGTATTTTGTGCTAAAGGAAAACAAACTAAAGTCCAAAGATATGAAGCAAATCGTGCAAATAGTCCATTAGAGTTGATTCATACCGATATTAGTGGCCCATTTCATCCGGTTACTCGAAATGACCACTCTTATTTTATCACCTTTATTGACGACTATTCGCGATATGGCTACGTATTCTTGATTAAAGAAAAAGCGCAAGCAATAGACATGTTCAAATCCTTTAAAGCTGAAGTTGAGTTACAACTCAACAAAAGGATTAAAGCCGTCAGATCGGACCGTGGGGGTGAATACTACGGTCGATATGATGGATCAGGAGAACAGTGTCCAGGACCATTTGCTAAATACCTAGAGGAAAACAGAATCGTCCCTCAGTACACCATGCCTGGGTCACCAAGTATGAATGGTGTAGCTGAAAGACGAAACCGTACACTTATGGACATGGTGCGTAGTATGATGAGTCAAACTACGCTACCATTATTCCTCTGGGGAGAAGCGCTTAAAGCTGCAGCTTACATCCTCAACCGAGTACCAACTAAAGCGACGATAAAGACCCCTTATGAGTTATGGACAAAGCGTAAGCCTAGCCTTAACCACATAAGGGTTTGGGGCTGTCCAGCAGAGGCGAAGCCTTACAGACCAAATGAAAGAAAGCTGGACACCAAAACAGTTAGTTGCTATTTCGTTGGTTACTCGGAAAGGTCACGAGGGTATAAATTCTACGATCCCACAAGTAAAGTGTTTTTCGAGACAAATTCGGTAAAGTTCTTTGAGGATACTTTGGTTCTGGGGGGAATGATTTGCATCAGCAGATCATCGAGTTAGATGAGGTATACTCAGATGCGACAGAAATGCGAATCGAACCATCTTTTGGGGAGATAGCATCAGCGATACCCGCACCTGAGGTACCTCATCCCAGTAGTGACGCTCCACAGGAACAAGTTCATATTCCTGAGGAAGTTACTGAAGAACCCGATGAATTGCCGGCTGATGCAGTTCAGGAACCTACAGTATCTCAAGAACAAGTGCCCCTAAGGAGATCCACTCGTGAACGGAGAAACCCCATACCTAGCGACTATGTGGTGTATCTCCAAGAACACGAATTCGATATTGGTATGTTGGACGATGATCCCGAAAACGTCCAGCAAGCGTTGCAATGTCGAAATTCAGAAAAGTGGATAAAGGCCATGGAAGAAGAAATAAAGTCTATGCACGACAACAAGGTATGGGATGTCGTCTCGTTGCCTAAAGGTTCGAAACCCGTTGGTTGCAAATGGATATTTAAAACCAAACGGGATTCAAAAGGCAACGTAGAATGATATAAGGCTCGACTTGTTGCTAAAGGGTTTACCCAAAAGGAGGGCATAGACTATACGGAAACCTTCTCTCCAGTATCTACGAAGGATTCCTTCCGGATAATCATGGCTTTAGTGGCACACTTAGATCTTGAGCTACATCAGATGGATGTTAAGACTGCGTTTTTAAACGGAGAACTCGACGAGACCATTTACATGGTTCAACAGCCTCGATTCGCGGTGGGAGATCCAAAAGGCATGTTTTGTCGACTAAAGAAATCCATTTATGGGCTCAAGCAAGCGTCTCGACAGTGGTACTTCAAATTCGCCAAAGTGGTTGCCTCTTTCGGTTTTGAGGCAAACCAAATTGACGAATGCGTGTATCACAAGTTCAGTGGGAGCAAGTTCATATTCATGATCTTGTACGTAGATGATATACTGCTTGCAACAAACGATGTAAACATGTTCAGCGACACCAAAGCCTTTCTGAGAAAGCATTTTGAGATGAAAGACCTTGGTGAAGCCTCATATATGTTGAGACTTGAGATACGGAGAAATCGTACCCAAGGTATCTTAGGTCTCTCACAACAGGCATACATCGAAAAGGTGTTGAAGCGGTATAGCATGGATAAGTGTAAACCACTTAATACCCCTGTGGCAAGAGGAGATAAATTCAGTATGAAACAATGTCCCCAAACAGAGTTTGAACGTTAAGGAATACTCCCTATGCTTCGGTAGTAGGGAGTATAATGTATGCCTAAGTATGTACACGACCAGACTTGGCATTCATTACGGGAATGTTAGGCAGATACCTCTCTGATCCGAGTAAGGATCACTGGACCGCAGCAAAGAGGGTGCTGAAATATTTACAAGAAATGAAACAACACGTACTGACGTATCGGAGATCTGATAAGTTAGAGATCACTAGATATACAGATTCCGATTTTGCTAGATGCCAGGATAGCATGAAATCGACCTCGGGCTATGTGTTTACATTAGCCGGAGATGCGATCTCATGGAAAAGCACGAAACATACCTTATTGGCGTTCTCCACTATGGAGGCGGAATTCGTAGCTTACTTCCACACATCCAATCAGGCGATATGGCTTCGCAATTTTGTCACAGGGCTGCGGGTATTGGAGACTATCTCGTCTCCAATGAGGATTTACTGTGACAGTAAAGCTGCGGTGCTATATTCAAATAACAACCGGAGTTCATCTAAAGCGAAATACATAGAGATGAAGTATCTGGCTGTTAAAGAAAGAATTCTGAGTGGTCTGATCAGTATTGAGCACATCAGTACAGACTCTATGGTGGCCGACCATTTGACTAAGGCCGTGGAACCGGTTGTGTTTCACAAGCATGTTAGCCGTATGGGTCTTAGTCCAGTTGAGGATGTTTTATCCTAGTGGGAGTCTGTAAGGTTTTTTCTTGTGTTCAATAAAGTTGTTTATTTCAGACATACAGTATAATGTACATTCCGGTTATATTAAAGTTTTTTCTGCAGAAGTAATGTACATTAAGCAGTTACGGCATACATTCTGAATTCTATTGATCTCGCTAAAGAGGGCCAAGTTGGAATTAGATATGTATGATCACCTAGCATATTAATTCCACACTACATATCCATTTCAGTATCCATGTCATTCAGTAGAATGTTAGTATCATGATTTAAGAGGGACAAGTCACTAATTCAATGTGGCGGCGTGCGGCTTAAGTCTTTTGCTAACATTTGCTGATGGACCGGAAAAGGAAAGACACACTAAAGGACATAAGGTATATGAGCTCAAAAGGGTGACATATAATCTTTAAGTTGCATACATAGTCCAAGTGGGAGATTGTTGAGATTAATTCGAGATACGTGTGATGCGCAGCACGTTGATAAAGTTTATACGAATTAATCATAAAGTGGACGTTATGTATGATAATATTATATGTCACATATGTCACGTAATAATATTAATTGTTACGTAAAACATCCACACGTTAAGTGATCATCGGGTATACCCGTGGATGTATAGTGTGGTCTAAATGGAAACCCCGAATATGTAGACAGTCATATGGTCAGAGACCGCGATGGATGGGCTCAAAGTGCAACGACCATAAAGTTACGACATCTGGTCCCCGAGGGGCGACAACCCACGTGTGGCTTTAGATAATTATTGGTACAATAATTAAATATTGGATAATATTTAATGGGAAGATAAGGTTGAGTTTTAAATTTAAGATTAAATTTAAAACCTTATACCTATCAGATCCTTCCCATCCCCTCTATATGAAGAACGCTTCATCTCCTCATATCGCAAGAGGCAAAAATCGGTTACAGAGAAGCAAAAGGGAGGGTGTGCCAAATTTTCTATAAAGTCCACACTGCCTAACCTCTCCATCGGGTAAAGCAGTGAATTGTTGATTCCGGTTCAAGGGGCATATCAACAATTGGTGGGAGGTCGTGAATCCTTGGATCACGCCAGATTCTTCATCAGCCGGAGCAGTTGCAGTGTACGTGTTCAGATTAACAACAGCAATGGAGCAAGGTATATTTTCCGCATTTTGTTACTTTGTCCATTGATTCGATTAAACGGTTCTATTAAGGGATTTATTAAATTAAATCCAACATGAACATGATATTTAATATTAACAAAACTTCAAAGTTTTATAATTCATGCATACCGATCTGCTCTCGGATTGAAGTTACTCGACGTAAAACTACAATCTCGTTTTTAATATTTTGGATGTACATTGTAGCTGAGTAAAGTCGTCTCAGATAGCAAGGGTATTTGTTGAGGTATGGAATATATTGTTCTTAACTTCTATTTTATTTGTTTGGCATGAAACTATTGCTGCGAGTTAAGTAGGAAGAAAGGGCAGTTTTTTCCTCTTCGTCCCCCCCCCCCCCCCCCCCGGTGAAAAAGACACACAAAAATGGTAGGCAGAAGGGATGTGATATGGACTAATCGAATAATCGAGTGAGGATAGAAGATTGTAAACTACTACTGTATTAAAGGATTGAAAAGGAAAAAGGATACGACAATGACAATCCAAAAACACGTCCTCGTCATCTAAATCATAAAGCACGAAAAAATGGAAGTTAATGTTAACAAAAGATATGCTGAAAAGAAAAACTCTTATCATATATCTTGATCTTGTTATTATTGTTCATGCATCAAAAATTTTCTTTACAACACTACATTGTGCATATCAAACAAATAAAAACATGGAAAGTGAGTTAGACAGCGTAACAATTAAGACTGTAGAAAATATTCCATTTCAGAAACATGGAATTAATAACATTTCTCCCCATGCGTGATAGAGATGCCGGGTTGGATCTCCAACCATTAACTAGTTGAGAAGGGAAATATGGATGACATTCATGGGTCGTTAGTAAGTGAAGAAAGAGAAGATGGTATTTAGCACAAGATTACAAAAGCAACACAAATCCATGAGGAGAAGAAGATGATACACCAAAAACATACTCCAACTAAAAGAAGAGGGTGCAAAGAGGGAAGAGTTCATTACTTTTCCTTACAAGATCAACTGCTACCGATATCTAGTACTAGTTTAGCTCCTTGTCAAAATAGTAACAACTAACAACATAATTTCTCAAAACTTGATGATTAGAAAGAAAAAGGAAAAGCAGACAGCTAATTTTTTTTTTATGTGCTTGGTAATACAAAAGAAAGGTATGAGCTCTAGCAGAAGAAGCCACATTGGGCGTTGTCAAAGTTGAGAGCATAGCTGAAAGGGTCATAATGAAAGCTGAGGTTTTTGATATGCCTATGCTTCCTCCATTGTTGCTTGTTCGTCCTGAATTGCCTTCGAACCTCAGCCCTCAGTTTCCAAAAAAAGCTTCTGAGTCTCCTACTCTCAACCACAAACACCATCTTCTGCTCACAGTACACCTTCACCAACATGCTGCTTCCATGTTTTTCACTCCTTAATTGGGATTTTGAGGGAGAAGACAGACCAGACCAATAAAAGTGGTAGAATCCTAGAATTAATGCCAAACAAGGACCACCTAGCACTATAATTTATGAAATTCTTTCTTATAAATAATATCAGAGCTAGAGTTGGCGGTATGTTGTGTTTATAATCAGAAGATTCAGAACGAACAGAGAAGTCATGTGAAGAGCAAGAAAAAAGAGGAGAGAGAGAGGGGGAAAGAAGACAAGGCAAGGGGTGTAGGTGCTGTCGCTAGCAGTGCAGCCTATGTAGAGACTGTCTCTCTGTCAGCCTCACAGTTTGCTTTTTCATTACATTTTCTTACCCCCACTTTCTTATCTGCTAAATACATTTATTATTTTCTCTTCTCTGCCTTTTCAAAAACATTGATGCAATATGTGATTATGATAGTTTTCATCGTCTCCGTCTCGGTTTTAAAAACATCGTAGAAGATGTAAATTATCGTTCAACGGTTTTTTAGATGAAAAGTTCATAATTCGATGCTCATAAAGTGTCCAAGCTCAAACTCATTCCAGTATATGGATCTGATGACTTAGCTTAAACACTGACATCGTGGCTTCCAAGATTCTAACCAACAACTTTATATATAATCTAACACATGAATACCAACTAAGTTATGCCGTAAATTTCTTTTCTCCAAACCATTGCCAACATAATTTTTATGTGTTTTAATCTTAAGTTTGAATTAAACCATTATTTAAATCAGATTAAACTAAAGCGAAATTAGAAATTCAAAACCATTTTGAGCAAAGATGACGTTTTTGAAAATTCTATCCACAAGATATTCGTTTTTAACTAATATCTTCGATTTAGCTAATACTAGTCTAAAATTAAACTATAAATAATTTCATACACATTTTAAGTTTGAGGTACTTATGAACTAAAAAAAAAATCAATCATGAACAAGTTCAAGAATGACTTGTAAATTTTCTTTAATATACTAAATTGTATTTCCGTTACAATATAGATTGGGATGAAAAGATGCAGTCTAAATTAGCTTGTCCCAAAATACTAATGGAAAGAAAAACGTAAAAGTTGATTTTCATTTTTTCAGGTAACCAACTTTAACACTTGATGTGTGTTCCAACATAACTATATTAACCCAATATCACAGTTTGAATTTGGTGTATCCGTAATACGAACAAGATTAGAATCAATAAGGATGAAGATCTCTAAAAGTTTGCCGATAGTTCAGTCAAGAAGACTGTATGCAATATTTTAGACAAAAAAAATAACATGAGTTAAGATTTCTTTACATGTATAAATGACAAACTCCATGCTATTAGTGGATTTCTGTGCTAGAAGAAACAGAGTCCAAAGAGGCATCTTCCTATTCTTGTGATACTCCAAAGAAAGACCGTAACAAAAGAACGCATAATATACGGGTGTTAAAATATACTATAAAATTAGATAAAAAAAATTTAATTGGATACAGAAACGATAATCCTTACCGAACATATTAATGAAAACTCAATAATGATTTTTAGGAAACACAACAAAGATATATCTCAAAGTATATTGCAAATGAATTAGAGAGTGGGAGGCGCAGATCTGTTAAGATCCACTAAGATCTAAAGAGAGTGGAAAGTACACCAAAATTTTAAAATCTTTGCAGCCAATCAATCGACATTACATTGCCCTTTGGCACGCCTGTCCGTTTCACTGTGCCATTTGCTCACTGCTTTTGTGATGTCTCTTTCTTTCCTGTAATTCCACTCCCACCCGATGAGGGGAGGGGATTCTATGACGCTGACCTTATTTACGCGCAGGTGACGCGGCCAATTCCTGACCGACACGCGGCGAGGAGAACAGAACCTTTTTTTTAAAATTTAGTTTGTTTTTTTAAATTTAATAAAAAAAAAACCTTCCCTAAAATACAAGCAAAATTAAGAACGCTGCCACTAAGCCATTTTTATACCAAATAGTAAGCTCAATGAGAAAAATCTGCATCATTTATGCATTTTCTAAAAGACTGGCTCTTAAAATCATCACTCAAACCCAACATGCATTTGAAGCAATAGTGAACAGCCCGCTGCTGCACCAAAAGAAACTACATCAATAAATGCCAGTGTCCTTTTCCACCCCTCTGCGATTAAAGATAGAAAGAAGATGATAGCTTTCTTAAGAAAATCCAGATGGTGCAAGGTTTCTGTAGATTAATTTATAAGTACTTCCAAACGGTATGGTTGAAAAGAGAAAATTTTCCTGTTGGAGTACATCGGCCAGGGTAGCAATGGATGTAGGTGGCATTTTGGATTTGCTGTCCGGTTGCTTCTTTAAAGAAAGCAGAATCTTTGTTGAATTCTTACTGGTGAAAGAGCAGGAAGAGAAGATGTACAAGAAGAAAAGAGAAGAAATTAGGGTTGAAATAATTTTAGGGAAGGTTTTTTGAATATTAAATTTAAGAAAACAAACGAAATTTAAAAAAAAAAGGTTCTGTTCTCCTGGCCATGTGTCGGCCAGAGATTGGCCGCGTCACCTGCGTGTAAATAAGGCCAGCGTCATGGAATCTCCTCCCCATGATGAGATCATCTTATCGTTTCTCATTGACCTATCTCGCTGATCGAGGCAAAATAGTCATTTCCATTATTAATTTTTCAATTCTTTTTTTCTTGCACTCAAAATAACTTTCTTCCTCCTCCCTCCACACCGCGACCGCCATCCCCCCCTCCCTTCCTCCATCTTCCCAACTCCAACGCCCCACCACAGCAGCCTCCCTTTCCTCCTGCTCCCACCCCAGTAGCACTTCACCAAATCCTCCCCCTGCTGTCAGGCTCCTCCACCACAGCCGCCATAAACCTTCCCCCTTAACAAGCCCCCATGATAGGTCACCTTCCGCTACTACATCCACCACCACCACCTCAGCTACTATTACCTTCAGATGTGCAACAGATATAAGATGATCGACGTCGACGTAAGGTGACTGGCACTGGAGGAGGGAAAAGCAGGGATGGCGAGAAGGGTGAGGGGATGTGGAGGGGTACAAAGGGCTATAGCAGCCCAACTAAAAGGGTGAGGGGAGAGGGGCGGAGACAGACTAGATATGTTAGTTGTTTACCATTTATAGACAAATGGAGATGAACCTTGGACCAAAAGATGCAATTCAAAATGAAAATTTCTGACTGTTGGTACATCGATCAATCGATGTCACTTTCGATCGATCGATGTCATCGATCGATGTCGGACAGAAACTTTCAGCTCTACATCATGCCCACATAGATCGATCGAAGTATCGATCGATGTCATCGATCGATCGATGTGATCGATCTATGTTGGACAGGAAATTTCTAGCATTGCATCCACACCACATCAATTGATCGATGTGATTGATCTATGTCCAACAGAACACCAACTTTATTCCAGCTTTCACTTGGTTCGATCCAGTTTACGCATGGATCGATACAAGTGACCTATTTCAAGTTCAAAGTGTTCATAACATCATACAAGTTTATATATAAGTTTGGAGAATATTTAAAGTACTTTAACGTACTTTTTCCAACAATCTCCACATGATCTAACCTTATATACAAACATTTCAGAACAGTAGCAAACTGACTTCTCCACTATCAAACGAAGATAATGGCACATAACGGAGCAGTGACAAACGTCTTGAACTGTCCAGTAGTACAATTTGTAGTTATATAAACGGAAATAGGGTGACAACCGTCTTGAACCACATACTTCACTACTGTTCATATGAACGCACAAATAACATGCCATTATCTAACTTCTTACAAGTTTGCGGTGTGGTGCATTAATGGCCCTGCACCCAATCTCAGGATTCATAAGTGATCTAGAGAGTTTTCTGGGCTCTCATAGGAAGCGGCCCCACTTCCATGTAGAGAAAAAGGGGGTTTGAGTGATTTTCAAATACATGATTTAAATGTGCACAAAAACGAGCATAAGATAAAACGTGCATGATATAAACAATCGTGTGCATGATATTGCTTAGTACTTGCCTTATTTAGCTCATATATAATGTTGCCGTACTAACGAGCCATGAAGCGTTAAAGCTTACATCATATGGCAAACATTTGTTGTGTTTGTACTATTTTCAGGTGCCACTATTAATGAACTAAACTAGTTCATTAAGTGAAGTACTTAGTTTATTAAACTAAGTAGTTCATTAAAGGAAAGCCACATTTGGAAAAGGCACAAAGGCAACAAGGCTAAGGAAGGAAAGTTTTCTCCTCCTCCCTCCTTAAATTATATACACGCCTATATACATTTTAAATACATATATTTTCAGATTTTTGAAAAAGGCACATACACATGTATTCCAACGTACTACCGACACGTTATATATTTTACGTACGTATGTTGACGTCACACCATCATACTTAACTCATATTATGAGTATATTCAGGTCTTATATCATATGATATAAGTCATGGTGATGACAAATTAAATACGACACGTTAAAAGGTTCTAAACCGAAAATAGTCGTATCGGGCGAATACCGAAACTTCGCCAACGTGTCACGTACTTGCCATAAATAAATGGCCAGCCCCTATACTTCAAAATTTCATAAAAATTTCGTGCACATGACTGTATATTCAGCCAAAAATACTTTCCATGTTGGCACACACAAATCACCTCACATTAAGGCCAAAATGTGAAGATTCCAATTTAATTTGACACATGATAAATGGCGCCACTTTAGACCAGCTAAGTGCTGAGTTTTAAAGTATATATTATATATATATTATGTATAACATAATATATATAACATGTGCAAAAGTTGGAATTTAATTAGAGAAAAATCGGGTAATCGATAAATATCGAATATTCGGTTTTTCTACGCACACAACACATGGAACGTTTTTGGTACATCATGTGACACGTATCTAGACATTTTTTACATATGTTATACATCTTAAAGTGTTCTAGAAAATTAAATTAAGGGCTGATTGGAATATAACATGTGAGTATTATTAAATGTGCATTATTTTACAAAGTTAGCAAAACTAAATTTCAGCACGTGCACATACTCTATGAAACGCCCCTACAGCTGAGATGGAGCTTATTTGGAGCCCTGTTGGCATATTGATTGGTCAAGAATCAATCATACAATGTTGGTGAATTAAAGAGAGAAGTTACAAATGGTAAGATTTCAAATTTTATCTCATTTGTAACACATGCTGAAAATTTTCAGCATGTGCTAATAGGCTGCCGATTTTTTGACTTTAATATGACATATTTTATCATCTCAAATTATGTGATTGATTGGGAGAAGAAATAGAAGTATTTAAATATTTTTCAAAGCCAAAAATAGTGATATCTTCAATATCCACATGCTGAAATTTTTCAGCATGTGTAGTATGTACCATGGCCGAAAATGAGGCCAAGTGAGAGACCAAATTTCATTTCCAACTTGATCAAGATAATTACCATTAATTGGTGATTTATTTAAAAAGAAAAAATCAAAGAAATATGGTAATATTTTAAACTTTATCTCCATGTGTCACATGCTGAAAATTCAGCATGGCATATGTTCATAATGGGCGATATCTTGCTTAGTTGAGAAGGAATTTTGTCTTGCAACATTTATGTGATTATCTTGAGCATTATGGAAATGATTTTGTGATTGATATTGGCACATGTTTTAAGTGTTATTCTCAGATTTTTCCAAGTCATCAATGATGACAACATCCAACCAATCATGAAGTGCCAAGTAGCAAAGCTTAAGTGATCATCCAATGAGAAGGTGACAAGTAAGCAAGACCAGTCACAATGATGTCTTACATTCTCCCAAGGACTTAGAAGATAATTTTCAAGAGGGGGATAGCACTATAGGGGGGCGGCCAAAACAAATTAAAAGGAGAGAAAGAAGAGCAAAACAAGAACAAGAACAAGAGTTGCAAGTTCAAGGATCAAAAGTGTGTTAGCCTTCTTCTTCTACATTCTCTTTCTTTTTTTCTTCTTCTTGAAAGCCTATTGTATTCATATTTTCAATCTTGAATAGGCTTGTTATAGACCACCACATATTCTATATCTTGTAAAAGGTTGATCAGGGTTGTGATCAATCTTCAATCTTGCAAGGTGGTGGTGTTCGTGTGCATTGTATTGAACATACAAGGTTTGTAAAGGGTTGGAGTTGGTGTGTAACTCCATCAACCCTGTGGTAAGGTGTTTTTGAGTTGTGTGACTAGTGTGAACCAAGGAAGGTGTTCCTTGAAGACTGGAGTAGGTTTGTTGATACCGAACCAGTATAAAATTCTTTGTGTCATTTACTTTCAGCACTAATTTTCTGTTTCAGCACTGTTACTGTTTTTAATCACGTCCGTAAAAATAGTAAACGAATTTCAAAAATCACGAAACTTTCATGAAACATAGTCACACGTATTAGGGTTCTTTTGGCGCAAGTTTTACCCTTTTGGACAAGTATAAGTCATCCAAACGTCCAAAGTTCTGAGACTAGTGCAGTCTGATTTTCAGCTTGCAAAGGTTGAGACTTTGATCGTATTTGACTAACTTCCCAAAAGAATTTTCAAAACGGTTTCAACCCATTTAAATAAAACTTATAAGGGGTTAGTCTTTAAATTTTCAGAGGCATTTGGAGTTGTGTACAAATAGGAATTAATTTTTCAAATCAGTGTATCGTTTCTGGCAGATTTGTGCAATCTGACCACCAACGATTTTTCAAGGGGTTAGAGGTTGAATTTTAATCTGAAATTTGTAGGAGATACTCATAACATCTGAGTCTAAGTCTTCTCCAAATTTCAGAATTTTTTAAGACCTGAAACCTAGTTTTCAAAACGTTTTAAAACTGGTCCTGAAAACAGAAACTGTTTTCAGAAGTTGAGTTGTTTAGTTTTAAACAAATTTTAAAAACCACATTTTCCGCACCATTATTCAACCCCCCTTCTAGTGGTGCCTTGCAGATCCTACATTCCACACTTATATAGGTGATACTCATCAAGTGTGTACTGCAACACACTACCATTTATAATGGCTATGAATTATCCATTAAGAGAATTGAATCTCACCCTCAAACATGCAATAAGTAGTATCCTCAGATATCAACGCAGGAAAGGACAAATATGATAGTACTTAACAGAACTCTTCTATGACGTGTTTCTACCAAATTAAATTCTGTTTGTAGGATCTCTACTAATAGCGAGTTGAGTTCCTGTGATAGAGAGTTTACATCCGATGGAATTAGTCTCATTCCTCTTGATGTTTTTAGAACCATCTCTACCTCTTGCCAAAAATCAACTTATTGAACATCTACATGGTCCCTTTTTAAGTCAATCAAAATGAGGTACAGTTCTGCTCAGCTCCAAACTTTTCAGTCTGAGCAGTTTTACTAAATATTTTATTAAAAATATTCCACAATTCATTTTCCAAAATTCCAACTTTCATACTTTCTATACACACAGGTTTACCACTACACCGAAAATCAGCCTTATTGAACATCTCCAAGATCCATTTAAGATCATTCAAAACGTTACACCATTCTGCCAAGATCCAGAATTTTCAGCCTGAGCAGTTTTTACCAAATATTTTATTAAAAATAATCCGTAACTTATTTTATCAAAATTCCAACTCTCACTTGTAATACACTCATAGGCTAACTTGGTACCAAAAATCAGATTTATTGGAGGTCTGCAAGGTCAGTTCTTAAGCCGTTGAAAACGTTACTCCATTCTGCCCAGTTCCAGTAGTTTGATGTTTTTGTAATGTCCACCATTCATCTTGTTCTTATGAGATAGATTATTGGTTACCACTTATACTCCTTTGTAACATGAAAATCCAGTTTGCGTGCTTATTATAAGGTCACCTTTGCATCATACTAAACAGTTTGTAGATAGCAAACCAATCAAGTATCATATCTACACAAAACAAGTGTTTATTCTTGAAGTCAATATTCACCTTCCTTCCCATCCTTTAGGCCGAAACATAGGTGATGCCTTAACCCAATGTTACAACATATATTCAAGCATGCAACACATTCAAGGGCCATTTTAGTTCAACCCTACAACAACTTCATAAAAAGTCATCTCCATTACATGCATGCTCACCTAGGACCGCTCAAATTTCAACCACGAGTTACTCTTACCTAGACTCACTTAGATGAACCTTATTTTATCCTAAATAAGCCTTAAACCATATTGCATGTAAGAAAAGAACTCCATCTTTGAAGGAATAAAACCACATGCAAAGCAATATTCTTAAGGAATCACTAAGATATAATCTTAAACTTAAGATATTCAACTAAAGATCACATCCTTGGAACTTTTAATCATTCAAGTCACTAATTCTTTAGATAAGTCATGAGAGATTAATGTACACTTGCCTCTTCAAGCTAAAGTTCTTGTCTTAGCTTGGTTATGGAGTGAGTAGAGTTGGAATCCTCCTCTTCCTTCACCCTTGACATAAGGTTTGAAGATGAGGGAGGGAGAAGGTTAGTCTTCCTTCAATAGTGAAAATAGAGTTTCAATTGAGGCTAAAACATCTTACCAAAGTAGTCTTGGAATGGAGCTTCAAGTATAGCAAGATAGCACCACCTAAGAGAGTTGAAGACTTTCACCTATTTGAACATGGAGGCCACGGTTGGAGTGAATGAAAACATACTTGTGAGCTTCACTATTATGTATGAATATCTACTTAGGAACTTTGAAATGAGACTTACCTAGAGGCTCCTTGAGCTTGAAGAAGAAGATGGAGTTGAAACCTCCTACTCTTGAGGTGTTGGCCGAAAGTTTGGTGGTGGAGGGAGAGGGAATAATTTCCTAAGTGTAGTTTTGGTTTTGCTTGAGAAGAAATTCAAGATGGGACTTGGAAAGAGTGGTCTTGCATATTTAAAAAATCAAGGGGGCAAGGGAAGGGGGCATCCCGGCGGCATGGGAAGAAAAAGGAGGGCCTAGGCTTGTAGGCTACAGCTTTTGTCCCATGTAATGCTATCTACATCATTTCTTTTCTTGCATGCTTAGATTATTATATTGTTTTATTTTAACCACTGTGATATTTGTTGTTAGATATTTAAATAGTGGAACAATGGAGAGGATCTAGATCCCTCCATTGCTTGGCCGAATTTGGGGGTTCTTGGGGGTGTTTTGGCCATTTCACATTTATCCTATCCTACATTTATATAATTTATACTATTATTATTTTATCTAATATGATTTAATCTTGCTTTGTGAGGATCAATTAGGCTTGCATTTATAAAACGAAAATTGTTTTTATGGTTGATCAAGGCCTCTTGGCCGAATTCTGGGCTATTGGGAGGGCACGTTTGTCTCTTCACACCTTTTATAGTACATTATTGCATATTCGCACCATAACTTATAATATCTAGTTCTTAAGTAGGCTTTTAGGTTTACTTTTAAAGTAGACTATTAGAATAATCTTTTTGTAGGAAGGAAAATATTCTAATGTTCATCAATGTCTTGTGGCCAAAATTACAAGGGCTTGGAGATCATTATTGTCTTTTCACTCATTGATTTATTCATATAAATATGATGTTGCTCCTAACATCTAATTTATAGTGTTGGTTGTGAGTCTTGCTTTGAGGAACTACTTGGGCTAAACTTCTTATAAAATGGAAATTATTCCAAGATCCTCCAAGGCCCACTAACCGAATTTGCTAAGTCTTGGAGGGCTAGATGGCCATTTCACGCGCTCTACGACATCCGTTTGTATAATTATATTATACCTATCTCAGAGAAAGTTTAGATACAGAACCACTAAGGTAACTTAATAAAATGCAACAAACTTGCGGGTTTTTGATGTCCCGTCCTTATCCTTTGGTAGGTAAGACATAGTGAAATATCATCTAGTCCCCTTGCAACTACTTTGTTCAGCCTTTCCTAGATTTTACGTTAGGACTTATCCACCCATAGTGCCCCGCACCCGGACCCTGTCCGAATACGGTGCACCCCCGTACCTCACTAAGGAGAGTAAAAAGCGTCATGCATAACATGCGGAAATGCATAACATAAGTCATGGACTCCCATGCTAACATTTAACATGGCAGTAAAAATTAGGCAGAATTAAAACTTTTTCAAAACATACATGTATTACGAAAATACTAAGTCCCCAAAAATAGCATTCCCACAAAATAACATAACCGAAATTCAGAAAGATCAAACATTGTTCATAATACAAGCCTCTTGGCTGCACAAAAGTCCTTAAGCTTTGCTCCCTTCAGATTTCCTTGCCTATGGGTACGGTACCCTCGGTTCATCCTCGATCCACACTATCTTAGCATTATCTATCTCTGGGGAAAAAAAAAGTGTGAGTGATAAAAATCACCCAGCAAGTATACAATAAACTACCATGAAATACATAAAGAATTATAACAAGAATGTAATAACCCAAAGACCTCAAATAATAACTCATACCTAATCTTCATTCCTGAATTGGCTTGATGATATAGCCTAAGTCTAAATTTAGATAGACTATACCAATATGTCTTAACAGTCATTAACCGTAACATACAACATGTTAACGTGCTCATGGATTATGCAAAATGCAATGCATGATGTCATGCCGTGTCAAAACATCCTTTTGGTCCCATAAATAACATGTCGTAAAAACAGAGTGTCAGATCAATTAACCCCGGATCTGAGCGGGTCCAGAATATGTATCAGATCAATTAACCCCGGATCTGAGCGGGTCCTTTAATCAAGGGGTCTGCAAGGTTCAACTCGGTCCTCACGTACTCCAAGTTAACCATCCCAGAACTAATCAAATCACGCACAATGTTGTGCCTCAAACGGATGTGCCGGCTTTTCCCATTGTATATCTTATTCTTTGCTCGAGCAATCGCTGCCTGTGAATCACAATGAATAAACACAGAAGGCATAGGCTTAGTCCACAAAAGAATATCAACAAGTAGATTCCTTAACCATTCTGCTTCTGTACATGCAAGTTCTAAAGTAACAAATTCTGATTCCATTGTTGATTTAACTTTACAAGTTTGTTTAGAAGATTTCCATGAAATACACACCCACCCAAAGTAAATATATACCCACTAGTGGAGTTTATTTCATCATTATTTGTGACCCAATTGGCATCACAATAACCTTCTAACACTGCTGGACACCCATTAAACATAAATCCTAAATCCAAGTACCTCTTAGATATCTCAATAATCGCTTTAAAACATCTCAATGTTCTTTACTCGGATTATGAGTATATCTAGCTAACCGATTTACAGAATATGCAATATCTGGTCTAATGCAATTCATTCGATACATTACAATACCAATGATTCTAGCACATTCACATTGAGATACACCATCATTTTTATACTTTTCTAATCTCATAGATGCATCATATGGAGTGCTAACAGGCTTAACATCAAAGTGATTAAATTTCCTCAAAATCTTTTCACATAATGAGATTGAAAAAGCATATACCCCTCACATTTCTCTACTAATCTGAGACCAAGTATTAAATCTGCTTTTCCCATATCTTTCATTTCAAAAATAGAGGATAAAAACGATTTAGTACCATTTACAACTTTAATGTTTGTTCCAAATATTAATAAATCATCCACATATAAACAAACAATCACACCATCAAGACTTTTGAATTTGCTATAAATACATCTATCACTCTCATTTACAACATATCCATTAGCTAACATGGCATTGTCAAACTTTTCATGCCATTGCTTAAGTACTTGTTTTAAACCATATAACGATTTCTTGAATCTACAAACCTTATGTTCTTGACCCTTAGCAATCATTCCTTCCGGTTGTTTCATATGAATTTCTTCTACTAAATCTCCATTTAGAAATGCGGTTTTAACATCCATTTCATGTACAACTAATTTATAAATGGAGGCTAATGCTACTAACATCCTAATAGATGTTATTCTATCAACCGGTGAATATGTGTCAAACAAATCTATTCCTTCTTGTTGGGTAAAACCCTTAGCAACAAACCTAGCTTTAAACTTATCAATTGTTCCGTCCGCTTTTAGTTTCTTTCTGAAGACCCATTTACAACTGATAGGTTGACAACCTCTAGCAAGTCTACGAGTTCCCAAGTATTATTGCTAAGTATAGAATCAAGTTCACTATTGATAGCTTCTTTCCAAAACTTAGATTCTATAGACTTTATAGCTTCTTGATACGTCATCGGATCATTTTCTATAATGAAGGCAGTAACAAAATCATCTCCAAATGATTTTTCTACTCTTTCCCTTTACTTCTTCTAGGTGAGTTATTATCATCATTTTTAACTTTACTAATCTCACCTTTTTCATAGCCTAAACTTACCATCGACTCTTTCTTCATAAGTAAAATATGCTCAAAAAAAACTCAGCATTCTTGGATTCGATAATAGAACCATTATCTATTGACAAGAATCTATATGCAGCACTATTTTGAGCATAACCTATGAAAACACAATCATTAGTTTAGGACCTATTTTACTCCGTTTGAAATCCGGAATTCCAACCTTGGCTAAACACCCCACACCTTGAAGTAATTCAAGTTAGGTGCATAGCCTTTCCAACGTTCATAAGGAGTTTTATTAGTCTTCTTATGTGGAATTTTATTTAACATATGACATGCCGATAGAATTGCTTCTCCCCACATATTACTAGGCAAACCGGAACTAATTAGCATGGCATCCATCATATCCTTAAGATTTCTATTTTTCCCTTTCAGCAACTTCGTTAGATTGAGGGGTGTAAGACGATGTGAACTCATGTATAATACCATTATCCTCGCAAAACTTTTGTAAAGATAATACATTATACTCACCTCCTCTATCTGTCCTTAGCCTTTTAATTTTTATTTAGTTGATTTTCAACTTCATTTTTATACCCGATGAACATGCTTTCAGATTCATCTTTATGAGCTAATAAGTAAACTCTAGTGTATCTAGAGAAGTCGTCAACAAAAGTAATATATACTTCTTGCCACCTTTACTTGTATAACCTTTAAAATCTCCTAAGTCACTGAATGGGTTCCAATTTATCTCTAACTCTTTCAAGTGACTTAAATGACTTTTTATGGTGCTTAGCTCTACACAAAATTCACATTTATCAAAATCATCATTACTGGTATAAGATATCAAGTTTGTAACTTTAACCTTTTTAAGGCATCCTTATTAACATGACCTAGTCTAGCATGCCAAATATCAAGAGAATCAACAATATAAGCAGAACCAGATGCATTCTTATTATTCATAATACAAACAGCATCTAATACAAGTAAACCTCCCGAGCAAAACCCTTTCCCAACAAATTCTCCATTCTTAGAAAGTACAAGATTATCAGATTCAAGAACAAGTTTGATATTAGCCTTGTTCAGTAGTACTCCAGAGATCAAATTCCTACTCATAGAAGGAACGTAAGCACGTTGCTTAATTCCAGTCTTTTGTCTGAAGTCAACCTGAGAAGCACCTTTTCTTTTCCAATAACTTGGATACCATGCGCATCTCCAAAGAAGACTTGTTCGCCATCACCTATTTCTTGATAATCAAAAAATAGATCTTTACTCGTAGCAATGTGCTTCGTAGCCCCTGTATCTACCACTCATTCTAAAGCACCACTGACAAGGTTTACCTCGGATAAGACGACCGCAGCAATGACTTCTTCGTCTACCTTTGAAGATTCCACTAGATGTGCTTGATTGCTAGTTTGGACTTTCCGCTGGTTGCACTTGGCTGCTCGGTGACCAAACTTTCCGCACACCTAGCATGCTCCTTTCAGTTTCTTTTGTCCTTGTCCCTACACAAAAGTCTTACCTTTGATGTTGTGCTGGATCTTTTGCCTTTTAGGTTTGTGGTCCACTATGTTGGCTTGAGATTGTCCTTCGTCATGTACTCTGTCATTAATCCTGTTGTTCTCTTCAATCCAGATGTGCTTGATGACCCCATCCAAAGTTAATTTGGCATTGTCACGCTTTTCTCTCTTTTTGTATTTGCTCCAATGGAAGCTTCTCTAGCAAGGAAGCTGCTTGAAATGTTTCGTCAACTTTGATGCCTTCTTGCTCCATGTTGTCCACCAATTGTTGGTATTGGTGAATCTGATCATTGATTGGTATATGGTCCAACATTTGGAATTTCAGAAATTCACTGACCACATACTTTCTTTTGCCAACATCTTCAGAACCGTATTTATTCTGAAGTATTGTCCATATCTCTGTTGCTGACGTGAATTTGACATAAATGTCAAATGGAGAATTGGAGAGGAAGTGCAAGATGTGTCATCTAAATGTATTGTCAACATCATATTTGATGTTTTCTGTTTCATCCATTGGTTTGTCTCGTGTTAACACTTAAGAAACAGAAATCATCTCCAAAAAGAAAAGCACCTTGGCCGCCCAACGTTTGAAGAACTTGCCATCGAATGGCTCCATTTTAGACATGTCAGGAACTGGTGCTTGTCTGGTTGCCACATTCGACAAAATTGATTTAAGATTGTAAGAAAATAGTGTAGGAATATGAACAACCAAGAAAACAACAAAGCCAAGATGTGACGGATTGCCACTGTCCTTAAAGCAATTTTGCTCCTACCAAAGAGCAAGGTAGTCTTCAAGCAAATGCTTCCCAGGATATAACGGCTATCTTCCTTTCCTTTGCTCTAGGAGAGAAAGATTGAACCTGCTTTAGTAGAAAAGAATGATAGAGAAGAAGAGTTGGATGAGAAAGTGCTGAAAATGTTTGAAATTTTGCAAAACTTATTGTATATAGTTCAAGATACCAAGGCCTACTATATATAGGCCTTGGGTTGTGTTAAAGACACCTTTAAAAACTCATTTCAGCAGTTTTTTAACCCTCCATGTTAGTTGTTTATCGTTCATAGACAAAGGGAGATGAACTTTGGACCAAAAGATGCAATTCAAAATGAAAAGTTCTGACTGTTGGTACATCGATCGATCGATGAATCGATGTCGGACAGAAACTTTCAGCTCTGCATCATGCCCACATAGATCGATCGAAGTGATCGATCTATGTTGGACGGAAA